>ML685787.1:4541541-4577806 GCA_007922175.1 Pelusios castaneus
GAAAGCTCATGCGATAAATAAATCTGTTAGTCTTTAAAAGTGCCACAGGACTCTGTTGTATTGCTATAGTGAAGAGTCAAGGTTACAGAGATATGTATAACTGAGGTCAGATCATTGGCCGCTGAGATAGAATGGAGTCTCTAAACAGTTGAAGATAGTTGACTGTGTTAGTCACGGATGTGGTCATGAGAGACCTTACTGATAGTAAGGAATACAGGAGTGTTCCAATACTGTGGACTGAATTAACTAACTGTGGGTATGCATCTTCAACCCCTGGAGACTGAACTGTGACTATAGCACCTCAAAATAATGCCCACTGCCCACCAACATAACTCGGTCTTCCTCGGATTCAGCTTCAACGAGCTGTTCTTCATCATGAGTTGATCTCATCCAAATAGTAGATTATCTTTGTGGTAGTGATATGGTGAAATGTGGTGAAGACTAAGTAGAACAGAGTCTCATCTGCACACTGCTGGTACCTGAGTCCAAGTCATCTCACCAGCTCACCTTTCTTTTACATTTTTTTCCCCTCTCTCTCACTAGTCAGAATAATTTATTTTCCTTATAATGTTGCACTTTATCCAGTTCTGAATGTTTATTTTAAATGTGTCTGATGTTTTTATTAATTTAATTTTCCCAGACAGACACAATGGGATTGCAATTTAGGAGTGTTGCAGGGATGCCTTACCCAATCTGGCTTCAGGCTTGGTAAAAATGTCCATTTAAATTTTTAATACAAAAAAATCCCAGAATATACTCCTCAGAAAGTTGCTGCCTTCAGCTCCAGAGCATGATCACCTGCTCAAGTGCTCCACCACATGAAAACTGCCAGCCTTTCTCCCCAGCCCATCAAAAACTCACTACTATGCCCAGGGTCTTTTTTCAGGTAGTTTTATTCTGCAATTGTAAAACTTAGGTCAAATGTCAAACACTAGAACAGTTCTTCAGCCCACTCTGGGTCACAGCTCCCAGGGGCTTTTCCCCTTTGCCTGTCAGTCCCTTCTACTGCAGCAGTCCATCTTTCTCCTGCAGCTCCTCCTGCTGCCCCCATCAACTGAGCATCCTCTCTCTCTCTCTCTCCCTAACTTATTTTCCCTGGCTTTTTATCTATCTGTCAACTAATCAGGAATTCACATGATTTCTCTCTCTCATAGCTAAATCTTTCACAATACTTTCACACAGATGAAATTCAGTTAAGGTTAGAATACAGAAGTGAAGAAAAAGAGGCTGACTAGTCCAGGGCTTGACAAATTCTGGGCACCAGGTAGCCATGGTGCCCAAGAATGTCACCTAGCTGCATTGCCGTATTTATGAGCGGAATGCCTTCTACTGCCTAAAAAAAGCCGCCTGTGCCTTCAGCAGAGCTACCTTACCTCAATGCTGCTGAAACCAGCTTTTTTCTGGTAGTGGGGGGCATACAGTTAGGCGCCTTAGTTTTCAGGCTGGCTCCGAATCCTAGCTGGGCAGCAATTTTGTCAAGCCCTGCTCTAGTCCAGTTGGGCTTGCCTTTCACTGAAGCCCACACACAAACCAAAAGGCACCTTGAGCCCAAACCTCAAAAACAGAAATTTTTATAGCCCTTGGACAGGAACAAAGTTTGAGATGTCAGGTTCTGTGGTTTGTTTTGGTTTCACTGTGAAACTTTGCGCAGGATGTCACATGTAACATGACACATATTAGGTTCTCCTGATCCTTAATTGGTGGAGTCCACCATATGTTATAAGGACAGCAATTACACTTGAGGTTAGGCTAAATAAGTTGGAGGCCGTTTTTAATAACACCTCTGTAATTCAACAGTATCCACAAGCACCAAAAAAATCCTAATTTTAAAAATATTTGCAGAGTCAATGTCTTTGTTCAAAAGAAAGGCAGACATGGACTGGAGGTATGGAGGCAGAAGATCTGACTGGAATTTGCCTCTGACAAAAACTGCAATATGTGAATTGTTTGAAGAACAGGATTCTGTTTTGGGGGTTCTTGGATGAAAGATGCTAGCAGCGCAAGGTATTTAGTAATATCATTACTAAGCAGACCTGTGAACGCTGTCCACACAAAACACAGGCCTAAAATTTCAGTCTGTCAGATACTTTCTTTCTAATCTTTTCGTAACTTAGGTAAATTGTAAGCGTGTAACACAATTAAGAGTGGCAGCAACTGCATGGGAGGCCCCCCTCAGTCAAAAGCCATAATACTTTCCTCATAAATAATGTATTTGGTGACTCAATGAGATGATCACATTGACATAGACAAATCAATCTATGTTGTAATTTGTGTGATTTCAAAGTTAACGTGCAACACCATGCACCTAGAGACCGTGATCAGTACTTTTGGAAATGCACACACCAGAGCTGGTGAAGAGAAGTCAATTTGAAGTTAAAATCCTTGCCAGGAATAGACAGAAGGAAAGCAGGATCAGATTCAGCTAACGAACTGCTCAAAATAGAACTGCTCAACAGTTGAGTTTTCTATAGTTAAACTGTTTAGTATCAATGAAATAAAAATAAATAAATAAAAAGACAAAGGGTATTTATTTCTATTTTATTTAAAAGATAACGCAAGATGGAGGAGAAGGGAGCTTTAGAAAAACATACTGGTAGATTAAATTAACAATTAGATTAAATTACTGGTTGAAGAAGCTAGTAGATACATGGCCCAAAAGATTACGCATTAGCCCAAATTATACTTTTACACACCGTATCTTACAAATTAGGTGATTGTTCACAAGTTCCGTTTTAGTATTTATAGCTAAAGAGTGATGACCTTGTTACATTAAGGCTAGCCATTAGACTAGTATGCTATATTTTATATCATTTGTTTTTCATGGTAAGATTTTCTGTGTAGTTCTTACTACCCAGAGTCACACAGTTACCACTGGTGTGCCTCTCTCTCCTTCCACCCCCACAAGGAAGCTACGAAAGGTTTAGGTGTGTAATGAGAAAGCCATAGCTAACCATATATTACAAATATTTATAAAATTGAAATACTACAGGAGAAAATATTAATTACATTGTCTAGTCTGAATATTTGTAGTTTAACAAGCAGGTTGGTTTATAAGAATTATTCTCTATTGTTCATTTCTGACGAATACCCTATCACTATAGAAGTTTTCAAATTAAATGAATAATAGATCACCCCTTTCATTTACCAGTGTGGATAGGACTGGCATGCATAACTCCTTTATAAAACAATTTAGTCAGATAAAACCCTTTTCAACTAATGGGAGAATAAATGTGTGTGCGCATTTATCATAACAATTAAAAGAGGTTTGCTTCACAGAATGATTTGTTAAGAATCAACATTGTTTCTTTTATTACATATTGCAATATGCAGAGTAATTTCCACTCTATAAAAAAAGAAATAAATATACCACAATAAAGCACCCCCTTTTATTCTTTGTATTTTAGCAAAAATTAGGTGTCAGCCAAGAACCCCAAGTTACTTATTTTATTAATTTCACTGCCTGTTCTGTTCACCAATTGTGCACAAACATTGTAATTCTACCATATTTACTTGTTATTTGAAACACTTGCCAAATAACTCTGACGAGTAATGCCTGTCCTGCACAAACTAGTGAGTACACAAAGTATAAATTGTACTGAACACCTAGTTCAAACAGTATGTTTTTGCTGGCTGACGGGACGACTGTAACATCATTTTACGTGAATACTCTCCAAAATTCACTTAAAGTTTGCTCTTTCTGTAAATATCCCTAAAAATAAACTTGTCTGCTGTAATTTTTCTGAAAGACAGCTACGAAAGGGTCAAAGCACACAGTGTCAATGTGGTTTAAAAACTCAAATGGAGTATTCAAAGGACATTTTTTGCTGAACCTGCGTAGCTGTGGTAATGAGTTCCTCTCTTTATACAGCTATTAGAAATAAACAAAACAGAGGGGTAGCCTCTCATGTAATGTTATATAACTTAATTCACAACAAGTAACTCCTGTTGCTCTATTTGTTTGTTATAGAACATAAGCTGACTGCACAAAAACAAAGCATGGAAACATCCTGGATCCAAAGAAATCATCTATAAAAGGTCACTTGTACAGTCATTTAGCCCTCTGATTTAAAAACGACAGTTTCTGTAAATTCTCTGCAACTTGACATTAGGTAAGTAATTGACTGCACACAAGAGTTCAATAATTATTATTTGTACTACAGAAGCACTTAGGTGCCTAGTGGTCATTTGTCTAGTGTCCACCTAAATGCCCAGACAGACAGATGTCTAGTGGACATTCAAAAGTGACTAAACACCCAACCATCACTGATTTTCAGAAGTATTAGACAACTAAAGATCCAGAAATCTGACCTTAAGTGGAGTGATTATGCGGGAAGCTTGTAGCAGAATTGGGGATTGAACCTAGGTTTGTAAGCCAATCCAGTGCATTAACCATCAAGTCAATCTTAATTTCCAAGTCACTAAAAGTAGTTTTAATTTTTTTAAAATCACTTTAATCTAGTCTAACCAACTATATTAAATAAATAGGTTCCCTCTGAATATCAAATTCAATGTAAGTGCCAAACTAATAAAATACCAATTTATAATAAAAGATACATATTACCCAAAAAACTAATTTTACATTTACATTGTAAAACTGGTACTTTTAATTTTATTTCCCTTTTTGCCAGCTATAGGACTAGCTTTAGTTACACATACCCACAGAACAGCAGATATAATATCAGCAGTTTACCCATTAAGTATGAATTGCTGAGGAAAAGTTATCATTTAGGGTGCATCTATATTGCAGCTGGAAGGTGCTTCCCAGCTTGGGTATGCAGATAGGTTAGCCCTGGAAAAGCCAGCATGCTAAATAAAGCAGTGTAGCTAAGGATAGCAGAAGTAGCAGCTCAGGCAAGGCACCTGAGTACAACTCCTCCTTGGATTCTCAGATACACACTCAGGCACCTAGCCTGAGCTGCCACCTGTGCTGCCCCAGACTACACTGCTGCTTTCAGTATGCTAGTTTGAACAGAGCTAGTGCACATTTGTCTCCCTGAGCTGGGAAGCACACTTCCAGCTGCAGTGCAGACATACCCTTACCGAGTTAAACGTACACAATCAGCCCTAATATCACTTCAGAACTATGAAGATAACTGGCCTCCTTCAATGACCAGTGTTCTGTAAAAGAATCATAGATTAAACAGATGTTGAATAATATGTTCTGCTTCTTGACGGACTACAGTAGCCACCAGCTCAAGTGACTCACCAAACTGAGCTAATAAGATAATGTCAATATCACAGCATTACATCGATGGCATTTTACTGAAATGAAGGACAAATAAAAGCATTGAGACAGCCCCCAGGATCCGACTCTATATCTCTTCCAAATTCAAAAATCATTTAAAAGTATATAATATTTAATTACTTTGAGGTCTAGACAGGAACACAATTATTTCTTTATCTAGACATGTATTCAGCTCCAATCACTATAGCACTACCCCTGCTACCATTACAATAACTATGCTAAAAGGGGGAAAAAAGGACACCTTTTGTACAACCTTTGTTTAATTACCATTGTAATTCTGAAAGTACTATAGTAATTAGACATATGATAATTAAAACATGACAGTATTCCTTAGTGTATTTATTCATCATCAAGAATTTGCTCCGTTTACTAGTCTTGGATTTTTCTAAAACTCTATTTCTAATATCTGGCACTCAGAAGGTAGTCCTTAGATCTTCTTCACACTCACTAATGATAAAAGTTCTGAAATTAGTACTTAGCTGGCAGTTGTGTGTGTTTAAATGTAATATTACAAAAAGGTGCCACCGAGTTAGTACTAGAGACTCAAGTTCTATTCTGTATTCACCAACACATACACTACAGTCAGTAGAATTACAGTCTTCTTCTTTATCCCTTACCTGAAAAGACCCATCTTTCAAAGTAAGATGTTAGTTCAGTATCCATGCCTGTTAACTGTCCCTTCTGCCAAGACTGACAATCAGAACAGCAACTACGGTGTTTATTTTTCAAAACTATCCACTAAGGAAGGTATTAAAACTACTAACCCATTTTACATTAGCCAGCAAAAAACCTGCAAATGGCAATTTTTGTTCACTACTTAGACCAACTAAAGTCAGTGATCCAGAGATGAATTATCTATATCCTTTGCTAGTGTCCCTCGTCGGCTCTGTCTGACACACACACACGCTAAAGAGAGACTTGAACAAATAACCATCATAAAAAAAGATTTATATTTGCTCTACAACACTGACAGAAATAAAATCTTGTCATGAAAATAATTAGGTATGAATAGCAACAACATACAAAATGACAAAATCTGTATCAATTTACTCCAGTGCAACCTCACAGACTTCAATGAGAGTAAATGGGTTAATGATGAAAATGACATGTTTTACCGCATAGTTTATTCTCTGCTGACCTTACTTTAAGTAGTACCTTTCCTCACCATTAGCCCATTTAAATCAATAGGACTACTTGCATAGTAAGGTACAGCTCAATATTCATAAAGGTGGTAGTTTAGAACTCTATCTCTGTAAAGTGCCATTTTTACTAATGTCCTAATGTACATTGTAATAAATTTAGTAGAAAGGTGCCTTTTAAAAAAAATCATTTTGTTGACATTGATATTTAAAATAATGATTTTGAAATGACCCAATGTCTTCTATTTGCAATCCCCAGAAATGTTACATATTCATTCTCTTTTAAAATTTAGACATGCGTTTTTTCTGAATAATCAAAGCAGTTAATTTACAATTTACACTAATAGCCCTCAAAGCTCTCTAATGAAAACCACAAGTCAATCAAAAGTGCATGGTTGCACACACATCCTGATGTGAAGCACTGAAGTGATTATGCATTCTAGAATACTGTTGTAGGATGGGGTTTATATTCATGGGTTTTATATTTTTTATGTAGGTTGGCAGTATTTCCGTGTCTCATTGAGTAGGTGGTTAGAAATGGTAATGAACAATGGAACAAAGTATTTCAGAGTTACAAAGTTAAATCATGAACTATAACTTTAGCTTTCTGTGGTATTTTAGTGTTCTTGTCGCCATGGTATCTATGGAACATTTTAAGAAGTGAATATATAATGCACAGATGGCTAATAATGTAAAAACATAGCTCAGGAACAACTTTACAGCACAACAAAAGACCAGACCTGAAGATCCACAGTGAGAATTTTAGTTCCCCCACAAGGCACGAGATTCATTTCTAATCACCATCCCCTTGGTTGTATAACAGAAACTTTATTCCTAGAAATCAGGGTTAGGTTTACAAAGACATGTTCCAGTACAGCAAATTTTAGGATAAAAACTATCTTCTCTTGCTCAAACAAATGCTTTTCATTTTATTTAGAAGCAAAATCCAGTGTTGCCCTCAGAAGTGGAGATGCAGCTCCTCTCTCTAAAGTGACTTAGGAGATGTCTATTGTGAGAAGTTCCAGAGGATTAGCCTTGTTAGTCTAGTTCAGCAAAACAGATAAGGAGTCCGATGGCACTTTTAAAGACTAACAAATTTATGTAAGTTCCCCATCTTCAAGCACCTGATGAAGTGGGATTTTCTCCCACAAAAGCTCATGCGATAAATAAATTTGTTAGTCTTTAAATGTGCCACCAGACTCCTTGTTTGTTCTATTGTGAGAAGAATCACTAAACTAAAGATCTGAGGGATGTAAAAATGCTTAACACCACAGCTACCTATCTATTAACGCTTGAACTCCAACGGTGATGTAGTCTGAACTAACAGAAGCATTTCAAGTACAATTAACTACTTATTTCCATGTTACTCCTTGAAAAATCACTTACTTGAAGTCCATCTTGCAGACTCTATACTATCATTCGGCCATGCATGAATGGAATTCCCATTAATATCAATGGCTTTTCTACATGAATAATGAGGGCAATCTTTAGATCCAAGAGAATGACTTAATCCTGTTTTTAGGTGAAATTTACCTTCTGCAACTCCCTCTGATGTTTAGCAAGTTGGAGCAGACTGTTGAATGGGGTTTTATACATCTGCTAAGTGAAGGCTCTAAGTTAAAGGCAAGCTTCAGTGCTCAAGAACTTTGTGTAGTGTTGGGATAATCCACAGAACAAATAGTTCCATTAAAAGAATGTTTTGGCTGTTGATAGAAAAAAACTCCATGCACACACATTTCCCAGTATTTACATAATGTCTCCTGGAAATTAAGTTTTAACGTAATCTCAGTGTGAAATTCTGTGCCTGCCACAGTCCCCATGTCACCATTCTGCAATGAACTGAAAAATAATTTTACTTTGAAACAATCACGAAAACCAGCTGATTCTGGGACCTGTAATGTGATAGAGCTAACTGGTTTTTTCATTGGCCCCATTCAGCTGTCCATGATCAGTGTCATTGATACCGTGTCATATGATGGAGGTCAGAACATAATGAATCCAGTGGCTACTATTAGTTATGTTGACAGCAGAGATGTAAGACTTGTTAGACGTATCTGAAATGCATCATTTTATGGCTTTGCATACATGTCAGCATCATAAGGCGGGAGAGCAGGTTGCAAGCTATAACTAAAAAGTTACAGATAATCATTGTATTTGACGGACATGCACACAAATGTCCCATTAAATTAAATGGCTCCTTTTTAAAAAAGTGAAGGATGTTATATAGTGGCATGCTACATACATTTTATTATCGAAAGCACAGTGAGTATTTCATTAAAAAAATCATTTAAGAAATATTATTTGTTTGTGTGTTTAGCTACTTCCTTATGAGTATATCACAATTTTCTCAGAAGTATTAATTATATTAAATGAAACTAAAATTCAAGTTATTGTGATTGGACAGCCACAGTTAGGTATTCTTCTGTCTGTGAATGGTAAGACATAACCCTTAGAATCAGATTTCCAGTAAGAATAGTAACATATATGACTTTGTTTTCTCAGAAAATTCAGTAAAATTCATTTTAAATGCTTCTACAAACATTCCTCCCAGTAAATCTTAGTTGCTCAAATAGCTCCAGAAACTCAACACAAAAGGGATACAAATGCAGTCAAAGTGCATTTGGTTAAAAATTACAAATAAAAATTAGGTTGGTTGTGCAATATTCACCTAGCTCTATTTAAAAGTATCCTAATGATCACATCTTAAAAAATTCTCTCTGCACTGCTGTAACAGTGAATGAAAAAGACAACACTACCACATTTACTGCTTTATCATCCTCCAAATAGTTTTTCAAATTCCTTAACCCCTGTAATTAGTTACAGAGAGGCTTAAACTGCAATAGATACCTTCTTGAAAGTTATAAATGTGAATCCTGATTACGGAATATGATGAATGTTTGATGGCATATGCAGCCTCTAATCAGAAATAAAAATTATACTCATCAGAAAAATGTTTAATGACAGTTTAAATTATGTTAGACTTGATTATGGAAGTTTGAGCATTGAAATAGGCAACAAAAGAAAATCCAAAACCATCAAAACCAATTGTTCTTAAACAAAACATTTGTGGGGTTTAAAAAACACCTAATTTTAAAAATAAAGGAGCTAATGTTTTCTGCCAGGAAATACATGTTCTTGTAACTGTACAAGGCTACTGCATTTTTAAAACTGCCCTTGAAATTAGTTTGAGTCTCCTATTGCATATTTTACCCAAATAAAATTCTGTCTGTGCCTTGCTCTGAATATGTAAGTACAAAAGTCACATTCTTCTACTTTGAACGATCCACATATCAAAGGATGTCAATCCACCCATCATGTATAAATGGTGTCAATGGAAGTTCTATGTACAGAGCTAGTACAGTGTGCAATACTTAATGTGTGACAAATACCACTGTCTTAATTATCTGCTGGGATAGATAATGTAATTCTAACATGTATTATTCCCATTGACCCCAGTCTTGTTTCAGGATATTACTGATGTAGGATAAGACCCCAAAGAGCAGAAGTGCCCAAAGAGCAGAAGTGGATATAAAAATGGACACGGGTTTTTTGTCATGTTTTGTTTTGTTTTTGTTTTGCTTCTGAAATAATACCTATTGTAATGATTTTGGCAACAGCAATGTGTTTGTTCACTTGCAAAGGTATGTGATAATCTCTCTTTTAGGCAGCATCTGGGCCTAGAAGTGATTCAGTTAGAGAGGATAAGGCAGAAAGAACCTCTATTGCTTATACTTTTAGCTTCCAAAAATAACTGACTCACAACTAACACTAAGCATTCCACCTTGATCTGTCCATACCAGGGGTTGGCAACCTCTGCCAGCCTCCATTCCAGCCCCACCCTTCCAATCCTGAGCAGGTGCTGGGGGTGGGGCCAGTAGAGAAAAGGAGCCCAACCCCTGCTACCCCCCCACCTCCCAAACTAGGGGGTGGGGTCAGCAGAGGAGAGGAGCCATGTGTGCAGGGCATCTTCTTTTCCCTGCTGGCTCCAGCCCCCAGCTGAGGAGCGGGGCCAGCAGCAGGGAGCAGCCACAGCGCCGCAGGGCCAGGAACTGTAAATAAGTGTGTGCACCAGCTGTGGCACGCATGCCAGGGGTTGCCGACCCCCGAGCTATACAGTCAAAGAGAACTCACAAGATCAGGCCTGCAGACAGCAGTGGGCAAGGGAGTCAATTGCCCCGGAGCAACAAAATGCTTCATAACTCATACAAGACAGCTAAGTGGAATATTTTTTAGTGGTCAGTGGTCCGCAATATGTGATGCACATAGCATAGTAAATGCATGTGCACAGATATTTTTCTTCTCCTACTCATGATGTACCAATACTCCTTTAAAAGTCAGATTATAAACTTCTTACTTGCATTCATTAACAACTGATCACATAAGTAGTCACAATGAAGACAATAGTAAAGCCCACTATGTTTTCAACAGGGCCAGGATTTCAACCAGTGGATCTACTGATGCTCATAACTGCTCACCAGTGAGAGAAAGGAGTTCATAACAGCCATAAATATGGGCAGTAACTAAAGAAAAGATATACAAGCTACATGTACATAAGTGCCAACACTGCCTGTATATTATGAAACTAATCCGCTAGCCTCAAGTCAATATCCTGTTCTATCTATTTCATGGAGATTGCAAAACCATGCAACCCAATTTTTTATCACATACACAAACACATTCACCCTAACCTATAGATGACCAGATGTTCCAATTTTATAGGGGCAGTCCATATATTTGGGGGGGGTTTTCCTTATATAGATGCCTATTATCGCCACCAAACGTCCTGATTTTTCACACTTGCTATTCAGTCACCCTACATCCAAAGAAATCAGAATACATCTCAGACTGACTACTTTAATAGACAGCATTACAAGCTTAGTTATTTTACAGGATATCTGTAGTGGAAGAGAATGATTAAGATGAGAATTTGAGCTTTTGGAAACTCTTGGTAAAAAGATAGGCACATAACCTCTTTTGTGCTTAAACAGATCAATCTTTTCTATTTCTTTCAAATCTAGTTTACAATCTTATTTTTGCCAAAAACAGTCAGATGGAATAAAATATAGGTCACCAAAAACTCCTAACAATTTTAACAACAACTTGCCAATATTCATACAGCTTCTGCAGGACTTTCTATTAAAATACAAAGCCTGTTTTATTTTTTTTTAAATTGCCATAAAAAAATCCAGTTCTCAAATGAAGTCATCATAATTCTACCAAAAGACAGTGAAAATGGTTATATAATATTTGAAAATAGCCAGGGGAAGGGAGAAAAGGGGAGAAAATCCCTCTGCTGTTTTATACAAAAAATCCCATTCCTGCTCCCAACGAAGCTGCATGAAATTCAAAAGGATCAAGATTGACCTCAGCACTGAGATACTGACATTAATCACACAAAAGTATTTTAAAAACAAAACACTTACCTATTTAAAACAGAACATTTATGGGAGGTGAAAAGGAGACAAGAGTTACTGAATTCCAACAACTAGAACCCTAATAAGTAACACTGCAGTAACGTGTTTGCAAGTGCTCTCTTTTTTTCTGAAAAGCTTAGAGCAGCACAAATGGTGTCACAAGTTGTTTACTTTTGCTCCAAACTGGTCAGTCACAGAAGTAATTAGGTAACCTCAAAGTGCTTACATTTGTTAAGATTTCAAACGTACATCAAACTAACTACAGAAAGCTATAACCCTTAGAACCCAATATTGCAAGCAGTGCTCAGGCAAATCCTTCATTATCTTCAAAGTAAAGGCAAAAAAAAAAAATTGAGGAAAATGTTTTAAATTGTATAAAGCTGTTTTACTTGATGTTTTGGAACAATTACATGCTGATTTAAAAACACACACATACTGTGCATACTCCCTTAAAAGAGCACACAGTGTACTCAGCAAACCTGGCTCATAGCATTATATTAAATCATTTATCTTCATGAAATCATTTACTTTTATCATAGCATAATTAAAATATCAGCAGTGGCGTGAAAAAGATATAAAAGTTAACAGAGTACTATCATCAATTTCAATAACAATATATGAATTGTCTGAGTGGCTTTTTCTCCCTGTCAGAGAGTATAAAAGGGAGAACACATGAAAAAACATAAGTAAAAGTCTGTAATTATTTTTCAATATGGCTCAGCAGGTCACTTTCTAAACCTTTTTCCAGCATTACTAATTGGCTTGTACTGCTATAAAGCTGTCATATGGTACTATCCATTGTATAGAAGATTGACTGTGCTGAAGTGCTGTTACTACAAAGAATTTTTTCAACTGTGTGTGGAGAATTATACCAAGAAAACTCCGAGTTATTAGTATTTATACCTCACCACAGTATATCTGGAGCACTGCAACCTACAGAAGAAAGTTTCCAAGCTTAAAAGAGCTTGCAACTTAAAAGCCAAATTCTCAGTTGTGATTTTCCTACATAAAGGATGACAATTTTCCTCCTCTTTCTTTCACCTTGTGTAGCAGTTTACTGCTATGCAAAGTATACATCAGTGCCATCAGAGGTCTGTGGCTCTGAATTCTCTCTTGTCCACCATGGAGCAATATTCCTAAGGCATTCCCGAAATGTTGTCAGACCCCACACTTCCCTCCAGAGGAACATCAAATCACGGTGAGGAAACGGTCCGGAACCCATACCCTCCAGGTACCTTCCCCTTCCCATCTGTGGAGCCTGTCTGACGTTCCTATGCTCTTGGACAGAATACCACTAAGCAAGAACAGCCCACTTCACATCCTTCTCCTCTCAGTTCTCCTCCACTTGTGGACACAAGAGGAACAACTGACAATAGGATAAATACAACACACAACGAAACCAAGGTGAAAGGGTAGAGAGATACACTATGTATGTAGCTTTCATTATAAAATATGTACTGTGTGACAAATTTTATTATAAAACAGAGAAAATGCCAGAAATAATGGGTGCTAAAAAAAGACCTGTTAAAATTGTGTGCAGAGAGAATGTCTATTTAACACACCAGTGTACTTACTATAAAGGTCATGCCAATTCAAGGAGGAAATGAATGTTATACTAACATTTAAGTAAACTTCCCTCTAGTTATTTTAAATCAAAATTACTCAATTAGAAAAATATTGTCCATCTTCCTTTGTTTCAAAAGGCAAACTCAAAAACATTCACAGATGCTATCCTGTAAGCATGCACCAAAAGCAGAGGTGCAGTTCAGTCATTTAGCCAACTGTCTTTAAAGTTTCTAAGTGTTGACTTACCCCCATAGGTTTAACCAGCCTATCATCATAAATTTGTTTGTAAAGACACCAATCAAAGCAGGAAGTGGATTTGTTCACATGCTGCTCTAGCAACTTTCCTACAGCTGCTTCACTGTTCTATTCATTCCTCTTCTAATGATCTCAGCAATTATCAAGAGCCATCAACCTGCTTCCTGAAAAGACACTACATGAATGACATTTTGCATCCTGGGCATGATTGTACAAAAACTCCTGTACATAGCACAATACATTTTATTCTGTAATAGCTTTGTGACAATATCCAGAGGGGTATCCGCATTAATCTGTGTACAGCAAAAACAATGAAAGTCCTGTGGCACCTTAAAGACTAACGAATTTATTTGAGCATAAGCTTTCATGGGCTCCAACCCAGACCAAGCGAGTTAGTCTTTATGGTGCCACAGGACCCTCGTCATTTTTGCTGTAATAGTTTTGCTACTATCAGATTGTTTAAACTCTTAAAAAAGAATGTATCTATCCATCTAGGTATTAATACTTAGTCACCAAATATCCTGGGACAAACACATCCAGAACACTGAAAACACCTTTTCCTATGAGCTTATGAAACAACTTTTGTAAGTAGCATCCTGCACAGATTTCCTCTTCATAGACAAACATAAGACCCTGTGTACAGTTAGAGGCTTGCAATCCCACTAATTCCAATAGGGCTGATAGATCTTGAGCTAAAAATATGTAAAACTCGAGAGGGAAAGGGAGTTTACCCCACTCTCCACTTTAGTCCCCTAATAAAGCATCGTTTGAGGGCTTTCATTTCTTGATAAACAGCTGTCATTCTGCATGTCCATGTTGTACCACCTCCACAAATGACCATGGTGACAACCCGGTAAGAGATTCTGCTTTGGGATGTCAGTTATTTTTTAGAAGCTTCTATCATACAGTATATCCTATCCTTTCCACACACAATGCAGTATTTCTAGATCGTCACTACACGCGCGTGCACACATACATAATTTCATCTGCAAAGCATGGGAGGTTCCAGGCACATTTTCCATATAGGTCTAAGACACTCCTTGGAACCTACAGCACTTCCTAGAATTTTCAGAGAGAACAGTGATTAAGGTGGCTTCAGCAGATGGGAAAAAAAATCCATTAAAAACAAAGAGAAAACTGTCATTAAACCTCAACAGGAGTGTGACATTTCTTTTATGAAGGGACCATTTTGAGTTATGGCTTCTCCCTCATCCTCCTCCCTCTCAGTTGTGGAAATATTGCTACCTCTTTTCATTCTGTTGCCATGCCTTTTCTTTTTGCTGACATTTTTACAATGTTAGTTTTTGGAAGCTATACTAACCCGTTAAAATTGTTTTTAAAGATGACAAACTTCTCCTTTCTACCAATATTGCAAAAGGTCATTGGTTTTCCTCTATAAAACAGTCTCCATGAGAATTATTGCTGGAGGAACTCAAAGACTGCCTGTTTGAGAGAGGAAGAATACACACGGTGTTGTAATGTTCTAAGAAAATCCCTAATCCACCTCAAAAACAGTGCATTTATTATGAGAAATGTAGATGTGAACACTGCAGACATTAAAAAAAAAAAAAAAAACAACAAACAAACCTCTTCACACTTCTTTAATACAACAAAATGAACCAAATACCACTGAACATGAATGAACTGTAAATAAATCAACATCAGACATCTCAAATTTCAAGCAGGCAAATATAACATTGAAATATTTTTTAATTCCTTCTTGAAAAGTCATTTAGTCAAACAGATTGCCTGCCACCTCAACATAAACTTTCAGGAGATGGGCTTTCTCACTTTTAAGTTTCCAGTTGCATGTTTTGTTTCATCCACTCACTACATTATTACTCACACTGCATGGTTAAGAGACCTAGTGTACTGAAACTAACAATTGATGAAAAGCCAACAGGCAACATGACATTTACTGTGGCATGAACAAAACGATATAGGTCATCGAGACAAATGGACTTGACATTAAGTAGGAACTGACTGAAGATTAATGAATCATGAAACATCAAATGTACTCATGGCTGCTCCAACTTTCTTTCTAACCCCATCCCCTGTATACACGCACATATTTCCTTCAGCTTTCAAGACTGCAATCAATCTAAGCACCCAGGGATTTCTAATTTACTGCAGTGCGATGCAGAACAAACAAATGTGCATCTCTGGAGTGAGAGGGGGATTAGCACACCAGAGAATAGCAACGTCTGGTTCTCCAGCCGGATCACTGCAAATGCACCGACTCTGCCACCCTCACCTCTCTCGCAGGCTGCTGCAGCAAAGCCCCTAACCCGGCTCCCCACCGAAGCAGCACAACCCTCGCGTGGGGAACAGCTGCTAGCAGCACCTGGCTTCTCCCCCAGCCGACAGAAGATGGCCAGAGCTCCCCAGTTAACAGCGCGGCTCTCGTCCCGGGAATGTGCAACCTCCCAGGCCGGCCACGGATGCGGGTTTTGCAGCAGCGAAGCCCCCGCCCCCTTGCCGATGGGGGGGGGAGGATCTGGCACAGAAGCTCCCGGGAAACCAGAGGAGAGCTCGGTGCCAGCCCGACCCCAGCAGAGCAATGGTACCTGTTGTCCAGCGCCTTTTATCCTCCTGAGCGGCGCGCGCGCTGTTCGCTGGGGGTGGGGAGGCGACACAAGCCCCAGCCACGCTGTCTCCTGAGTCCTGCTGCAGCTGGGGTGGGGAGAGGAAGGGCTCGGCGCGACACAGCAGCGGCTGGCGAGGAGGCGGCAGCTGCTCAGTCCCCTCCTCCCGCCCCCAGGTGAGGCGAGCTGCTGCTGCTCGGGCAGCACTTACCTAAAGTTCCTGGATTCTCCCGGCTCCGCAGCCTGGCTTCACTCCCAGTAGCGCCCGCGGACTGGCGCAGCGCACTGTGCGTAGCGTGCTCGCCAAGCGGGGGTGCGCGTGTGCCTCGATGGCGCTCCCCGGCCAGGGCATTTCAGCGGATCTCCGCGTGCGGGTCGGGTCCCGGCGCGTGCGTGCGTGCAGCCCGCGGGGCAGGGGCTGCGCCGGGGCTGCGCCGGGGCCCCAGGAACGTCCGGCAGCGCGCGGGTGTGCGCGTGTCGGTGGGAGCTCATTGGTCAGTCTGGGGCAGGGCATGTCTCTTAGGCGGGGGTCGGGCTGTCTATTTTGACTCTTCGCTCCGATTTTCCGCGTCCCCCTCTTCCCCAGCTACGACCTCAGGCGCTGGCGCCTTGCTGGTGGTGCACTGAGTATTTTACCTATGCCCCCTGCTTAAGGAACAGCTTGGTCACCAGAGAGAGCATGGGCCCCTTCCCCAGCACCCCTCTCACCTCCCCTGCCTTGCCGGAGGGGGATCTAGCTACCTACATGAAGCTTCCCCCTCTAATTAATTTCCACCAGGCACTGCTCCATCTGTTCCCCTACAGGGAGGGGACTCAAGCACTAATGTGGGTATTTATTGATGAATTTATTTGGTGGCAGCAGCTCGTTTAGTGTTCATTTTTGATTCAGTCACAATTTCTTCTAACCACAGTGGAATGCTTTGCAGTTTTAAGCCCAGACATCTCCAGGGGCCTTCTTTCCTTTCAACCTAGTTCACCATCTGACATCCTTATTTCCCACAACACTCACCTGCACGCAAACACACACTTGTTAGTAAAACAGAAGCTGTGCACAAAGTATCTCTTCCTTACACCCAAAAGCATTTTTTAATTTATTATTAAAACATCTTTCCCTCTTCCTCCATACCTAAAAGAGAGGAAATGGACAGGTGTCACATCCAACTGCGACTGAAGTTAATAAGAGTCTTTCCATAAAGGGAGCTGGTGCTGGATTAAAGAACTTGAATGCACAAGATGGGGAGAGACCTCTAAGTGGTGCTAAGATGCTGAACTCCCATTTTAAGTAATGTCCGAGGAACCATTTAAAGCATGATAGGATCTGGTGGCTGTAAGCCACTATTTCCAACATGCTTGTGAATCCCTACCACAAACACACACATAAAACTAGAAGGGAAGAAGTTTTATCAATGATTTTGGGAAAGTGTTTCATGATGACAGTCTCACAAACAGTTAACTTCTCAACTACAGCAGATGGTATGTATAAAAGGTAGTTTTGGGCTCCCCATTACAGAAAGGATGTGGACAAATTAAAAAGAGTCCAGCAGAGGGCAATGAAAATGATTAGGGGGCTGAGGCACATGACTTATGAGGAGAGACTGAAGGCCTATTTAGTCTGCAGAAGAGAAGACTGAGGGGGGATTTAATAACAACCTTCAACTACTTGAAGGGGTGCTTCAAAGAGGAGGGAGCTAGGCTGGTCTCAGTAATAACAGAGGATAGAACAAGTTGCAGCTGGGGAGGTTAAGGTTGGATATTAGGAAAAACTTTCTCACTAGGAGGGTGGTGAAGCATTGGAATGGGTTACCTAGGGTGGTCGTGGAATCTCCATCTTTGGAGATATTTAAGGTTCGGTTAGACAAAACACTGGCTAGGATGATTTAGTGGGAGTGGTCCTGTTTTTAGCAGGGGGTTGGATTAGATGACTTCATGAGGTCCCTTCCAGCCTTATGATTCTATGGAGCTATATAAAGTGAATGCAAACATTTTATCTATTTACCTCAAGTACACTGCTAGTCTCCATCACCTCTTCTACATTCGGCACATTGAAATAGGGCATTGAAATTTGGCCCTAACAAGAAAAAACAATAAAAAAGGTAAGAAACCTAGTTTTATTTCAGGTACATAATAAGTTGAACAATTGCTCTCAAACTTCTCAAAAAAAAAAAAAAAGTATGCAATCATGCAGACAAGAAACAAAATGAAGGAAACAGAATGAACCCACCATTAGTAAAGGATGCTGGGGCAGACTGCTTATGATAGAAGACACTATGTAACCGATGGCATGAATACTGTGAGGGTTGGTAGAAAAAAGGCCAGAAGACGACTTAATGGTACACTACCATCATATGAAATGATCATTACAGATGTTGATGAGCTGACAGTTGTCAAGCCTGCACTGCTGAAGATGGTACTTGGAAAAACAGCACATCCAGGCAAAATCAGGGCAAACAAAACCTTGACAGAGGATGTCACACTCTGGTTCATGCAATTTGTAAGCAGGGGAAAAATCACAAAAGTATGGATAAACGCCATTCTGGTACCAGTACACAAACAAAAAGGTAACATATGTGACTGTTCAGGCAGCAGCTCCCTTTTGCAGCCAATTGGATGGTGGCGGCAGGCCACTTTGAAAGACCATGTGGGCCAAAAGTGGCCCACAGGCTGCAGGTTGGGAACCACAGGTCCACGCTATAATGTTGCTCCCATTGATGTAAGTCACCCGCTACAGCTCCATGAGAGATGTAGCTCTAGTTGATATAGTTCAGTTGATGCAGTGTCCCTGTAGACATTGCATTGCTTACATTGCCTTTGCCAGCCTGAGCTGTGTTGCCCCTAGAACTGGAGCCCTGAGAATGCTGGGGGTGGTGGGTTTCCAGCTGTCAGTGCCCCACTTAAATTGGAGCATGTGCTTCTGCTGAAAGAAGGAGCATATTGTGGAAATGAAGAGCTAGTTTAACTACTGCACTAGCTGTAGATCAACCTAACTTAAGTCAGCTTAATTCTCTAGTGTAGACATGTTCTGTGTCTCTGCTAAATACAAGGTGGAACAGATTGTTTAGCATAAGTACTTCACCTTGAATGGTCCCTTGAAATGTGTGTTAAGTGGCCTCATTAATATCTGTCCATTCATAAAGTGGAAAAGAAGGTGAGGTTATAGATTATTGTAATAAGTTATAAATCAGTTGTCTCTATTAAGTCCATGATTTTTAGTGTTGATGAATTTAAGTATGACACAGGTTTCATTTGAGAATGAGGGTTGTTAGTGTCAAAAGAGTGATCATTGTGTGAACATGTTCACCCACAGGTGATATGAGTTTTTTCATCTTTTATCATTTTCCTGTGTGAGTTCATTGGATAGCATAATGGTTGTCTGGTTTCACCCAGAAAGATGCTATTAAAGTATTCAGTGCACTGGATGAGGTAACCACATGTTGTAATACGCCTGTTTTGTACCTATGGATTCTGAAAGGGAGTAGCACACTCAGATACAGTCTGGCTGTGATTTTCAATGCAAAGCTGTGTTCTGGAGTCCAGGAAGTGGTGTGCTGCATAAACTACAGTTGCTTCTGCCAGCTAATGTATCTATTCATATGCATACTCCTTGGCTACGTCTGCACTTGTTAAGCTAAGTCGACTCCATTAAATCGACTTAACAAGTCTTCTTAAAGTCGACCTTGTTAAGTTAACTTAGAGCGTCTACACAGTACACTCCAGTCGACCACCTGCATCCACACTGGCAGGTGCTAGGTCAATGAAGGAGAACCGCGGCCGGGGAAGATCGGGCTGGGGAGAGCCGTGACTGGGGAAGATGGGACTGGAAAGAGGGGAGTCAAGGCTTGGGGAAGATGGGGCTCAGGGGAAGGGAGAGCTGCAGCTGGGGAGATGGGTTGCCGGCTTCCGCACAGAAGAAGTGCCCCAGCCACAGGGGAGCCCCCGCCGCCCCGGGTTGCCGGCTCCCATGCGGCAGAAGAGCCCTGGCTGTGGGGAAACCCCCACCACACCGGGGCTCCAGCTACACGGGCTTGCCAGCTGCCATGTGGCAGAGGCACCCCAGCCATGGGGGAGCCCCTGTCACACCAGGGCTTCCCTGCAGCTGGAGCCCTGTGGGTTTCTCCGCCGCTGGAGACCCCAGGGCCATGGGACTTTCCTTGCAGCTCTTTTCTCTGCTTCACGGGAGCCGGCAACCCCATGCTGCTGGAGCCCTGGGGTTTTCCCCGCGGCTGGAGCCCCGGGGCCTCAGGGGTTTCCCCGCGGCTGGAGCCCCGGGGCCACAAGGGAGCCAACAACCCATCTCCCCAGCTGCAGCTCTCCCTTCCCTTGAGCCTGATCTCCCCCAAGCCACACTTCCTTCTCTCCAGCCCATCCCCCGGCCTGGAGGCCAATTAGGTCGACTTAGGACCTTAGGTTGACTTAGGGCATCCACACCGGCTTTAAGTCCACTTAACAAATAGACTTAGGCATTAAGTCGACCTAAAGAGTGGTAGTTATTAAGTCAACTTAAGGAAGTGCTTAAGTCGACTTAATAAGGGCCCAGTGTGGATGCGGCTTTGTGTAAGTTGCAAGTGTAGACATAGCCTTTGTGCCAGTGGGGTAACAACTCTACTCATTTCTGGGATGGTGCTTCTACCTGGCCTCTCTATGAGTCCAACACCCCAATCACACAGTTCCCTGCCTTTCATCCACCTCTCTCTCTCTTTGTCTGCAGCCCTTCTGTCACTCCAGAAGCAGCTGCAGCCTCCTCATGACTCAGCCCTCCAGTCACATTACTGAGTGGGCCTCTCTTCCAAGGTAGTCTTTCAAAGTCTCTTCTGTCCACAGCCCTACACAGCATTAGGCAGTCCTCATGCCTACTGTCCTGACCCTGTCACTCCAACAGTGACTCAGGCAGGCTTCATGTTCACTGTCCCCAAACAGTACCACTCTGAAGTGGTTGGTACAGGAACCCATACCTCCACTCTGTTCCAATCCAAGCACTGTGATGAACAGTTAAGGAGTGTATCTCCACCACCTTACTACTTTCACCCCTAGACTCCTGCCTACCAGATTTTGTCTCCCTTTCTTCAGAGAAGAAGGCTGTACTCTTCATCCCTACTCCTTTCCATTCTGTTGCCAGCTTTGTAGAAGCCCCACCTGTTTCCTCACAGATGAGCCTTCATCTAATTAGCTTCCTCCAACTTAAGTCTCTGATTTGCAGCTTAATTGTCTGATTGGGCCCAATTAGCTTAATTCAGGCCTCTCAGGGCCAGTGCGTAAAGTACGATCCATCATACACCTGAAAATGAATTAGGCTAGATACAAATACTTGCTTCTTAACAGCCCTTTTCTTTCTTGGCAAAGAAATAACCCATGGATGGAATCCATGGATAACATTTATCAACATGGATGCCTAATGTTATTATACTTTTAAGTCTATTTTTAGACATCTAAGGAGGTAGTATCAGAGGCAGGTACATGTTGCTCAGTATTTGGAATTACTAATTTAGGTGCTTAAATACAGACTTTCAAAAACTTTTTCCCAAACCCTTTTTACTACTGAGAAGTTGTGACAATATAATTCACCTGTAATTATGGAATACTCTCAGCATCTAAGGGACAAATTGGTCCATCCTGTTCGCAACAACGTCAGTGGGATCAGGCTTAAAGAGGTAGATCTGCAGCAAATTGTGAGAGCTCTATTGACCTCAATTACTCTGCAACAAATGACAACACAAGCTGATAATCTGCCCCATATTGTCTATTTATTAGAGCATGTCATATGCCACAAATCAATCTCTCATAAGTATATGATCACATTTTAAAGTTATTTAACTTTGGCCATTTTTGCACACACTGTGTTATTTTTCTGCCAACTTTCAAGCAACTGAAGTATGCTCACACACTATTTTACAGAAAGAAGATGTTAAGCTTGTATCGTATAAGTGTATGGTATGGAAGATAGGAAGGGAAAGAGCAAGAACAGCAGAATAAGAACAATGGATTTTTAATTATTTTGTTAAAAAAAGGAATAAGATACGGAGAAGGTGTCGGTAAGCTCCTATGAGAATCAAATCTAAGGGGTAAAGGAATTCAGGAGACCTGGCAATTTCTCAAGGAGATAAATATTAAAGGCATAAATGCAAGCTATTCAGATGTGAAGGAAAGATAGGAAGAACAGTAAGAGGACAGTATGGCTCCATCAGGAACTCTTTAAAGAACCTGAAAAATCAAAAAGGAAGCCTACAAAAAGTGGAAATATGAGAAATAGCTAAGGAGGAGTACAAAAGAATGTCACGAGTATATAGGGATGCAATGAAAAAGGCTAAGGCACAACGTGAGATACATCTAGAAAGGGGTATAAGACAATAAGGAGATTAAAATATATAGAACCAAGAGAAAGACAAAGAAAAGTGTAGGTCCTCTGCTTATCAGGAAAAGAGATCTAATAACTGATGACGTCAAGAGGTACTCAATGCTCATTTTGCTTTAGTCTTCACTAAAAAGTTTACTGTAACCAGATAATACAATTAACAAAGGGGAAAAAAAGCCAAGTGAAAATAAGGAAAGAATGGATTAAGAAATATTTTGTGGAGTTAGAAGTATTCATGTTGGCAAGGCCTGATGAAATTCATCTTATGGTATTTAGAAACTAGCTGAAGCAATTTCAGAACCATTAGCAATTATCTTCAAGAACTCCTGGAGGATAGGTGAAGTCCCTGATAACTGGAAAAGGGCAACAATAGTACCTATCTTTGAAAAAGGAAATAATGAGGACCTGAGGAATTTTAGACCAGTTAGCCTAGCTTTGCTACCTGGTAAGATACAAGAACAAATTATTGAACAATTAAATAATCAATTTACAAGCATGTAGAGGATAATAGGATTATAAGAAATATCCAGTATAGATTTGTAAAGAATAAATCAAGCAAAACCAATTTAATTTCCTTCTTTGACAGAATTATTGGCTTTGTGGATTGTGGAAACTAGCAGACATGATATATCTTCATTTTTGTAAGGCTTCTTGACACAGTTCCACATGATATTCTTATAAGCAAACTAGGGAAGTGTGGTCTCGATTAAATTACTATAAGGTGGCTGCACAAATGGTTGAAAGACTATACTCAAAGAGTAGTTACAGAAGTCATTTATAATGTGGTCCTGTAGAGGATACCATTCCATATTTTCATTAATGACTTCAGTAATGGATTGGAAATCCTATAATCTCTGAAGATGGCACCAACATGGCAGGGGTTGCAAGCGTTTAGAAGGACAGGATTAGAATTAAAAGTGACCTTGAGAAATGGGAAACTTGAAGTCAGTAAACTTGAAGTCAATAAAGACAAGTGCCACGTACTTACGAAGGAAAAAATCAAAAGCACAGTTATAAAATAGGGAATAACTGTTCAGTTGGTAGTACTGCTAAAGTATACTGCTAAAAAGGATCTAGAGTTTATAGAGGATCACAAACTCAAGATGAGCTAAAAATGGGATACAGTAGCAAAAACAAAGCTAATCTCATTCAGTGTATAGTATCAGGAGTGTTGTCCTAAGACATGGGTGGTGATTGTCCTGCTCCACTCAGCTGCAGTGAGGCTCCAGTTGGAGTACTGTATCCAACTGTTACAGTTACACTTTTGGAACGACGGGCGCAAAGTGGAGTGAGTCGAGAGGAAAGCAACAAAAGTGATAAAAGGTTTGGAAAACCTGACCTATGAGCACAGGTTAAAAAAACTGGGCATATTTAGTCTAGAGAAGAGATGACTGATGGGGATTCTGGTTCCAAAGGGATAGCCATGTTAGTCTATTTGCAGAAAAACAACAGAGTCCTGTGGCACTTTTAAAGACTAAACAGATTTATTTATCGCATGAGCTTTCGTGGGAGAAAATCCCACTTCATCAGATGCTTTGAAGATGGGAAACTTACAGAATGGGAGGAAATTCTGATAACAGTCTTCAGCTAACTTAAGGACTGTTATAAAGATGACAGTGATTAATTTTTCTCCAAGTCCACTGAAGGTAGGACAAGAAGTAATGGGTTTAATGTGCAGCAAGGGGGATTTAGGTTAGATATTAGGGTAAACTTGCTAGCTATTAGAGTAGTTAAGACCTGAAATAATCTTCCAAGACAGTTTGTGGAACTCCCTCACTGGAAGTTTTTAGGAACAGTTTGAACATACACTTGCCAGGGATAGGCTACATTTCATAGAATCATAGGGCTGGAAGGGGCCTCCTGAGGTCATCTAGTCCAACCCCTTTACTTGCTTCTTCCTCAGTGCAGGGTGCAAGAGTTGATGATTTCTCAAGGTTGCTTCCCAGCCCTACATTTCTATGAGTCTGTATGATAGGGGTACATCTCCCATCCAAAATACCTGATCCATGACACACAGGCAATTCAATAAGTCAGACAAGAATCAAACCATTTTCTTCACATCCAGGATCAGACACACAGGTGCAGTCATTTCAGGCTAATAGCTGTGAAATATGTATGTACTAAAATCATTTCATTTACTGGTCTACATAGTTCACAACTATTAGCATGAAATGTATTTATATGGGGTAGTACAGTGCTTAAAACAGCAGTAGCACAGAAAAGTCCCCAAAAATCTTGTCCAAAAATATACTTAATTAATTAAACAAGCTAGCTGAGACTTGACTGTTCTATTTGCAACTGGAGGAAGGAGACAGTTACTTTGTATAACTATGATGAGAAAAAATTATATTCAGAGGTCACTCAGCCAGTTCATTTACAGTAGCCTAAATATCCAGTGAGTGATCTTCTGAGCAAAATCTGAATGACAGAAAAGATTTACAATTTTTAAAAATTCCCTAGCCCTGCTTATCTGTTACCTCTGCCTGGATCATTAAAAACAAAACAACTTCAACCAAAGTTTGCTCATCGAATCAGTGAACAAAGTCAATAGCATATGACTTATAACCAATCATACTTAAAATATATTTTGTTTGAATGTTGATTATCGAGTACTTGTAGGGAACTGTTCATAGAGCTGCAAAAAAAATGCAAAAAAGTATATGTCTGCATTTGAAGAAATCATGACCTGCTAAAGGACATTCTGTAAGCCAGAGAAACAAGTTAAATTCTCCAATTAATTTGTTATGAATTATTTTTTCATCTATATATCTATAGAGGAAATAATTCTATTGTTTTGCTACATTTTAGATATTACAGTGAAGGTACAATACACGAAGAGTTAAAATCTGCAATCATTGGGTTCTTACGGATATAAAAGCATACTTTTTTGACTCCTTAGCTGGCCCTAATAGTCTAAAATCAGCTGTAGTTGAACTTCTGTTTGAGAGATGCTATCAGGTAATAAGAGATTTGGGCGCGAGGCAGTAGTGAAATTTCCATGCCTAATTGCTGCCCATATAAACAAGGAATTTAAAAGAGAATGCTATTATTAAATTAATACAGCAAAGTTATTGCTTTGTTTGACTATACTCAAATTTGATAAATGCTATAACTGATATTTTAGGAAAAAATACAGTCATTATACAAATTATCAAGCCAAAATACCTTTATATAAACTATATCTGAGGAAGAGGAGGATCATTCTCACTGACCTTCAACTCTTTGTCTTCCTTGTATATGTGGGTTTCCTTTGCATCACTTCTCTTTACCACTTTTAATTTCTTAAGTTCATCTCTGGTTTTTGGTTTCATATATATTTTGCCATCATGTTGCAGACACACTGTGTACTAACATCTGTTACATGGTGGCTATACAGGACTTGATTCAACTTGCAAATCCCAATCCAATGCCTACTAAAGCCATCTGTACATGTCAAGTTCCAGAGGGGTAGCTGTGTTAGTCTATTGCAGAAAAACAACAGAGTCCTGTGGCACTTTTAAAGACTAACAGATTTATTGATCGCTATAGTTACCTACATCCCTCGAGCTTTCATCCAAGATACACCACATGATCCATTGTCTACAGTTAAGCCCTAAGATATAACCGCATTTGCTCTGATCCTTTAGACAGAGACAGACACCTTCGGGATCTCTATCAAGCATTCTTAAAACTATAATACCCACCCATGGAAGTGAAGAAACTACTGCAGGAGAAGCCCAAGAAAGAAAACAACAGAACGCCATTGGTCGCCACTTACAACCCCCAAGTCAGACCTCTTCAACACATCAAAGATCTATAGCCCATTTTACAAGATGATCCCTCACTCTCTCAAGCCTTGGGAAACAGACCTTTCCTTGCTTACAGACAGCCCCCCAACCTTAAATGGGTACTCACTAGCAACTACAGATCAAACAACAGAAACATTAAAGCAGAAACATAGCCCTGCAATAGACCACACTGCCAACTTTGCCCTCATATCTACACTGAAGACACCATCACAGGACCAAATGAAGACTCCTACTCCATCAAGGGCTCATTCACCTGCTCATCCACCAATGTAATTTATGCCATCATGTGCCAGAAATGCCCCTCTGCCTTATATATTGGACAAACAGGACAGTCTCTGCACAAAAGAATAAATCGACGCTAATCTGACATCGGCAATCGCAACACTAAAAAACCAATAGGGAAACACTTCCATTTCTCTGCTCACTACATTGATAACTTGCTAATGGCTGTGTTGAAACATATGAATAACAAATCACATATTCAAAGAGAAACCGCAGAACTCGAATTTATATGCAAATTTGGCTCAGTTGCTTTGGGGTTAAACACGGACCATGGATTTTTCTCTCATTACAACAGGTGATTTGACCTCACCTTCCTCTATGTGCTGTTTCCCAGCGTTTGAATCCTAACACCTATTTTGATTTGCTGTTACAGCCTGACCTGAATACATACATACACTCCCCTGAATTTAATTTCCTCCCATTCTGTAAGCTTCCCATCTTCAAAGCATCTGACGAAGTGGGATTTTCTCCCACGAAAACTCATGCGATAAATCTGTTAGTCTTTAAAAGTGCCACAGGACTCTATTGTTTTTCTGTACACTTCAGTGGATCAGGGTTCTTCTGAAGTCCATGTTAAAAAATCCATTAGAACATAAGAGCTGCCAGGCAAAAGGTTGAGTTTTTGACCATTTTGCCAAGTAGCCATTGATGAACATATCCTTGAATTTTCTCAGTTTATTTTTTTAACTCAGCTATACTTTTGCCCTTCACATTTTTGGCAATGACTTCATCAGATTAGTTGTGTGAAAAAGTACTTCTTGTTTATATTAAACCTGTTGCCTATTAATGTTATCAGGTGATTCCTTGTTTTTGTATTGTGTGCCAGGATAAATAATATTTCCCTTTTTCCGTACCACTGATGATTTCATAGGCCTCTTTCATATTCCTCCTCCCTCCCCCCATCATCTCTTTTCTAAGTTGAATTGCCCTTTTAGTCTCTCCTCCTGGTATGGAGTCTATTCCATACCCTAAATCATCTTTGTTGTCTGTTTTTTAACCTTTTCCGGTTCCAGTGTATATATTTTGAGATGGGGTGACTAACAAACTGGATACAGTATTCAGGATGTGAGTGCACAATGGATTTATGTAGCACCTTTGTGATATTTTTGGTCTTATTTTTAATTCCTTTCCTAGCAGTTCCTAACATATTGTTAGCCTTTTTGACTGATTCTGCACTCTGAGTTGAGGTTTTCAAAGAACTATCCACAGTAACTCCAAGTTCTCATTTTTGGCTAGTAATTGCTAATTTAAAACCCACTATTGTATATGTATAGTGTGGATTATTTGTTCCAGTGTTGCACTTATCAACCTTAAATTTCATCTGCCTTTTTTTTTTTTTTTGCCCAGACATTCAATTTTGTGAGAACCTTCTATAACTCCTCACAGTCTGCTTTGGACTTAACTATCCATCTTCTGCAAACTTTGCCACTGAACTATTCATCCCCTTTTCCAGATCCTATGTTGAAAAGCACATTTTCAGCACCGATCTTTGGGGGTTCACTTCAGTGTGAAAAATGACCTTTTATTCCTATCTTTTATTTCTTATCTTTCAACCAGTTACTGATCCACAAGAAAGCTTCCCTTCTTATCCCATGGCAATTTAGTTTCCTTAAGAACCTTTAGTAAGGGACCTTGTCAAAGGCTTTCTGAAAACTTAAGTACTGGGTTATTTTTATCCACATGCTTGGACTCCCTCAAACAATTCTAATAGATTGATAAGGCACACCTTTCCTTTACAAAACCATGTTGACTCTTCCCCCAAAAAATCATGCTTATCTTGGCATCTGATAATTCTGTTCTTTACTATAGTTTCTATCCATATCCCCGGTACTGAAGGTAAGGTCACCAGCATCTCCTCTGGAACCTTTTTAAAAACCTTCCAGTCATCTGGTGCACAGGCTGATTTCAGTGATGGTTGTATACAACAGTTAATAGCTCTGCAATTTCTTATTTGAGTTCCTTCACACCTCCTGGGTGAATACCGTCTTTCCCTGGTAACTTAGTACTGTTTAAAACCTCTTCTATTAACACCTCAATTTGGGGCAGTACTTTCGATTTCTGACCCAATAAGAATAGTATTCCCACAAATCCTCTGCATTGAGCGTTGATGCAAAGAATTCATTTAGGTTTTCTGTAATGGGCTTATCTTCCCTAAGTGCTCCTTTAACACATTTGTCATATAGTAGCCCCATTGCCTGTTTGGGTGCTGCACTTAAAAAAATTACTAAAGTTTTTGTGTCTTTTACAAATTGCTGCTCAAATTCTTTCTTGGTCTTCCTTTTACAGACAGAGTTTTTGCTCCTTCCTATTTTCCTCATTAAAATTTGCAAGAGGGTGCCTTTTATGCCTCTCATGTCCTCCTTTACTCTGCTGTTTAGCCATGGTGGGATTCTTTTAGTCCTCCTATTGTCTTTTTTGATTTGGGCTACACATTTAGTCTGAGTCTCTATTATGGTAATTTTAAATAGTCTCCATGCTTTTAATTGATTTCAGTGGGTGCACAATTGAGTCCACAGTGGTCAGTGGACTGATATTCAGAAGTGGGCATAAATTCAGAAATGCTGTGCCACAGCACAAGGCATGCTTTGTGACTTAAATTTACCTCAGAAGCAGATGGCTGATAGCTCACCCATGCTTGATTGACTGCAGTGGGATAAAGATAGCAGAATACTAGCTCCTTAGCACTGGCTGCTCAGTAATATAAATGACATTCACTATATATTTCCTGCTGTAGCATTGTAACATACGCACTACTCTACACAACGGCGTGCAAGGTTTTTTTTTTAATTGAATCCCATGTTTTCATTCAGTATGTGTAACTTATCACAAGGCAGCATATGGCCCCAGACTTTCCCCAAAAGGATTAAATTTATGTGAAGTGCTTCAAATATGGCTTTAATGTATCATTTAAAAACTGTCTTCTCAAATATAATTACCATCTGTATGTTTACTAAGGTGCGACAACGATGTGAAAATATGACATCTCCATAAATCTTTGTTGAATTTTAAGAAATAATCACTGTTTTATTAACATTCAATAGCATATGTAATTTTGCAACATGCAATAGCAGCAGTATAATATATTTCCTGATGGCCAATAGTCATTTCAGAAAAGTAGATGACTTGAGGTATAGTCAAGGATCATTAACCCCTAATGAGCTATTAGTTCCCAGAAAGTGCCCTAGGCAGAGCTCATTTTTGCTACTGTAAAAAGAACACTTACAAACCTTTGAACATACTGTTTTTGTTGGTTGCCCTCCTCCCCCCACCTCCATGCAAACAGTTTTCTTTTGAATTTTGGGATGTTATGCGTATGATATCATGCCACTGATAGTTGTGTGCTGTGTCCCTCAGAGTCCATTTCAATAAACCACAAGAAGAATGGTGCCTAGTGGAAACAGAACTTGGGGTATCCTGCAAAAACCTAATCCCATTTCTGAATCCAGATATGCAATGAGAAACTATGACAGCCTGCCTATTCCTCACTCCTGATGAGTCTTTATAAGGGGAGAGGAGCACATGGTAGAATTGGGAGCATAGATTTTTTGCTCCATGATGTATTTTCTGTTGGCTAATATGCAGTGTTATTACAGATAATTACTATTAAGAAACTATACAGTGCTGTAGATGTACATATTTTACAATTCACAGAATAAAGATGCCGTGCTTGCAATCTAACAGAAAAAAAGCAAAACAAAAGGACTATGGTTCAGAGATAATTGAGGGTACCAAGGTCTCAAGAGCAAGGCGATAAATACTGGAAGTGGGGTATAATTTGTGAATGTCAAGAATGAGAGTGAAGATACTTTGTGGAAAACAGTTAGGAGAATGTGTTAGAAACTTCCAGGTTGTCATGGCAGAAAGTATAAAGCTGAGTGTAATAGGAGGAGGCAAAGGCTGCGTCTACACTGGTAAATTAAGTCGACTTAAGCTTGCTTAAATCGACTTAATTTACCCTACGTCTACACTACAGCTTGCTTAAGGCGACTTAAGGAAAATAAAGTCAACTTAATTAAAATTAAGTCGACTTTATAACACCACCTTTCTATTAGACCTAAGGCTTAAGTCGACTTAAGCCAGTGTAGATGTGGGGTAGCCCTAAGTCGACTCAGGGCTACCCCAGGGCTACACCAATGCCCTCCCTGCCGGGGGGGGCACAGGGGGAGCCTGGCATGCCCCCCACAGGGCAGGGCAGAGCCCTGCCCCTATGCCTTGTCCCCCTTTGCCCCATTGTACCTACATACAATGGGGCAAAGGCTGAGCCCCCTGGCATTGGGCAAGGGGTGCCTCCTTACCCCCATGGTCCTCCCCTAGGTCCCCCTAAGCCCCTAGAAGTCGACCTAGGCGTCCAGTATGGACACTCTAGGTCAACTTTCTATGTTCCCCTTTAAGTCGACTTTACTTTTAAGTGTAGACACACTAAGTCGACTTAACTAAGTCGATTGTAAGTCGACTTAGTTAAAGTCGACTTAGTTAAAGTCGACTTAGTTAAAGTTGACTTTAATTAATAAGTGTAGACATAGCCAAAGAGACCGTGACTGTGATTTTCCTCGTCGTGCAGAGTGGGAACACCTTAAAAAAAACATGTTGGAGGAAAAGAACCAGGAAGTGCTGATGAAGTGAAATAGAAAAAACCCACATACCTTTGTGATTCACTCATTAAGTATGTCTTCTTCAAACATATAACAGGTCATAAACAGTGTTCAAAATAAGAAGTTTGTAATTCTGTAAGTAAAACACAAGAACACAAAAACTGAAATCCCCAATCTAAGAACTAATTGGGTACATAAATATGGTTTTTCTCAATCCTGATCAGGAAAGAAAATTATTGGGAGATGGCTAAGGAAAAACAGAAGTGGAGGAGTAGTGAAAGGGCAGAGGTGCATACCTTGCTGTGCCAGCTTCAGTGAATCTGGCCTAAGGAGAATAGGGAAACTACCAACAGTAATGGAGCCCCAATCAGGATCAGGCTCTTTGGGTGCTATCATAATATAAATATTTATAACTGTTACTGTTGCTGTTATTACTAATAGAGCGGCGAAGTGAAGAGCATTTAAGAGCAAAGATAAGCAGCTCAGGTTTGGAAAGATGGAGATAGCAGCATGACTTTCGAGAGGAGATGCCTGAAGCACAGCTGGAGAAAGGAAGCAGTAAAAAAGCAGATGTCAAAATAATCTGCACAGAAGAGGTAAATAAAAGTGGAATGGATAAGGTTGCCTCAAGAAGAGAAGAGACAGAAGAATGAAAGCCAAGGACAGAACCATTAGGATCATCAGTACACATGGGAGGACAGAGATGCAATCAATGGTGGAAGGTAGAGGAAACACACACCCCACCTGCAACTTTTTACTACATGGTCCATAACCCTTTTGATGTGGTTGTAGAACTAATAAATTGTCACTTATACTCCAATGTCCTCTCCCCACCAGCTTTGTGTAGTGGTAACTAGCTCTCTTCACATCTTCCCACAGTTATGCAACCAAAAGAGGACAGTGAAAGAGCACTCATTAAAATAAGAGGGGAATGCAGAGAGCAGAGTCAAAAAAGCTTACACCCAGGGAAATGCAGGAGGAGAAGGAGGAATCAACTGTACATAAAGCAACAGACATTTCAACAAAATGGAAATGCCTCTTTAAAATTAATGAGGAAGAGTAGTTAGTGACTTGGTAAGGATGCTTGCTGTAAAGTGGTGAGAGCAGAAGGTGATTGGAGAAGGAACAACAATTAATGTCCTGTTCACTGGTCAGTCATTTCTGAGCACCTGTTTTATTCATTGTTGATCATTTGGAGAGGGTACAGAGAAGAGTCATGAGATAGTTTAAAGGATTGGAAAACATGATTTGCAGGATAGACTCAGATCTTAATCTGTTTAGTTTAACAAAGACAAGATTAAGGGGTGATTTGATTACAGTCTACAAGTAAATACACAGGGAACAAATATTTTATAATGGGCTCTACAGTCAAGCAGAGAAAGAGATTGCATTTTTCAATGGCTGAAAGTTGAAGGTAGACAAATTTGGACTGGAAATAAGCCATAAATTTTTAACCATGAGAGTAATTAATCATTGGAGCAATTTACCAAGGTTCATGGTGGATTCTCTTCCACTGACGATTTTTACTCAGAACTGGATATTTTTCTAAAAGATATGGGCTAGAATTTATTTTGGATAAGTTTTATGGACTGTACTACACAGGAAGTCAAACTAGATGATCACAGTGTTCCCATCGGACCTTAGAATCTATGAATCAGTGCTTGCTCAACTCAATGGCATGTCTCTGTTTCTTTGGGCCTGTCTGTATATAATGCAATAACTTTTAAACTGCCCATCCAATCATTTCTAAAATCTGAGAGAATGTTCCAAGAATCAATGGCCAGAATCCAGTTTATTTTGGGGGGAAAAAAATCAGAAAACCAAAAGGGGGAAAATGGTGGAACATAGTGCCTAAACCATCTGTTTAGTAGATTGATGGCACCTATTGGTGCCTTCTGGCACAATAACACTCCTATGTCTTATAGGTCTATCCTCCCAATAGAGTTTAGAGCCTGAATGACTTACCTTCCAAACTGAAAAAAGAATAAAGGAGGTAGGGGAACAAGAGGGCATGCACCCCTAGCATGGGGAGAAACGGAGGATCCTGGTAGGGTGAGGGCAGAATAGGGCACACAGAAACGCTAACAAGGGAGTAAAATGGGAACCCTGGTATGTAGAGATGGTAAATTGTGGTATACAGAGTCCTAAGCATTTAGGGAAAGGTTGAGATGAGAGCATACAGAACCTTTAACATGGTGGGAGTTGGGGGACCCTACCATATGATAGAAAGGAAAACAGGGCGTACACAAAGCCCCTGCCAAGGTGGGGAGAAGGAAAGAGGAAGAATATGGAGTTGCAGACATGATGGACACCTTGGGAGACAGTTGAAATAAGTCCCTGAAATAGAGGGGAATCAGAAAGTGGCATACAGGTAGCTTGTGGGGGGGAATGGAAGACTGCAATGAGCCCCTGGAGCATGTCCTTTAAAATGCCAGAAAATGTGCAACTCCTTAACCTTATAGTATTTAAATCTCAGTTGCTTTTAGTTTTGTTGGTGAAGTTATGGATGATTTTTCATTGAAATAAAGAGGGGAAAACAGGGACAAATCTCTTATTCTTTATGAAAGTTGTCTGCCTAAAATAAGTTGACACTCAAAGCAATAAAATGTGTATGTCTAGTTTAATAAAGCAAATAGATGCAAGTGGGCTTCATTTGTTCCCATTATATTTGTAAGAGAAGGAGGGGGAAAAAATCATCCCTCTTCAGCCCCTGTAATATTTCTTTCCTGTGGAATGTGATTTTCCCAAAGAATTTTTTTAAAAAGTACAAGGCTTGACACATTGTTAAGGAGTAAGGGGAATTACTCAAAGTTTTGAAAATAAGAACTAGTTCTCTGGCTGTTTAAATCAGTACAACAATATTTTTCATAACAACATCCTCATTTTTGCATTATTTCAAAGAGCAATTTATTAATATTCTCTCTCACACCTCTCATACATCTGCTAGCTGTCTCTTGGCTCTCTTAGGATGGCACACATCCATTAATGCTGCTTTTCTAAAGTTTACTTCTAACTGCAAATATGGATTAAAGCTGCCTTATGTGCAGAGCACCACTGACTGTGGGTTCTTTGATGCATTCTTAAAGGCACAATACTGCCTCTAACCCTACAACATCTGTAAATTGCATAAAGCCCCAGTTTGGGAATTGCATATGGCTGAAGTCAGTTGGGCTGTATACAAAGTTAGAGCTTCAGCTGCACATATGAGATACCAAGATCAGAGCACTCATAATTGAAAGTCACCTTTTTGTTCAGTGAATAGTGAACAGACCTGAACTCAGAATCTCATAGTTATTCCACAACAGGTCATACCTACAACAAGTGTCATACCTAAAATACCATTCAACAGGCAACTTGGATGAGTGTGGTGTCAGGGAAAACACAGAACCCTGAATTTAAGACTTTGCAGGTATGGGACCCCAAGATAATTGCTTTTTAAAGTTTTGTATTTAAAAATACAACAAATATTTGTATTGTTTAACATGTTGGCTATGTCTACACTTACTAAAGTTAGTTTGAATTAGTTCATTCAAACTAACTAATTCGAACTAATTTTGGTTAGTTCGAATTAACTTAATTCGAACTAGCAAAATTTAGTTTGAACTAAGCAAGCAAGTGCCATTCATGGCACTTGCTTAGTTCAAATTAGCGAATTGCATTGAGTTCAATGGGCTGGTTAGTTCGAACTAAGCAACTAGTTTGAATTAACCCTTAGTTCGAATAGCCTATTCAAATTTATTAGTTCAAATTAAGGAAGCCCTTAATTCGAACTAATGAAAGCCTAGTGTAGCCATGGCTTAAGTTAGTTCGAATTAAGCTTCCTTAATTCGTACTAACTTGCCAGTGTAGACATAGACGTTAAGTCTATACATGCCTTTTATGAAGAACATGCCATCTTAAACAATATATTTAATTTTTGCAAAAGCTGTTAGCTGACCTTTTGAAGATGACCAAATATTTCATGCAAAATTCATTAATTACAAGGCTGATTTTAATGTAAGAGAAATTAAAGCACATAAAGATTAACTAATCTACATCTAATTTAGTGTGAAATGTTGTGCTTAAAATAATTGTCTGTAGCATCATTATAAATGCATTTGTATTCCTTTCTATGTTCTTTCCCCTGATGTTATTGTGGTAATTCTAGATTTGCATCCGTATATTCCTCTCCATTTCATATTTCTTTTTAGTGCTTGTCAATTTCAAACAATGTGGCAGGGATTGTTCTGCTAGAGCCCTCTCGGCCTTAGCACTATTGAGCACAATTGCCTTATTTGTCTTTTATTTTAAAATATCAGAAAATTATTTCACAGTCTGTTACAATCTGGGCATGCAAATGCAAGCATAAAATTTAGATTGCAATTCACAGTATGCTACAGGCAGCATCTGTAGAGCTAATAGAAGAGGATAATGAAAGATACAAAAGCTAAGAACTACTAGGGAAATAACTGAATACAGGGCAACTAGGAAGCAGGGTTTGATTGTTTTAATTCTATATGTATGAGAATACCTTAATATAGTATTCAAAATAATAAAATAATTTAATACAGTTAAGAGCCATATGCTGCCTTTGATTCATACACGAATCTACCGTAGTTTCCAGAAGAAGCTGTCTTTAGGGATTAAGAACAGTATATGGTTCGCTGGCTGTTCTGGAAGAACAGTAATTTTACATAGTCTAAATAGTACAGTGAGCTATATGTTATAAAGAGGAAATTTATGGACTGCATTGAAGAGCTTCAATGCTCCTTTATTATATCAAGGGTAGCCTTATAAACAAAATACAATTTGAATGGGATGGTCTATGAATAAACTATCACTGATTTCACCTACTAAGCTTGGTTTGGCTTTGTTGTTGTTTGGGTTTTTTTATTTTCTTGGTAAAAAGGAGTCCCCTCACACCAGTTGTGTATGTTTTTAAAATATTATGTTTTGAAAACAGAGCAAATTAGGCTGTTTACTGCTTTTTATACTCTTTCTTTATAAACCAGCTGGGTAACAAAGTAAGCAAGATATTAATTTCCACCAGTGATTAAACAAAATATCAAAGGCA
>ML685787.1:4586099-4661737 GCA_007922175.1 Pelusios castaneus
GAAAGAAAGAAAGAAAGAAAGAAAGAAAGAAAGAAAGAAAGAAAGAAAGAAAGAAAGAATATGTACATCACTGACTTTCCCCTGATAGACATCATCCTAATAGCAAGGAATAGCTACTAGTGAAGAATATTTTCCAATAGTACAGAATATCCAATAAAATAGTGAAATAATACTTTCGGTCAGCACTATTTTTAAAGAAAATAACTGTTTAACGTTTCCTAATTAAGCCATGAGATTGGTTTAGTATATATAAATACACAAAAAGGTTTACAATAGTAGCTAAATAACTATCTCCTGTCCACAAGATCACTTATTAGCCAATGACACTGTTCTAGTGATGTCATGCTCCCATAACTGCTCTTTTAATGGTACAATATATTGTCAATTAATATTCAGAGAAGTTCTTTGGAGCTTAAAAGGAGGCTCTCATCACAGAATTAAGCTTTTGAATAAAAGCAACTACTTTTCCAATCTCCCACTGGACTTCTAGAGTCTAATGCAGCATCAACTGAAGTCAATGGAAAGCATTTGAACAAGCCCTTAATTATTATGCCAAGCACAAAAAGGATATGCACATAAGGATGTGACTGATGGTTTTGTAAAAGAGAAGGTAGAATTTAAAAAATTAAACAGAAAGAAAATGACTTGTTTCAGAAATCAGAACTGTGCTTTGAATAAATTTGATGAGTTTAACAAGTCTGAGGAACATTTAGAAGAGTTTTTTAAAAGCAAATAATATTGAGAAACACATACAAAGAATGGTATTCATTGTAGTAGTTAGACTAAATAGGTGAAAGAAATTCCCTTGGCTAACAGAGCTCATGGCACTGGGGGGAAAACTAGGCAAAATTAAGTATAATGTTTTCAGTGAAGTGTTGAGATTTTTATTCACTGAAGAAAAATGTCCTACCTGAAATTTATAGTTTCTAAAACAGCAGACAGAATCCAGATGAAAAATTGCTTTATTTATAGCAGATTTTAAAGGTCTTGTTTCCCTGTGGAGGTTTAGTGCTGTGTTATGACAGCTGAGAGATCAATTTGTGTATGAAATTAGCAGCAGGGCAAAGCACAGCAAGAAATTAGTAGGTGCCTATTGAGAAATGTCTTTTGGGAAAAACACTGGACATAGTGAATAATTTTTAAATAACTGCATATTGCGTGGAATATTTTAACTGTTCTCAGACACTCCAGTTTGACCGTATGGGCACAAAGTTTCAGTTCAGGAGGGACAGCAAGTAGTGGCGTTAAAAGTTAAGAATAGTCAGGCTGTAAAACAAGTGAAATACCTTCATGGTGTTTCTTTTATTGTTTCAGGATCATAAAGAAGTAGTGATAGGGTACTACACCAGGAGTCCTGTTTTTGACTCTGACATTGGTGGGCAAGCCACTTCATCTCTGTTTTCCTCACTGTCTACTTAAATTGCAAGTTCTAGGAGGCAGGGACTGTTGCTTACTATTTACATCTACAGCACCTAGCACAATTAGGTCCCAATCTCAGTTGGGTCTTGGTGCTACTTGATGTTCATAATAAATATAAGCCTCCATTTCTGTGATGAAGGTTAAGAAATTCCACAGTGACACATGTTCATTTAGGGGGCACATTGAAAAAAATTGGTGTAGTTTAACTTCAGACATGTGCTTTAGCACATAAGTTATTGTATTTCAGTACCTCTAAAAGGACACCGAAGAAATCTCAGTTTCTGGGGCCAGAGAAGGGTGTGTATACAAGAATTCTAAATTATGTTCACTGGTGTCAGTGATATTCTACTTTTAAAAAAAAAAAAAGTACTTGTATATAGACACACACATTTTATATTAATGCAGCAGTCTTAATTTCAGTAACCTCCCTTTTTTATGTACACGTGGAATAAAATAGATAGCTTAATCTTCTTTTAGACTGCCATGCCAAGAGACAGCTGCTCTTATTGCTCCGTTTCTATGCAGTGGCTCTGACATTCTCAAATGTCACGAAAAGAGCCTTTTTTGTGTTATTTTGGTACTCAGTCTTCCTGGCAGAATCAGGAAGTGCAGAAACACTTCAACTAAATATCTCAGAAAAGACTATCTAAACATTTGCAAAACTCCATAAAAGTTTGACTTGAATTTAGTTTTGAGCAAAAGACTGGATTAACTCTTATTTTACTCTTACCAAGTCATCTATTCCTAGCTCACAAATCTACTTAACTACCCCAAACACAAACTGATGATTTCCTAAAAGAGCTAACCAAACCAATACCTGTCAGAAAACCTCTTACTCATCTCAGTTATGAGCCTCTCAGTTGTGCATGATCAAAATCATTAACATGCTGTTGATTAAGAGCCTCTCACAGCTGCAACAGACTCATTCATGGGAAATATAAGTTAATTTATTTCTTTGCATTTTCTCTGTTTTCTTTGAATATATTAATTTATCATAAGTATACAAAGAATAATTTGGATGAATAATTTCAACAATAATTTCAGAAACTTTTCCCTTCAACTTATTTTGTTATTCATAGTATGTGATTGACCACCCAAGTTACATGGAATTGATTTTGGTCCCTGATTGGATAACAGAAATTATTCAAAACAGGAATGAATGAATCATGCATTTCTGGTATGATTATGGGGGGATGAATAATCATTTGTGATTCATGAGGCTTTAAAACTCAGGATAATTTTCATTCATTCTCAGAAATTCTTCTAATACTTGTGTACCTAGCTTATGCATAATTCCTCCTTAATAAACACAGGGCATAGAATATCCCCAAAATATTTCCCACAGCATACCTATTAGAACAATATCCAATCATGATTTCAAAATTGCCACCACAATCATTAGTAAATTCTTCCAATAACTAAATAAACTCACTGTTAAAAAATTATGCTTTCTTTCCAGTCTGAATTTGTCTATTTTCATAGCCATTGGAGCATGTTATACCTTTCCATTTGAAGGACAAACACATTGTCCAATATTTGGTTCCCATATAGGCAGGGCTTTTTTTGTGATGGTACTCAGCGTCAAGTATACATATTACTGATCTGTTCTTCATTCTGCTTGCACATAATAAATGTGATCAAATCACAATCACTTGTTCCTCAGCTACCTTAATTTTTGTTATGGGATCAATCCCTCTTTACCTGCTAAGACAAGGCGTAATAAAGAATTCCCCCTTGTTGATTGTAACACAGAGGGTACATTTAATTCCAATGGAGATTAGGCATGATTCTCTTGTCATTTACATTGATGTAAATCAGTAGTTGCTCCCTTCATGTCAATGGCAAACCTTACCAGGTTAGAATATTTTATACAGATAAGAGTGTGCTTTTGCTATTATAGATTATACCCTGATAACACAAAATATGTCAACAAAAGCACTTTTTTTTTTTTTGCACCAGACTAACTGGTTCTACACTAAGGATTTTGCCAGCATAGCTGTGCTGGGTTTGGAGTGGGACTTTCTCCACACTCCAAACCAACGTAGCTATGTCAGTGAAGCTTTAAGCATAGTACAAGCTGCAAGTGTGAAACTGGTGTGACTGTAAGAAGAATCAGAGCCAACAAATCCCCAGTGTTTGCAGGTACATTGAGTTCCCAAGTGCTTGAATTGTCAAAATGGATTCGGCATAGCCATGTAAACAATGGCACTCTGCAGGAAGAGAAAACCCTTTCAGTGGTTGTTTATTCATAATATGAATAAGAACAGTGTATATCTTATAGCTGACAGTCCAGTTATATTCTGAAGACAACAGTAATATTAGAATTACCTGTCAGCTTTAAGTTGAGCAGAGCCAGGTTTCAGTATGTTGTTCCTGCGTCTGTCTTCAACCTCCATTTCATCTGCAAGTGATACATTTAGATTAGAATGTCTGGAGCTCTCGCTGAGGTGGAATGCATTTAAGTATACAGCGGCTTAGAGAAAAATTCATAGCAAACACTTTGTTACTGTCTTAATCGACAAGTTTGTTACCATCTCCTTAAGCAAAAAACAAAAGCAGCTAAATATACCTCAGATGTAATCCCATTTAAATCAGTGTAATTTCATCAGGTATTAATTTATTCCTGCCATTGATTAATAGCATGGATTGTCTGGGCTACATTTAGCCAAAACCAGCCTGGACCACATTCAGCGGTGTCTTTACAGGTGTAAATGACAAATTAGAATAGATTACAGTGTAATCATTACACCAATCTGTTATTCAATGGATATTCAAAATGAATGTCCAGGTAGATGGGGACACAATAGGAAAATCAATTAGCAGGAAGGTATGAGATAGGATTTCCTCCACCCCAATTTAACTTACACCCACATTATCTCCAACATACCTGGAGTTAAATTCAGCACTGATATAAGCAGGCACAACTCCTATTAGATTTAATGGGAACTGGGCCTAATTATTCTTATTGCTAAATTTGGTTCCACAAAATACCAAACCAGTTTCATTTTGTACAGCCACTGAACGCTAACTCATGACACATGCACTGCTTTACCACCATATTCTGGCTCATTTACACTTAAGTTAATGTGTAATTTACACTACCATTCTGCCTTCATCTGAAAAGAAATGCTGCACTTCAGAGCCACATTTGGCCATCAGAGTTATATTTAAAACAATGCAATGTGTCTTCATATAGCGCCTTAGATAGACCATGTGTACAGAATTCAGAAACTTTCATCCATTCACACATTTCTGGATTGTTCATTTTAAATAAATACATTTTTTCTTTTCAGTAAGAAACAGTTTACTCTGATTTCACTGCAGGAGTATTCCACAGCTCTTGTTTTGAAAGAACATTAAGCATTAAACTGAACCATAAGAAGCACAGAAAAAAAGAACTACAATGAGGTTATGTCTGCCATAGCTACAAATCTGTTTTACCCGTTGTTATCATAACTATTAACCAATGATTCTCATAAAATTTAGTGCTAATATTTTGTATTTGATCATCTTCAGTTTTTCAAAATGTATCCAACGAGTTGCACTCTAAGAATGTATAATAGGATGTCAATATAAAGAGAATGATACAACTATGATTTAGTTTAAAAGAACTTTCTGTACACTGCTATCAATTATAATTCTATGTGTGTTATTAATACAGCAAGGACCCAAACACTTTTAAAAAAATGCGCATCTGAGTGGATTGGAAAACTGCTGAACCTTTTACATTATTTTGGAGAGATTAGCTAACAAATCATCGGTGAGCAATCTGATTGTCTGCACTCATGAGGCTGTAAATAGAGTGACTTCAGGAACACTATTGATCTATGTATACAGAAAATGTCATAAAGTTAACTAAAGAAAAAGCAAAAATGTTTAAACATTTTTAAACCAAAGTCCGCTTACATATGCGTAATATTTCTATTCATAAAACAATAGCCATTCTTTATAGCTCTAAGAACAAATAATTTCCAAGTATATGATTGTGCTAAGAATGTAAGCCCTATGAATAAACAATATACCTATAATTTCTGAAGTATATCTATGATAAATAATTTTAAGAATATTGAGAAAATGATCATACTGTAGTTAGTGACAGGAGTGAAATATTGTAAAGATTAGGGAACGACATTCTACATTTGATACATTTATATCCATTGATCTTCATTGCACATTCCATTGCTAAGAAAGAAAACAAAAAGCATAAATTGTATCATAGATCAGCAGCATGCAGGACTTATAATGCTGTAACTATGGTCTTATAGCCCCTTTCTGCTATCAATTTTAAAGCCAAATAGCATAATTTATCTAGTGGGCTGTCAGTGGGCTTCAGCCATGAATCAATTTAATTATATGTAATGGAGTGATTTTGTTGTTTTTCATTGAGTATTCAGGTCACTTTTTGGATGAACAGACAAGAATGTGATATGATTAAGGTCTCACTCTGTGCCATTACAGCCTTGTTTAGCCTCTCCTACTTGACCTCCCTCCCTCTAATGACTCTGATTAGCCAAATATCTCTGGTTTAAGCAGTAGCACCAGACCTTGCCAATGAGAAATTGAATGAGGGAATTTTAAACTGCTGCATGTAGTGAGCTCTTCTATAGAAAAGAAGTTTGTAAAGTGATATGAAAACTTCTGGAGCAAGAAGAGAAATTGTAATCCTTGGATCACAAAAAAAGAAGGATCATGAACTGAAGTTCAAGAAAATTCTTCCGGAGGTTGTATCTGAATGTCACCTAGCACAATGGAGCCCTGTTCTGGAAAGGGCCTCTAGAAGCTACTGTAAAGCGAATAAATAATCATACCAAAGGGCTAATAGTCTTGTAGTGACAGTGATGGCTGAGTGCATTAAACTCTTCACAGCTCTATGCACGTACAACACACAGTCAGAGTAATAGCAATGACAGAGACTTATTCACATATGCTATAGCGCTTAGCATTCCACTGAGATTTCATGTAATGAAGTAGGTGCTCAGAAAACCTTATTGCACCCAAAATGGGCATATAATGCTAAAGAGTTTTAAAAAGAGAGAAATTAACTACCATTGCAAAACACTTATATACCTCTACTACATTATTCTTTCATACAGCAATTATTTTTATCGACAAAAATGTATTTATTTGACAAGGTGTAGTGACAATCATGATATGAAAGAACTCATTAACATCAAACTAAATGGGCTCTGATAAGTAGTTTATCGTATACACACAGGCCAAACCTTGAGTATCACAATCTCCACTCCTCAATTAGGCTGAGCTCCAATGGAAGTCAAGAAAAATTTGGTCTGAGAAAGGACTGTAGAGTTTGACCATGAGTGAACAGATAATCTTACAGATATGTGACTAGCTGGTATAACACAGAGTATTAAGTAGAACTTTGAGAAGAACCTTTGGCATATAAAACACATAGGTGAACTTCTAGGGATTAATTTTGCGTGATATTAATGTTATAACTTCAAAATAACTGTGATATACTTGGCCTTCTCAATTTTCCAAGTCATTTTTGAATTTCATGGTATTTCATCCATACCAAATAAGAAAGCAATGAGATGGGAATCCAGTTAAATTTATTTTAGCTAGGTCTCCTGTGCTATACTGTATGAGATAAGAATTGTTCAATATGAGGGAACTTAAAAATAATTACATTTTAAGGCTCCAAAGTGGTACCTATCTAATCTTTGGAAATCCTCAAGGGGAGAAAGGTATTAAGCAGCAGCAGAACCATCTCCTATATGAAATACTGATCCCCATAAGCCTGAGAACACTAACCTCATGTTTTCATAGCCCCTGGGAGCACTGCTAGAGCTAACATACTAACAATAGCAGCATGACTGCGGCGGAAGCTCAGGCTCGCTGCCCAAGTACATAGTCAGACAGCAACATACTCAGGAGACTATTTCATGCCATCACCCATGTTGTTGCGGCCACATTACTATTTTGAATAGATTAGTTTGAGCAGAGCTAGCACGTCTGTTTACACATGCTAGGAAGAACCTTCCCAGCTGTTCTGTAGACACACCCTAAGAATGTCAAACACCTTTTTTTTTCTATATAATGTTATCTCACTTATGGACTAACAAAAACCTGAAGCTGAAGTGTATTCAGGGGATATGTTGCTGTTATTTTAGATTGAGATGGAATGCTTGGCTGTGTCAGCCTGGATTTATTTTCACAATAGAAATCTTAATTTCCTCCCATTCTGTAAGTTCCCCATCTTCAAAGAGTCTGACAAAGTGGGATTTTCAACCACGCAAGCTCATGCGATAAATAAATTTGTTAGTCTTTAACTATAGTGAGGGAAAACAAACAAGGAGTCCTGTGGCACTTTTAATTTAGGGCCTGTTCCTGCAAGATGTTGAGTGCCCTCTGGGACACTAGTTTGCAGGAACATTATATGCCATTGCAGTGTACTCTCTAGTCTTCATCCCAACAGGAAATTTTAGAAGTACAGTTTCTTACTCTGTTTTCTGTGATGTGTGGTGGTGTATTGAAAGTCTTTTCAGTCCTGCCATATGCAAAAGTTTTATTGGAATTGGCTAGCCACTTTTCAAAACTAATATGTTTCTTTTAAGGAAGAAAGTGGGTGAGGTAGTATCTTTTATTACTTCACCCACCTTGTCTTTCTAATATCCTGGGACCTACATGGCTTCAGCTAAACTGCAAACTTTTCTTAGTTGTACATTTTAATTTCTATGTTTGCATATAAAAAACACTGATAAATGTACATTAGTAATCTCATGTTTTATTGGCAAAGTAGCTGCAATAAAACTTCTTTCTAGTCCTCAGTTATTACACAGTAGCAAAATAAAAGCAGAGAATTGGCAATACAAATAAGAAACTAAAGTTTAGATTGAAATAGTCTCTAAATGTGCCCTTTGATATAGAACAATTTAAATTCTAATGCCAGTGGAAACAATACAGCATTTATTTATGCCTATTCTCTTTGCTTAAATATTGGATTCAGTAGCTTTACTTCATTCTGCCTGGCTTACAACAAATATGATTCTGGCACCTGTTTAATAACCATAACTCAATGCGCCTGAAAAAGATTAATATTAATATTTCACAATTAATTAATATTAATATTTCACAAATTGAGTACTATATTCAGAGTGATTAATCTCTTTTGGTTTCAGTTCACTATGTGGAACTGAATTAATGTGGGTAGCATGGTTCAGAGTTCACCCAAGAAGAAAAATCCCTAGTTTTTCAGCTTCTCATTGTAAGCAGGAGGGATCACACACCCTTTACATGTGCAACATGCCCCACAGTTTATGAAATTTGAGCTTACGGCAATCAGGGCCCAGCAGAAGTGATTCTGGAGGCGCTAGGCTCCGTTACGAGGTCTCTTGGGTCCAGAAGCAGGAAGTGAAAGAGAGATCATGGAATACAGGAGATGACAGGGGCTAGATTCATGAGAAATACTTAGGTGTCTAAAGGGGCAAGTAGAGTCCTAAATCCAAACTTTAGGCACTGCTGGCATCCACAAAACCACCACTCAGCTTCACCTAAAGTCCCTAAGTTTCCACCGGTGAATCCCCCACAGTCCTACTGGTGGGCACATGCACAGCCACCTAAAGCTGCTCAGTGCTTAGCTGCTCAGTGCCCAGCATACATCTAAGCACTGTCAGGATTTGTGAATTGGACTTCTACCTGCCTATCCTGCTTTATCTGGTAGGTGCGCCCTGAGCATGCCTAACACACAACTTCTTCGTGTCCTTGACGTAAATGTAGAGCAACTACTACTGTATAATTTACATTCAGATGACTAAGCCAGATATTTGCATAGAATCATAGGATTGGAAGGGACCTCACGAGGTCATCTAGTCCAACCCCCTGCCAGTCTTCTCTTCAACCCCCAGTCTTCTCTTCTGTAGACTAAATAAGTCTAGTTCTTTCAGTCTCTCCTCATAAGTCATGTGCCCCAGCCCCCTAATCATTTTTGTTGCCCTCCGCTGGACTCTTTCTAATTTGTCCACATCCTTTCTGTAGTGGGGAGCCCAAAACTGGACACAGTATTCCAGATGCATCTGGAGTAGCACAGTGTATTGCTATGATACTTTCTTTGTACTTGTGAATCAGGCATTGAGTTACATGTTCCATGGTCTGTTCTAGGTGACCACGTTGTACAATAGAGAGTCTTTAAGATTCCATTTGTGTAGCATATATTTCCATCTGCCAGGGGTTGTAGGGATGCAGTATAGGGCTGCCCATAAGCTTCATGGGAGATTGAAGCCAGGGATCTTGTGTGTCAGGTCTTTCACAAGGTGTTTATTTAAGTTCTCATAAATTCCATTCAGCCCTATCACAAGCTACCACAAGATCCATAACACATTGTCATGCTGCTGCTTATGTCTAATAATTCAGTGGTTAGGGCTGCTGGAGACCCAGATTCAAATCCCTGCTTTCTCTGAATTGATGCAGGCACTAGAACTTGGGTCTCCCATCTCCGGGTGAAAGTGCCTGACCATCAGGCTGGTGTGTAGGGGTAGATCATTCTCTCCTGCTGAAGCTTGCATTTTGTACAAGTAATTGAACCAGAGAAAAAATAACTTTTTCATCCTGTGCATATTTTTCTGCCTGTGGACCTTCAGCCTGCCTCTCCATCATATCACCCTTTTTAAAAATAGGGACTCTGTCCATCAGTTGTACCTACCTTGATGGCTTCTGATGTAATTTACAGTGCATAGAGGACAAAGTGTAGAATGATTGTACAGTATATGTAGTACAAATACAGATCCTACATTAACTATTGTGAATGACTGATCCCACTTAAGTCAATATCAAAACTCACATTGACTTCAAAGAGGCCAAGTTTTTACTCATAACATACATTTGTTATGTAACCTTGAAGTTTCTCCTTAGAATTAACTAGGTTGCATGTACATATTCTCACTAAGATGCTGTAGTACTTAAATCAATAGCATTTTGAAAGCTATCATTTTACAACACTTACACAGCAAACATTTAAATGCAGAGCTGTGGAATGGTTTTTGGCATTGAGTTAAGGGCATTTGAAAATGGGGTATCTGCCAAAAGAACTGGCAGCGTATTTTCACAGCTGACTGGTTATTTAGCTGAAAACAGCTTGGGTAGCAAACATGTTTTCCAAACTTTTTCCAAGAATATCAGAGCTTATTTTTGTTAACTGCATCTTTTAAATAATCCATTTTGTCAACCATTTGTGACAGACAACATCTCATAACAATCGCTCCATATGTATTCCCAGCAGTGTTCAGTTTGGGAAGTGAGAGGAAATGGTATCGAACTAAGCTTTTTCCAAACAGCAACAGGGAGCTCTAGCAATTTGCCATATATCCCAAGATTGCCATATATCCCAATTCAAATTCCTTGGTTTTTAGAGGATGCTGCTAATTGCTCATATCAGGTAAAACATGAAAACAAATGTTGCATAAGTAGACAGAATGCAATTTAATTTGAGATTAGTGGACTCAATTTGATTTTCTTTGTATTTTTTAATTGTAAGGCTTATAAAATGTGCAAAATTGGTACAGAACTATTACGTGAACTGAGATGATGAGTTGCATGGTTTTATACATAGCAATTAGCAGTACTTTCAAAAAAAACCCCAGGAATCTGAATTGGTACCCAACCTTGGGGTATATGTCAAATGCCTAGTGCTCCCTGCTGTTGTTTGGAAAAAGCAATATATACAGGGCTTTTTTTTGGATCAAGTCCTTTGTCTACTCAGAGGCAGTCCCATTATGAAAGCCAGGGCGTTTTTTGTGATGGTACTCAGAGGTACTGAGTACCGGCACCTTTTCTTCAGAGCAATGCAGCCCCGGCTCCTACCGTCGCTGCCCCCAGGTCCCTGGCCGAGTACTGGCACTTTTTTAAAAAAACAAAACAAAACAAAAAGAGCACTGAGGAAAGCCACATGGAATGTATTAAAATACTAAACTCCATATAGCCACTCAGGTGCAAAAATCTACTTCAGACACTTTGCTGCATTACCTTATGTATTTAAATATTTGTTTAATTTGGGTCATTGTGGATAGTCAATTGGACTATACATGTGTGTAGATAAGCATATGTTTAAGTACTTTGCTGGATCAGCGGCACACTGTTCAGCACCTTACATGATTAATCCCTCAAATGTAAATTTTATTCCTTGACACTTACATGAAACTGGGATAAATGGGAGTTTTACATGTATATCTAAAACAGTTAGGCTCAGTGATAACTAACGTTTTAGGAAAACAATGTAACAAACATATTTTTAATAAGCAACACCTCAAATCTAAAGTAACAAAATAGCCCTGAACCCATCATTTTAGCCCTTCTTGAACATTCCCCAAGTTACTCAAACAACAAACGAAGACTTTCCCTTTATTTTTAAACTTATAATGTTGTCATTAACTTGTTAAAAAGAAAAACACTTAAGTCCACAATCAATAGGCTTTTCCATTTTTATAGGCTCAAAAGAGTCTCCATTATTCAATTGACCACCCCTTTTCCAAAATCTATCCTACAAGAAAGGGTTAAACAAATTAAAACATTTAAAGTGAAACATTGTTTATATTGGGTCAAAGTGTCATCAGATGATAACGACTTTGGATCATATTCTAATTTGATTTCCTAAATTGGTGACCCACTGCTGAGATGAAACGCTTCTCAGCCTTATCCCCATACCAGGGGTGTCAAACATGCAGCCCGTGGACTGGATATGGCCCACGAACTTCTTCCAGTCGGCCCATGACTGCATGCTGAGACTACACTCTCTTCACAGTATCGCAGAGAAAAGTCTCACCTAGCTAGTGCTCTGCAATGCCACGAGAGTGTCAGGTCTCACAACATTGTGGAGCTCTGGGTATGCGAGATTTCACTCCGCAATATTGCAAGACCACCTTCTCTCTCTGTTAGGGAGAGAGTGATATCAGGGAGCGCAGTCTCGCATATACTGCAACACCACAAGAGTGAAGGCCCTAGTATTTCGATTTATGGTATGTATGGCCCACTTGAAGTCAAATCTGTCCCGCCATAGCAAATGAATTTGACACCCCTGCCCTACACCATCCAATCCCCCAGTGTGACTTTTATAATGCTAACAGATATACCATGTTAATTCACTTTATCTGTAGCCTAAGATGTTCAGAAGATTGTTTTTTTTCCCCTGGAATAATTCATGTTCTTAAACCTAATAATGAATTTTTAATGTTTAAAGCAGATATTGTCCTAGTTTGAATTCTATGTGTGTGCACATTAGTTCTGAGCAAACTACAAGATTTTTAAGGTAATTTGCTATGTATGCCAGCCATTGCTATAGGTTTTGGAAATTTGAAGACTTCTGTTTGGTCCTGAGGTCAGTTCAAATAAAGAAATATTGTTATTTTCTGGCTAGAGGTAAGATCTTTTATATTAAATTTTATTTGCTATCCCCTGGATAATAAAAAAAATTATATATAATTTGTAAATAACAAACATGTTGCTAATATATCCTTTGGGATCCAGTGAGTGGGATTTTAAAAAGCACTCAAGCATTGCTTAACTGTTGCCACTGTAGACAATGAGACTCTACCATCAACTTCACGGCGAGCTGAGTTAGGCCAATGCAGAGCGCTTTTGAAAATGCCACGAAGCATGTATAGTATCTTTCACACATATCATGTTAGGTTATGGTTGTAGAGAGAGCAGCTGGAATGTAGCTCTAGACAAATATTACCTGGACAGTTTTAGTCAAATGTTTCACTTTCTGTTCTATGAAAATATATATATTCAGGGCTCAAATTCTCAGAACATTTCCTGGAGCCCACTAGGCACCCTTCCTCATTCTCTTCAGCCGGTGCACCAGGACTTGGAGCTTTAGCTCCCTGGGGGGCACTCCAGGAACCCATGGAAACCAGCTCACAGTACTCAGAAGTCCATGAATCCCAAGATGAGAACCACAATAGCCTCAGGCTGGAGTCACGGCTTGAAAATATTTACCAGAGCTAAGCTCTGGACAGCTCCAGATTAATTTAAGGCTTGCATAACTCTATTGTAATATTTAATTCAACAATATATTAAAGTGCTTGATACAATGCACTCCTCTCTCTCTTCTCTCCTCCCTTCCCTCCCTCTTTATGTCTTTCTTCACACATGCCTGCATAGGAACCACATAGTTGCCCCATTTCATGCAAAAAGTTGCACAAGGAAACAGCTGTGCCCCAAAATACACTTCTGAACTTAATACCTTAGATCCCCCCAAAGCAACACTCAGCAGCCCTAGCTGAGGCTGTAGTAGACATGCCTAATAAAAGTGCTTCACGATTGGATGATGATGGTAAAGCAATAGACTGAACTCACAAGGGACATCCATGAAATACAGCTGGTTAGAAGACCTCTCATTATTGACTTACAACATGCCCATTAGCTGGAAGACAAGAGATCAATACAGATGTAGTGCTGAGAGTGTTTTGTGGTAATGCAGGACATCAGAATGAAGGCAGTTTTGACACACAAGTCAGCACCCCCGCAGTAAAGCAAGAGGGATGTTAGCTACTCCCAATGAAGGTGCACCTTCTAACATGCTGGCACACAGTGCATAGTCCACATAATACCTGTCAGGCTACACTATATGTATCTGTGTTGGGTATTTTGTTACAAGTGTGCATCCATAAACCCAATCCACAGCCTCAACAACATATATCAAGCATGCAGAAGTATGGATTGATACCAGCAAGTTTTCCTTAGCATTAAGTAAACACTAGCATGATGTAGTCACATACCATGTCATCAACTGCTCAGCATAGTATTGTAGCTTATTTGCCACATTCAGAACAGTCTGTTTCAAACAAGATACCGTGTACATTTTAGGCACACCAGAGAGTGCATCTTCAGTGTTTGATAGAAAAATTAAACTTTTATTTTAACATCCTTTGCGCTGCTTATTTAACCCTCAGAGCAATGGCATAACTACAGGCCACCCACTCTGAAACCAGGTCCAACCACACAGATTTTAAGCAATTCATCCCACATTGTTAACAGCCTCTGCTTTGGTTGTGACACAAAGCTTGCGCCTACTCATGTCAACCACAGGCCCTGCCGAAAAAACAGTTCTGGTTATGCCTCTGCCTCAGAGTTTGAACCGAGGACCTTCAGTACCAGAATATCATCCTCTACCATTTGAACTAAAGGAACAATTCCATTAATTGATAGAAAAATAACAAAAACGAGAGTCCTGTGGCACCTTATAGACTAACAGATTTTCTTTGGCATAAGCTTTTGTGGGCTTCCCACTTCGTCAGATGCATCTCAATGCTCGACTCAACTCTCGTTGTTTTTGCTGTACACAGACTAACACAGCTACCCCTCTAAAAGTAACAAAGTAATCTTCAAGTGGACCAGTCCCTACAGAGCAATGCGATATACACAATGGCTATGTCTACACTGGCAAGTTAGTTTGAATTAAGGAGGCTTAATTCAAACTAACTAAAGCCAAGGCTACACTAGGCTTTAGTTAGTTCGAATTAAGGGCTTCCTTAATTCGAACTAATAAGTTAGAATAGGGCTTCAGAAGTAAGGCTTTAATTCGAACTAATTAGTTCAAATTAGCCAATGTGGCCACGTTAATTCGAACTAATTTCTTAGTTCAAACTAACCAGCCATTGAGATGAATGGGGATTGCTAATTCGAACTAACTTTTTCTAGCTCGAATTAAGCAAATTGGAACTAACTAAAATTAGTTCTAATTAGTTAGTTCGAACTAATTTTAGCAAGTATAGACATAGCCAATGAGGTTACATACTCTACACAATGGATGAGACAATTGGACACAAAGCGTAGAAAGTCTAGGAGACACCACGAACCATGGGATTGAACTATGCTGAGAGAAAGTATCACAGTAAAGACTTACACTGTGAAAGATAATTGTTCTTTTTGCCTGCCCTCCAAAGGAAGTGTTTTATTTATTAATTTATTTTTTTTGAAGTTTCACCCATTAAAACACAATTCAAATGTTCATATTTTGGTTAGTCTTTTGCTAGAAGCTTATGAGCTGGGTTTTCATCTGGTTCTGATGATCACTGCCTGAAGATTTCATTAGATTTTCTAAACTAACTACCACTTTTAATATCATCATGTAATTTAGCTCTTAAAGTCATATTTACTGTTGAAAATAAGCAGTAGAATATTCCAAGGAGGATTTCAGACATGAGTTTCACCACTAACCCTCTATACTTGCACAAAATTATATGAAATATTTTAATGCAAGTTGGGCCAATTACATCTCCAGTTTTTCAAATTTCCAACAATGTCTCATCTTTACCATCACATTAGCAGTTTTACATCATTATACAAAAAAATAGTGGATTTTCAGAAATATCAGAAGGATTGCTAGATATACATTATCCAAATGTGTTGCTACTAAGATAGTACAAACAAAACAATTTTCCCTACTTTTGTGCCTGCCATCACCAGAAGTTATTAAAATACAATTTACATTTCACCATTAAAACTATTTGTTATCTTTTGCCATTTTGCCCTTCTTGGCTACTGAAACTAGATATGGAATCTCACGCTTATAGAGTCTGTTTCTAATTCTCCCCCTCATGTTGTGGAATGCAGGAAAGTGTGTGATTCATTCTATTTATACAATTCTTTGTGTATTTTCCTAACATTGTTTTTTAATAATCCTTCAATGGCCTAGACTATTCATCTTCCTTAATTTTGCCTTTTCCTACAAATCTTCCATTCATAATGGGATGTGTCCATCATACTGAAGGAAATGGATTTGTCGTTCATTTATTTTCTCTTATTTTTGACGGGCCATTCCGTCATTTTCACTTTTACCCCTACTTTTTTTTGTTCATGCTTCTGCCTTTAGCTTAGAAAAAACAGACCCTGTCTTTCTTAGCCAGCCAATACTGACTTGAAGGCTACCCAGAGTCATCTCTTGAGAATGAGACAAGGGTCTCCCTCTCCTTAAGTATGCTTTCTCTTGTAATGTACTGGCTAGTCTGTATGTGCAGTGCTCTATGTACCACTACCATTTAGTGAATGAAAGAAGACATATTCAGGTACCCTCATGTACTGTCAGTGGTAGGTCATGGAGATTCTCATTCAGCTACAGTGGTTTTGAAGGAGAAAGACCCCATGCCATGTGTGACATCTGCAGGGTGTGTGGGCATATAAAATCCTTACACTCAGCAGTGCTCTCATTTCTTGTTGATCTGGGAAGCTTTGCTTTAGAACAAATGTATATCCCTTGCATTCTATTATGCTACAAATACAGTGTGGGTGAGTCCTGTATTTGTGTTTAAAAAAAACCTCAATAGAACTCATAAAGGGAGAAACTGTAATATACTTACTCACACTGAGTAGTAATTTACTCTTGAAATAGCCCTCTTGATTTTAATGGGATTAGTCAAAGAGTAAGGTTTTACTGAATGTGATTAAGAGGATCAGAATCTCATCTTAATATAAATATATTCATGATTTTTCAGAGAGCAACACTATTTAAACAAAGTACACAACCCTCACAATGACAATTTTCACAATGCACATAAGATGTAGAATGACAGTGTCAAAGAATTGGAAAGTTTTTATTTAAAAATAAAACCACACAAGAAATCAATAAAGTTCTAAAAATATAATTGTAATTATTCAAGTAGTAAAGGATCTAAGACCCCCGTGGTTCTATTTGTTTGGCTTCATTTTTTGGTTTAGACAATCATGAAAGAAACGAGGTTCAGCAAAGGAAAAGAATTTAGTTACCTAACAAAACCAGTGACAATAAAAAAAATTAAATAAAACACAATTAGAGCTCAAATGGTGTAACCTGTTGCTGAATTTTAATTAGTGGCCACTTATAGTTTTAATTTCATTATCTATGTCTTAAATATCAACATCCTAATTTGTTGGATATAAATGATGCAAAATTCCATTCTAATGAGTTTTTCAGCCATTTATAATTTTTGAATGATGCTTCCAAAAATAGCTATATGTAATCAATTATTTACTGTCATCATTTACACATTTGGTAAATAGAAGCTGTTTTTTTCTACTGCATTACCAATATTGTTCATAGACTCATAGAAGACTAGGGTTGGAAGGGATCTCATGTCACCCAGTCCAACACTCTGCTCAAAGCAGGACCAACCCCAACTAAATATTCCCAGAGAGGGCTTTGTCAAACAAGCCTTAAAAACCTCAAAGAATGGAGATTCCACCACCTCCATACTTAAACTCATCCAGTACTTCACCAACCTACCAGTGAAAAAGTTTTTCCTAATATCAAACCTAGACATCCCCTGTTGCAATTTGAGAACATTGCTCCTTTTTCTGTCATCTATCATCACTGAAAACAGCCTAGCTCCATCCTCTTTGTAACACCCCCTTCCAGTAGTTGAAGGCTTCTATCAAATCCTCACCCCCTTCTCTTCTGCAGACTAAATCAATCCAGTTCTCTCAGGCTCTCCTCATAAGCCATGTGCCTCAGCCCTCTAACCTTTTTTGTTGCCCTCCAGTGGACTTTCCCCAATTTGTCCACTTAGTGGGGTGCCCAAAACTGGACACAATACTCCAGCTATGGCCTCAACAGTGCTGAATACAGGGCAATAATGACTTCCCTAGATCTGTGGGCAATGCTTTTTGCTAATGCAGCCTACTATATCATTAACCTTCTTGGCAACAAGGGCACATTACTGATTCATAACTAGCTTCCTGTCCACTGTAAGCCCCAGGTCCTTTTCTATAGAACTGCTACTTAGCCAATTGGTATCCAGCCTCTAGCAGGGCATGGGATTCTTCTGTCTTAAGTATTATTGTTCTAATTCTTGAAACTTGCAGTGAAATCAATGGCATATCTGAAGAGAAGTGATTTCAGGGGTGATTTTCTGTTAGAGAAATGACAGAAATCTGTCCAACTCTGCTTATCTGCTAGAAAACAAATTCTGCAATGTGAAGCTTTGGGATCCAGGTTCAAGAGGATTTAATTGGATAGGAAACATTTGGCAGAGCTGATCTTTTGGACCCCACAGCTGCAAGCACCACTTGTTTGGGGGGAAAGAATCAGTTAAAACTTTCACTTTTCCAATAAAGCATGCTACCAGTCATCTATGAATAACTGTAAAAACTGAGCAATTATTGTTTAAAGGATACTTTGGGGTTGATGTATATGATCCAAGCTAACACTTAGGCACCCAGAGGAAATTTCTGTGGGTTTTCTCTTTAGAGTACTTTTACACCAATTTTAGTTTTGACATAATTCATTTATGATTCTTAATAAGGTTTAAGTACCGTTATACAACGTGTAAATTTTATGCTGCACTGAATATAAAGTGGTATCATAAATAAAGCTACTAACATATGTTACAATGGGTAGGTAGACAGGTGTTTTTTGCTAGTTGTCTGGGTAGTGTACGTCTAAAAGGAATCCTTGATGTTCTTTTCCTGATGCTGGAAAAATGTATAGAATTATTGGATTCCTTCTGTAACTCAAGTGATGGGATTGCCACTGGCAATAAAGCAGTAAATTGGTTAGAATGAAATGGTGTCTCTGCCCTACCCAACCAATGTACATGTCTTTGCCACTTTGTCACTCTTGAGTCTTACTGTGAACAGCACTAGACTTTACTGATTGAACCATAATTAGAATTCATGTTCAGTCCCCATGTAATTTTTACCCAAACTCTTTAGTACATGAGTTTGTCAAGTGATATGCTGTCCCCTGGCAGCTTTTTTTTTAAACTTATTTCTTATAATCTGATCTTCAAAGGCCCACTTTATAGAGATCCAACTGAGAGCAAAGGTTTCTTTAAAAAACAAACAGACAAAACCAAACACCACGGTATGGTGATGCTGTATGGTGATTTTCTGTATATAAATAAGAAGCTGGCTAGTTTCTTTGTTCTTTGTTCTGTGTTTTCTGAATTTATAAATTGTTCAAATATGAAAAAGGATTACAAATCATTCTGCCACGCCCTTGGAGCATGCAAGGTGAGGGTTGTGGTTGGATATAGCACTTTATGAATTCCTGAAATTCTGATGCTCCTGTCACTGTGGACTTTTACTATTTACAAACTTCTACGAAGTACATTTGCAGTGTTTGTCCTAGGATATTAAAAGAAACAAGGTGGTTCAGGTAATGTCATTTATTGGATCAACTTCTATTGGTGAGAGAGACAAGCTTTCAAGCTACACAGAGCTCTTCTTCAAGTATGGCAGTTCACAATAGTTTACAAAATGCATAGTACTTCACTGGAAAGCAAGATATTAATGATATTACAGATATCTCTAGTATTTTGAATAACCATGAAAAGGTACAACTTAAAAAGCTGCATTTGGCTCTGAAAACATCACCTTCCTCTGCAGCATGAGGCACAGATCACTTACTGGTAGATTCTCTGTAACGTGACATCTTTAAATCATTATTTGAGGACTTCAGTAACTCAGTGTTACATGAAGGATCTATTACAGAAGTCGGTGGGTGAAGTTTTGTGGCCTTCATTGAGCAGCCGGTCAGACTACATGATCATAATGGTCCCTTCTAACCTTATACTCTGTGACAGGGGTTCTCAACTTTTTCAGGGTCACAACACAGCTGGGAGGCTTCCCAGCTGTGTGCGGCACACCAACCCCTCCCCCTTGCCCCCCAGCGAAGGCTCCCCTCATCCTGCTTTAGGGCTGAGCAGAGCAGGCTCCGGTGTAGCGCCGAAACCCGTTTTGGCAGATTTTGTTACTTTGGTAGGGCTGCAGAGACCCTGGCAGCCTGGGACTGCCCCCAGCCCACTGCCAGCTCCTCTCGCCCCACTTCTGAGTGGGGGTAGGAGACCCGGCAGGCACTAGTGTTGAGAGCCTCCCAAGGCTGCAGAGATCCCTGCAGCCTGAGGACTACCCACAGCCCAAACACTGCCGCTGCTGGCTTCCTCCAGCCCTGCTTCAGCTTGGGAGCAGGAGAAGGGAAGCTGGCTGGCGGCAGCGAGCAGGTGGTGTGACGCCAATTCTTGGTTACACACCTGCCTGCTCCTCAGGGCACACTTTTGTGCTGTGACACAGTGGTTGAGAACTGCTGCTCTATGAGTCTATAATCCATATCCAGGGGTGTCCCTGGGGAGTGGGGCCTAGGGCCAACTGGCCTGAGGGGGTCCCACCCCTCTGCACTGAGGGCTTGGGGGGGCTGGCCCAGAAAGGCCAGGCATTGCACACCCACCCCTTCCCAGGCCAGCTGCTCTGCCCTGGGGGCGAGGAGGGCTGGCTCAGAGGCCTGGCTTTGTGCTCCCACCCCGTCCTGCTGTCTTCAGCTTGACACCGAAGGCATCAGAGTGGAAGCAGGGCAGGAGCAAGGCAAAGTGCGTCAGTGGGGGCCCGCATAACTGCGGGGCTCAGGATGGTCACCCCACTCACCCCCACCAAGGACGGACCTGTCCATATGCATGTGCTATACTTGCTACTCACAAGGGTGGATTAAGATCTCATCTGGTGCATTCTATTTCAATTGTCATACATCCTTTGCTTTATTTCACAGTTTTATCATCAACATTTGGCTGCCAAACTTTGCCAAAGCTCTCATTTGAGCCATGCTTTCAACAAACTAAATGCTGCTCTTTGAGCACAGCTGCAACTTTCTAGAGACGCCCTGCTTGAATGGCCCATAAGACTACCCATCATGGAAGTGATGGTCCTCTTGCAGATTTTAAAATGAAAAGAAAATTCTGTTGTGTTCAATGCTGCACACCCCCACAATACCACATACCTACTTCCTCTCTTGTGCTGAGGGGTAAAGTGTCTATTTGAACTATATTAAAACCCTGCATTTAGTATGCTCTGGAAGAAATGCTCTCAGCAGTCGCTGGCCCAATCCATCAACACCGAAATGCTTTGCTATATCCCCATATTTAGTTGCGTATTGGTACTAACTAGAGTACAAAGCTCAGCATTGCAGACCAGCAGCAGTTATTACAGATGTGTCGTTTCTGTGACTGAAGCTGCCAAAGGTTTTTGGTCTGTTTTTAAGATAAACAATTACCTTGACAAATAAAGGAGATATTTCTTCAGCATGCAGAATAACCTTTACCTACAATTCTTTTCAATGAATTAGATGAAAAAGATGCAAATGAGCCTGGCCTTTCACATGTGTCAAATAAAAGCAATCATATTGCACGTTTTGTGTTGAGAAAGAATCCCGAGCCAGTTCCAGGGAATTGCCAGGTCATAATGCATCACTCTCTGTCTGACTTTATAAGTCGTTTGGCTTCTTTAAATGCTGTTTCATGTACCTTTGTCCACTGATATTTTCTATCCTCCTGGAGCAGCTCAGTCAGAGTGGGCAGGACTAGTGCAATAAAGGGCAAGGTTTGCAACAAATGGCTGTAACATACAAGTCCTAAAAAAAGAATACAGTTCAATACTTGCAGAACCAATGCCATTCTCTGCCACAGCAATTTTATGAGTTATAAAGGGCCTTCCTATCTATCACATGGGCACAATATTCAACATTCTTGTGAAATAATTCAACTTTGGCCTTCTTTGATTTCCTATTGCTGGGCTTTGGCCTGAGACAAACACTCTGCTTAAGTTTTATAAGTGTTTTTTCCCTACAATTATGTCATCATGGAAATCATCATATCACAACACTGGGTTCTAGATATTCAAGGATTCTTTACTATGCTCTAGGGATTAATGCTACTCTAGCAGGAAGTCTATTGAGCTCAGACTTTCCCTTATGGGCAGTGCATAAAATTCAAGGCCTACCTCCAATAACAATGAACTAACCTCAGCTTCTGATTTTCTGACCAGCTGTTGATGTAGTGTAACCCATATGCCTAAAAAGGCTATCTCTTTGAGAGATCTGCTGAGGGTGGGTTACTGTTGCTGGGCAGATTATCTACCCACAACCAGAAACTTCTAGAGGCAGGGAGTGGTAGCATTTTGAGCATGCTCCACAGGGTTCCCTGCTGGTGTGATGGGACTCTTGGGTATCTTTCCTGCAGGGGGTTTTCTGGAGGGATTGTTCTTGGTTAATTGTATTTTGTTTTCTTAGGATAAGGTTTATTTAGTTAGTAGTTAATAAAGTTCATTATTATGTTTGTTTTTAGTAGTATTTTAATGTGGGAGGGTAACTCTGAGCAATCTTTGCTGTGTGTCCCATACAGACTGGATCCTGGGTCTCCAGCTGCTTTCTCCACAGGGATTGGCGTTTATTTCTGTGAGACACTGGAGAAGGGCAATTGAATTTTAGCCCACCCAAAGGTTATAGTAGCATGGACTATTTTTTTTAACTTTTAAACTGTATTAGTCAGGACTTTGAAATCACCATAAATTCTTCTATCTTGATTTTTCTTGGTAGATGTAGTGAATGTTTTCCATCCCCTGTTTCATATACCTTTACTAACAATTCTTAAAATCCAAAAAGTGCTGAGCAGCTAAAGACCCTACTGAAGTCAAAAGCAGCTATAGTTGGTCAGCATTTTTGAAAAATGAAATTACTTTTACTTACATGCCTATATGCCATGAGTTCAGGAGACTGAACTTGATGACCTCTCATGGGCTATGTCTACACTTGTCAAAATAAGTCGACTTTGCTAAGTCGACTTAGCATGTCTACACTATAAAATTAAGTTGACTTAAAGTGGACCTTGCCAAATCGACTTAGAGCTCCCACACTGGATGCCTAAGTCGACTTCTAGGGGCTAGGTGGACCTGGGACTGGTCCATGGTGGCAGGGGGGACACCCCTTCCAAAGTGCCAGGGGGATCAGCATTTGCCCCATTGTACCCTGGTACAATGGGGACTGAGCAGGACAGGGGCAGGGTATAGGAGCAGGGCGGGCAGGGCTGTGTCCTGCCTGGGGGTGAGCACGCCAGGCTCTGGAAGGGTTAGGTCGACCTAAGGAGGCTTAAATCGACCTAATGAGTGGTAGTTATAAAGTCGACTTAAAGGATTTTCTTAAGTTGACATAATGAAAGCCTAGTGTGGACGTGGCTTAATTTAAGTTGACTTAAGCCTACTTAAGTTGACTTAAATTGCCAGTGTAGACATAGCCTAGATGAGTCATAGTCTGTTCTTCCTACAAGAGTAGCTAACTTTTGGCAAGTACTTGCAACTACTACTTCCCCTCTCCCATGCAGGTGGCCAGGGAATGGGTAGAGCTTTGTCCTCAAAGCAATGAGGGATGTAATCGTCATCAATTGTTGATTATTTTAAGCAGGGGAAAGAAGTGGGAAGCAAGTTGTAACTATGGGGCATAATCTGGTTGTCAGTCTAGTGCAGTGTAACAATGTGCTGCCCCTCTGTGGTATTTCTGGTCAAGCCACAATTTTGCATAAATAATATTGCATGACAAACATGCAAAATATAAGCAAGTGATTTTTTAAAAATACAAAATAGAATCTAAAATGGGCTCTAGATACATGATAATACAAATAAGATGTGACTTAGTAGAAAAATATGCTGTAATAAACAGGACGGGAGCTAAACTCATTATATGATCCATTTTCTTCTAATATAATTGTACTCATTTTACATTACTGAACCTGGCATTATCCAAAGAAAATGTCAGGACTCCCAAAAGCAAAGGATGGGCAATTCTATAGATTATTGGATCATGTCCTGTTTAGAGAACTAACCTTTTTAGCCCAAAAGAAAGACAAATAGAAAGGCAGTGCATTGTCACAGATAAAACTGCCAAATTACAGTCATTTGGTGCTGTTATTGTATTTTGCTAATCAGAGAATCAGCAAAGCCTTTTCTGTGTCATCAGTAGTATGAACAACATTTTCTTTTCTGGTTAAATGAACAAGCTATGGTTGAAAACTAGTAAAAACAAAAAGATTATTTAATTAATTTGTATTTTATCTCCAATGTACAGATATCATTTGTTTCAGTAACTGTTCAAACAATACCATTAAAATACTAAGTTCTATATAAACCACACCTCTTTAACGTGAAGTTATTGCTAATGTCAAAGGCTGTGTCTACATTAGAAAAAATTAGGTTGACTTTGTTAAGTCAACTTAATAAGGTCGGCTTTAAGTCAACCTTATTAAGTCAACTTAACAAAGTGGACTAATTCGACACTAATTAGTCCACTTTGTTAAGTCGACCTAACTTCCCTTAAGTTGACTTAATAAAGTCGATTTAAGGATTACTCCCCATCCACACTGCCCGTATGTGGACTTAAGGAGTCGACTTAAGGCTTAAGTCAACCTAATGGACGGTGATTATTAGGTTGACTTAAGCTTTCATTAAGTTGATTTAAGGAATTTCTTAAGATGACTTAATGAAAGTCAGTTGTAGACATGGAGTAATTTAGGTCGATTTAAGGGTAGTTAATTATAAGATAGTTAATTATAAATGAAAATGTTCTCATAAATTTCTTCTATAACTTCTATTCCATAAAATAAGAACTCAATTGCAAAGAGATTAAGGACAAGAACATTTTTAAAGATTGCATATTTTAATTAACCTTATTAATGCACAGAGTCAATCTGTGGGTCCAACTACAAAAGTATTCCCTTAATCATGTGTATTGGCTATCTGTACCACAGATTGCAGTGTTGGGAGGGAGAGTGGGTTCCACACAGTTGCTATGAACCTACCCTCAACACAGAGGACTGGAGGGGGTGGGCTAAGGAGGGTATCAATGAGCTAGTCCTTCCTCTGGACTCATGGCAAAGTCACAACTGAGCCAAAACAAAGTAGCAGATTTATTTCAGTCTTTACCCATAATTGACAGGCTGTAATTTTGGCCAAAATATACTGTATTCCTCCCCTGAAACAAAGAGGTTGAATCGCCTATTTAAGTGAAAAGCTGAAACCAGCCTTAATAACAGAGGTGCTCTCTCACCTTTTTAACCTCCTTAATTTAACAAATGTATGATTATAATTCTTTAAAGTAACACTGCAGAAATGTGCACAAGGGCACATTTTGGTACAACAGTAAATTAGAAAGTGATAGATTTCAGAGTTTTAATCCACATTTCTTCATAACGCAGGAACCTCTGCAGCAAGGGACTTTTTTTTTTTTTTTTAAACAGAGATCCTGCCATCTGACTCGTAACAGCACTGATTATAGCAATGTCGGACCTGGTTGTCTAGAATGAGAGGAGTTTCATTAGTTAAGAAAGACCTGGTGTAAAAATGTAGCAGTGGCTCAGAGGAACCCTGGTGGGGAAGTGGCTCAGAGCTTTAAAGTATGCCTGAAAAACAACTGTTTTGACAATTTAGTCTTTGAAAAAATTATTCTTTAAAGTTTATTCAAATTCTTTGAAAAAAAAAACTGTGGCAGTGAAATATAATCTCAAACCACAAATATGATACAAGTATGTTCTTTAGGTTAAATCCAATCCTCAAGTACTGTTCCTGCAGAACTACCATGGGAGTTCAACACATGGATTGCTTACAGAATCCAACTCTCAATGTAGGGATATATATATATATATTATATATATATATATAAAATAAATATAAATAATAAAAACTATATAATAATATTTGGTCACATATAGGAGAATACTAAAACATTTATCCTCTCAAATGAGGTGAGCACAAGAAGCTAATCATTGAATGTGTAGAGAAATACATCACTTTACATTGGTATACACAAAGGATTTATTCAAGGAAGGGTTTGTTTTATGTCAATGAATTAATCAATGTTTGAATACACTAACGGCCAATTGCGCAAACCATTACTCATGTGAGTAAGTGCTCACCAGCTTGAGTAATGGTTTGCGCAATCTAGCCCTCAGCATTTATATAACTTTTCAATTTGTTATTACAAGAGTCTAAAAAGGCTTTGTTTCTGGCAACTGAGTCCTAGCAACAACTGGGTTGCTCCACAGAGGCTGCTCACTATTTAAACAAACCTGTTTATGTAAGAAAAGGTACAATATATGTCTGATTATTATGAATCTTTTTGACCACTTGTCCACTTGACCTGAAGTCCATTTGTTTCACTGCAATTTTCCAAGGAGAAGAGTGTTTATTGGCTTGTCTTGTTTTGTATACTGGTCCCTGATCTCTTCATACAAAGATTGTGTTCATCCCACTGAAGTATAGTACAGAAATCACAGTGACTTCAAAGGGAGCATGACTGGAGTCCTTTGAAGATTGTATGCATGTTTAGACTATTGATTTAAAATGGAAAGAAAATCCACATTCATTTCTAAAACTAAATCTGTGTCATTTCATGACTAAATTTTTACCAGTAATGTGTGCAGATGCTAACACTTCACCTTTTTATTCCATTTCAGAAACAAACTCTGCGTTTTGAACATGCTTGAAAAAAATGAAACTGAAAATTAAGCATGGAAAAATCTATGGCTGCCAGAAAATCAGATGCAACCCATTTTTACACCCTACATCAGTAGACCCCAAATATTTTGGTCACACCTCCTCAGCTGGGACCGGAAGCCGGAAGACAAGTTTGCTCTCCATTGGACTCTGGGAGCAGATCCTGGCCTGAGAGTTTGGCCAGAAATATACTGAAAACATATGGTAAGGAACTTCAACTTAAACCAAGTCTAGTTTTTTCATTTTACAAATTATTTTCTCTCTATTTTCTTTGTCACCATTTCATACTTTAATGCCTAATTACTTGTCCTTCCGTAAAAACTCTCTCTTTATAGTTAAATCAATTAATTTTATTCTTTAGTCAAACCAGTGTTTTGAGCCATGTGGGTAACTCCTTTTAAAGTGGCAAAGTGTTATACCTCGATCCCTTATAGGGGCAAGGGACCTATTATATCCAGCTTGTCCAGGAGAGGACTGGACAGTGCAGAACACACATTTGTGAAGGGAAATCCAGGACTAGGAACATGTGGGAGTCACTTTGGCTATGTCTACACTTGCACTTTTAAGTCGACTTTAACTAAGTCGCCTTAGTGTATCTACACTTAAAATTAAAGTCGACTTAAAGGGGAACTTACAAAGTCGACCTAGAGCGTCCACACTGGATGCTCTAGGTCGACTTTGTGGGGCTAGGGGGACCTTGGGCAGGTCCACGGTGGCGGGGGGGGGGCACCCCCTGTGCCCAGGAGACTCCAAATAAATTAAGTTATTCCAAAGCAGCTAAATTCCCAAAATGCTGATACATGCTTGAAAAAAGCAACTTCAAGGACATTAAAATGGGCTTTTTTCATTTCCAAGCACAAAATCTGAGTTTGGAGACGTGAAGTATTCTAGTTTATCATAGATCTTTAAGAACTATTTAAGTCCATCTTAAACATTACAATTATTCACATAGCAGCAGATAGGGTATCAGATTTATTTTTCCCCTTAATTCCAGTTGATCATCTACAACCAAATAATTTAGTTTTCCTTAACAACAGGTAGAGAATTTGGGATGTTGAATGTAGGACAAGGAATAAATTAGAACATGTCTCGTCAATCGTATACACTGCGTGCTCATTTGATGACTCAGACACATAGTTATTTTAGGGAAGTTTTTGTCTGTTTTTGTGTTCCTAAAGGATATCACTATAGGGACGAACTCTCCAAAAGAGCCTTTCTATAGCAAAAGAAAGAGAAAAAAATCATCATTAATTAAAAAATTAAAAAATTGAAGGTGTATTACTTATAAGGTTCTGTCTACAAATGAACAAAAGCAGTGAACATTTTAACATACATTTCAGTAAGTGCAAAACCTGTAATAAGAGTCAGTTGCAGGCATTGCTATGATAGCAGATCAAGTTGACTAATAAATAAAAATGAGGCAGTTAATTAACTCACACACTTCTGTATTGCAGATCACTTATTTTAGACTCTCCACTGCCCTCTCTTTCAATAGAGCTTTCACAGAGTAACTACATGACGCACACCACCTAGTGAGCTACCAAAGAATTTCATGTTATCTAAGTTCTCTAAAGCCAAAAAAGGGGGAGATTCCTTTTTCTTCATACTTTGCTACAAAGTTTCTTCATTTCCTACCAAAACCCTTTCCAGGTTTTTGGTTGAAAAATCTGGTCAATCTATAGGAGCATGGTAGGAAGTGAGGAGGGTTACGGGACCTGCAACTCCACCTCCTACTTTGGGCACCAGCCATCAATAGCATAATGCCTCCACAGTGTCTGTCAGACTCTTTGGGCCATGGACAGTCTTTATTTTGTGTCTTGTGTAGTACCTACTGCATTTTCAGTAGTTAACAGATATAAATTCTGCTAGGGATTTTTATCAACACATCAAAGTACAGGAGACTTACAAAGCACTAGCAGGTAATGCTAGACCTGGTGTACACTTGCCACCATTTCGGCGGCAGTTGAAAGGAGATACACACGCTATGTAAAATAACTTGCATATCTCCCCTTTGACTCTCTGATTCCCACTCACCTCCATGGCTCCACTGTGCTGAGTTGAAGGGAAATACTATTTGAGTGGTCTTCACTGATCACTCAATTGAACCAGAGTGTTTAAACTGATGATGGCGAATTTGCCACCATCAGTATAGATTTGACCTTACTCTGCTTTTGGCATATAATTATTTTCTCCACTACCTCTCTAACACAGTGAAAAAAAAAATCACATAGGGTATGTCTACACTAGAGCCTTAGGTTGACGTAAGGACGCTTAAGTCAACCTACAGACTGCTGTGTCCACACTGGGTGCTTATTAAGTTGACTTAAGCGCTTCCTTAAGTCAACTTAATAACACTACCTCTGAAGGTCGACTTATAGGATTGGACCTATAGAGCTATTGTTCTTGCTAGTCAATTCCCTTGACTTTCAAAATGAACGTTTTGGGGTTTTTTTAGTCCATTACATTATCCCAGGGCCCAGTTGCCACTTCAGTAAAGGGGCAAAGTGCAGTGTAGGGGAAAATAACATCTTTCCTGATATTTCTTTTGAGAGGCAAAGATTTTCTACTTAGTTGCCTTTGTGGCAATGTACTTTGTAGCTGAGAGTCCTTTGTGATTAATGGAACAATTCTGTAGGTACAGCTAGGACTGGACAAATAATTTGTAACCAATTTAGTCATTTTTTCTGTTTGCGACCTATCCACAAAGTCAAAAGAATATTCATGAAGTTTTTTTAAAAAAATCATACTCATGTTATAATTATAACCATTGCTCTGTACTCCAATAGTAATCACACGTATTATCAGGCCAGTTCAATCTTCCAAATAGCAATTATATCCATTTGTAGCCTCATTGTCCTTCTAACCTTCTCTTCATGGATTCTGCCAGACAATCCACCTTTCCAAAACAAGCAATGCTCATTTGCAGTTCTTTCATGATGCCCTTCAGGATGATGATTTGTAGGATTACTGAGAGAGCGCTCTGTGTTTAGTTATTTTCAGTCTAATTTTCTAGACCTTAAGGTTGAAAGTCTTTCTGAAAGTGCCATACAGTGTGTAATTGTATGGTCTATAACAAGATAATTCCATCTGTTAATCTGTGAGGGGATAAAATCCTTTAAAAATCAACTCTGGTTTGTCTGAATCTGAACCCTTCCTAAGCCATCAGACGTTACATAATGCACATGAAGCTTCACTAGCCCCCATCTATCCTGGGCTGCTTGTGCATCTCCTTTGTACTCCTCCAAGTACTGTTCAATTGAAAGATTCTTTTGGTTAGCCCCTTTTGCATATTCGTCTAGCTGTCCAACTGCACATTTACCATGACAAACTATGGCAGAATCCCATCTCAGAGCACACCCTCTTGTGGCGTGGCATGGCATGGCATGGCCTGGCCCTACAGGGAAAGAACCCTCAGCCACTTGCTTCTCCCTAATAACTTGCTCACAGTTCAAATATTCCTCTTCCTGGCTTCAATTTGTTAAGTCTTTAGTTAGAGATACTATCACCTTTCGTAGCTGGGTTCCAGTTTAGCTTCATGGACCCTCTTGTCTCTCTCCTCCTGGCTCCAGGTGGATTTTTCCACTGCGGAGGGCCTGATTTTATCCACATGACCTGCCTATCATGAGATTTTATTTTCTCCACTTAAGGAGGCAAACCAAGAGTGTGTCAGGTGGCGCTTGACCCATCATCCTGACAAAAGACAATTCTCCTGGGTGAGAGCCACTCAAGGACTTAGACATTGATTCACTAGTCCCAACTTTCAGGCAGCTAAAAAGTCCCAGGAACACCACTCTTATTCACAAAGTGTGAGTTGGATGGTTAGGTACACTATCCAACGAATGGGGGGAGGTGCCTAAGAATGCAATCCCCAAAAGCCAGTACAAATGGGCAAGGAGCTGCCTAAAAAAGCCAATGGAGATATTGAAAGAGAGTCCATGAAGGTGCCTAGCTCTTTTTAATGATCAACAAAAGGGAGCCTCCTTTCCAGAATCAGGTGGCTTAGGTGCTTAAACAGTTTCTTGTGGGAATGAGATTGACGACAGCCTTACTCCATGGAAAATGATTGATGAAGGAGGAAGTAACAGTGCCCTTATATCTTTAAGCTCAATAATTAGAGCAGGGGTCAGCCCCCGTGCCAGCCCCACCCACTGCACTCCCAGAAGGTGCCAGGGGCGGGGCCAAAAGGGGTCTGAGCCAGGGACTCTGGGTTGGGGAGGGGCTGGGGTCCCTGGGGGAAGGGCCACCAGCTGAGCCCCGAGCCACATGTGTTGGGTGTTGTCGACCCCTGTGTTAGAGCATTCACCCGGGATGTGGGAGATCCAGGTTCAGTCCCGCCCCACCCCGTACCAGAGGGATAAAAAGATTTGCAGAGTGATTGCCCACCTCTGAGGGCAATGGTCCAACCATTGAGCTATGTGGTATTCTGATGTGGGGCTCCCTTAATATTTCCTGTTGAAGCGGTTTTACTGTGCATAAATAAAAGAAAGCCATTTGTATGTGGGGACTGGACCCAGGGTCTCCCACCTCCCACATGCTCTTACCCAATAACTAATGATTTACCCACACTGGAATTGTCACTGGGCTAGAGAGAAAGACACACTCTCAGTCAGGTCTCCTACATCCTAGCTCAGTGCTCTAACCACAGGGTTAAAAGTTATAATAGGCACCACCTCCTCCAGCAGATTTTTACTGAGACCTGATTTGGAAGGTTTGTTAAGAGGATGCCTACTGGATCAAGTGCCCCCACAGGAGTGAGGCTGCCACATGTCTCTCTTCCCCCAGTTTATAATTCACTTTAGTGCTTAGGCAGTATATAGGTGTCCGGCACCTAGTGAGGAAGCAGCAGTGTGCATCGTCAGAGACAGAAACTGATGTGCCAAGTGAGTTTAGGCACATACAGGAATTGATGGTAATTTTGTGGATCACAGTGGACCCAAAACTGGGATTCAGGTGCCTAAGTGCCTGCGTTAATTCCATGCTCTGTGAAACACTTGCTATGAGTTCCTTCTTGTCACATGACCCAAATATTTCCATCTTCTCTGCTGAGTACCATTAGAGATAAGGGATTGTACTCTGGTAAATCTCCAAGTTGTTATAAATTCATTCAATTTTAATACCTAGTATTTTTCTAAGGCATTAGATGTCTGTCTGTACGTTCTATGGATTTCTAGCTTTCATATCAATATGTTCATCGTCTGGCCTTAGGTTGTAGATTTTCTATGAACAAATATTTTTGAAGCTGGTAAATGCAGCTGTCACCTCCCCAGTTTGACACATTTCCTTCTGGACGTCGGCACTGGCTTAAATATTATGCTCATGATGTGTAAATTAACTCAGTTCTTGTGTTCTTTTGCCTTATAAAGTAATAAAATTGGGAGTTGATGGGGTGCTCGGTAGATTTTTTCCCCCCTTCACAGTTGATTATAAAGCCATATTTTTTAAAAATTTCCATCATCAACAGTCAGTCTTTCTTTACCTGTATGTTGGTTAAGCAGTCACTTAGAAGAGTTAAATCACCAGCAAAATCTAAATCTTGTAGTGAAGTGGTTCTCAACCTTTCTAGACTACTGAATCTCCTTCAGGAGTCTAAAACCTGAGCCCTGCCACCTAGTGGTGAGCAACATAGGTTCCCATAGCTTCCTGCAGCATGAGGCCTCAGATAACTCTCTACTTGCTTCCCCTGACACCAGACTTACACTTGCCTCTCCCCTAAACTTGTGCCATGGCAACCCCAACTCCTGGAGCTCACAACTCCCCACTTGAGAAACTCTGATCTAGATGTGTTGAAGTATGTCCTGGAAGACTTCTACTTACTCCCAGGATCCACTCTCTGTTCAGATCGGCTACTGTTGAACCATACTATGGCTGTGTTGTGCCTACACTTTCTCATAATAAAGTCAATGGCAATGCCAAAGAGCAAAGGTGACAGAATGCATCCTTCTATGACACCATCGAGACTGGACCACTTGCCCACATCTGTCTTTACTTTAAACGTTCATGTTGTTCCTTGATATAAAGCATTAATTATTTTTGCTAGCATACCATAGTACTTCAAGATGTTCCAAAGTGAATTGTAACTGGGGGATGTCAAATGATCTCTTGAAATCAATTAAGAGTTTGATGAGTGGTTTTTCCCATTTGCTCCTTGCTCTTAGGGTGGAAATCTGGCCAAAATATGATCTTTTGGGCCTAAATTGAGCCTGCTCTCTGTTTAGCTTCACCTTAGCTGCTTCTTTTGTTCTGCCAAAAAACCACATCACTGAAAGTTATCAGCTTGCCAATCACTGCAATTTCTTAGATCACCTGACATTTTTCCATTATTCTGAAGGCTTTCCCTGGTCCTGTAATTTGTTGAAGAAGTCCGTGATTTAACTCTGATTTGTACATTCCGGAATCTATTAAAAGAACCAACAAAAGCATAGTTTTAATTTTGTCTGAATTTTGTACTCTGGATTTAAATTTAACCTCTTTACATTCTTTGACATTATAGAGCATTACTTTAAATACTGAGGGATTCTTCTCCTCCACCCCTCAATTTCTAATGATTTGAAATTTTCTTTTAGACTGTAAATAGTTAGTGAAGTCATCAGACATTTGGTAAGCTTGTACAGGAACAACTGATCATGTGGATAGAAGCTGCCTTTCTGTTGGTTAAGTGAATTAATCAAGTCAGAATCTTTGAGGAAGAGACTAAGGCCTTGTCTACACGATCAGATTATAGCGCAACTTCTGAACTGCGCTATAAGAAGCACGTGATGTTTATCGCGGTGTAGTGCGTACACACGTCGCTCCTTGTTCCGTCACAGAATTCCTCGCTGTAATGCGCATTAGCGCACTGAATTCTGGGCATGTATCCCAGCGTTCCATTTTCCCTGAGTATGCGCTTGGAATCATGGGATGAAGGAAAGGAGCATATAGCAGCATGGGTAAACTGGATGTTTCCCATGGTGCAGTGCGTTTCCCTAGCGTCTTCCGCGTTGCCAGTAGCAACTCGCGCCTATTTTCAATAGTGTTTGCACGGAGCGCGCCATTGGAAAGAAACAAAATCAGCGTCAGCATGGATCCTGCTCTGGTCTCCACTCTCGCCCTCCACATGCTGAACACATCTCGGATGGTTGCTCATTACGTTCTTAGCTCCCATCCAGAGGATGACACAGAGGAGCAGCGGCTGATCGATGCCATGCACAGCAACAGCACCGCGTTGCTCAGCACCTTCACCGACCATCTGCACACGGTCCAACGCCGTTTCTGGTCACGAGAGACAAGCACCGAGTGGTGGGATCGCATTGTTATGCAGCTGTGGGATGACGAGCAGTGGGTACAGAACTTTCGAATGTGGAAAGCAACATTTCTGGAACTGTGCTCAGAGTTGGCCCCTGCCCTGCGACGTAAAGACACCAACATGAGATCAGCCCTCACTGTGGAGAAGCGTGTAGCGATAGCTCTTTGGAAGATGGCGACTCCTGACTGCTACCGGTCGGTTGCAAACCAGTTTGGAGTCGGGAGGTCCACCGTCGGAGTAGCCCTAACACAAGTCTGCACAGCCATCAATCGCGTGCTGCTACGGAGGACAGTGACGTTGGGGAATGTTAGTGAGATTGTGGACGGCTTTGCTGCCATGGGATTCCCGAACTGCGGGGGAGCCATAGATGGCACACACATCCCTATTTTGGCACCGGATCATCTCGCTACCGAGTACATCAACAGGAAGGGCTACTTCTCCATGGTGCTGCAAGCACTCGTGGATCACAGAGGGCGTTTCACTGACATCAATGCTGGGTGGTCGGGAAAGGTGCATGATGCCCGCATTTTCAGAAACTCCGGTCTGTACCAGAAGCTGCAAGGGGGTACCTTTTTCCCCTGATAGAAAAATTACAGTGGGGGATGTGGAGATGCCCACAGTTATCCTCGGAGACCCAGCCTACCCACTGATGCCATGGCTCATGAAGCCGTACACCGGCAACCTAGATCAAAGCAAGGAGCGGTTCAATTACAGATTGAGCCGCAGCAGAATGACTGTGGAGTGTGCCTTCGGCCGTTTAAAAGGCCGCTGGCGCTGTTTGTATGGGCGGCTGCACTTGTCGGAGGACAACATCCCTGCTGTGATTGTGTTTTGTTGTGTCCTCCATAATATTTGTGAAAGTCGGGGAGAAAAGTTTTGCCCAGTGTGGGCTACCGCGGACAGCGCCTCGAGGAGGCATACGAACAGCCAGCCACTAGGAGTATTAGGGGGGCTAAAGGGGAAACTTCTTGCATAAGGGAGGCACTCAGGGAGCATTTCAGTCATGGTCTCCCCTAGTTTTCTTTTAGGACGCATCTGCTGCACCTTGTGAAAGTAGCCATGTGTAAAAATAAAGCCTTAATGAAATGATTTTATTCTGTTTTTATTCAGACTTTGAAGGTTGGGGTTACAGGTGTGTGTAGCTGCGGGACTCTAGAAAGTACGGGGGGGGAGAGCTAGTTGTTGGAATGCTATGGTGGGACGGGTGCACTTCATAGAAATTCTTATAGGGACTACAGGGGGTGGGAGGCAGACGCGGCTGCAGTGTCTGTAGTGGAGCCCTAACATTAATCGCCTGGGACTGCAAAGCGACCATGCTCTTGAACAGTTCTGTTTGCTCCTTCATCACGCTTATCAGTTCCTCGGTGTGTGTTTTCAACATCTGCTGGTACTCAGCTCTGAATGCTCTGGTCGCAGAGGAGGATTCCTGTGCAGTTTTCAAGGACTCCTGTGTAGCTTTCAACACGTCCTGAAACATATCCTCCCTGTTCCTTCGTGCACGCTGCCGAATGTTTCTCATTCGGGCAGCGGGGGTAGACAACGGCCTTCTCAAGGTCTGTTCTAAAAAACCAAGTAATTGTCAAGCTGCTGTTTACACATAGCCAGGATAAGAAAATTAAACTTCCAGTAGCACATTACTCTGGAAGGTGCAGTGCGGTCAACACCCTATGCCTTGCTGAAGCGGACAAGGTACGTCCTAGTAGACAGCTTTACTGGGGGCTAATAATCAGCATTGGGCACAGAGATGGAACCAGATATCGCTCTCCTCAGAGTGCCCCTGCTTGCTAGAATACATCTCCTACATGCCGCGGGCAGTCAGCCGGGACCGTATGCTGCAGCACTGTTTGCGGCCATGGTTCCCAGGGCTGTGCTTTGCAGCTGGCGGGGCAAAGTGTCCGTCTTTGGGAGCATTGGCACAAACACCATCCCATCCAATCTGAGTACTAGGCTCTGGAGGTACATTGAAGAATCATTTACTGACCTACATGCAGATGATTACTTCACAATCATTGCTTGTGTTGATGCCCTCCTCATGGATGGGGAGTAAGGAGCGTGCACAGCTGGGAGACAGAGCAAGCACCCCCGCAACGCACAGTGATATTTTAACGTGAGACAGACTTTTAGCATTACAAAGCAGAAACTTACCAGAGCCCCCCCTCAGCCGACTCAAGGGACATGCTGCAATTCATGTCTTCTAGAGAGGATGTATCAGCGGGGGTGCAGAACAGCTCCTGGCTACACGCTGCCTCGCTTTGCCCCGGGTTCTCCTCTGTCTCCCCTACCACCTCCTCAAGGTCCTCATCCAACTCCGTTGTGGCATTGACTTCATCTGTGGTTACAGATGTGTCCACTGTGGTGTTTGGAGTTGTTGTGGGGTCACCACTGAGGATGGCTCCGATCTCCTGATAGTACCTGCATGTAGCAGGCGCTGATCCCGATCGCCGGTTTCCCTCCTTCGCTCTCTGATAGCTGATTCTTAGCTCCTTCACCTTTGATCTACACTGCAATGTGTCTCTATCATAACCTTTCTCCGTCATTGCCCGAGAAATCATGCCAAATGTGACGTAATTTCGTCTGCTGCCGCGAAGCTGCGCCTGCACAGCGGACTCTCCCCAGATGCTGATCAGGTCAAGCACCTCTGCCGTGGACCAAAGGGGTGCACGTCTTCCGCGACGGGTCGCCATTGCTACTGGAAACGCTGCTGCACTCCAATGCACTCCATGAGGAAAAGACCAGGAAATGAAACTGACGAAATATTTGAAAATCCCGGGATTCAACTGTGGGCGGGGACAGTTTCGTCACTGCCAAAGAGCGGGCGGGGGGAAGTCCAGAGAGGACGACTTGGGAATGATGGGACATTTCCGGAGGCCGATCATTGCGCGGTAAGCGTACACACGAGCACAAACGCGCAACAGATGATACGCAACAGCTGTTACCACTCTCGTCGGAGTGGTTGTTGGATTGCGCTACAACAAGGCGCTTATCGCGCAACATCAATGTTGCACGTCTGTACACTGTGCTAGTTAACGCGCGGTAATGATTTTTAACGCGCAATACGGTGATCGTGTAGACAAGGCCTTTCATACACTATTATTCCTTAAGTTTGTTTTTATCAGTGCTCTTGTGGAAAAAAAGATTTAAACATATTGACACATACCTGGGGTCAATTCCTTATTTTGCATAAGTTGTCATAGCTCCACTGAAGTTTACATCAGCTAAGAATTCCTTTCCTCTAATGTGAAAAACTTGAGCAAAATTGCCTGTACACATACTAACCATGAGGTGAAAAATGTTTTTGAATTAATTTGAGGCTTATTTCCTGTTCTCCAATTTCGCAGGCTTCCATCTCCCTCAGTTTGTGATTTTTCTTTTTTCAATGTAAATTTTAAAGTGATTTATGTGGTAAAAATCAAAGGCCTTTCTCTCTTTTCTTTGTTCTTCAGTCTCTGTTCCCCAGTGTTTGAATCCTAACACCTATTTTGATTTGCTGTTACAGCCTGACCTGATCTTATGTCATACACTCCCCTGCATTTAATTTCCTCCCATTCTGCAAGTTTCCCATCTTCAAAGCGTCTGACAAAATGGGATTTTCTCCCACGAAAGCTCATGCAATAAATAAATCTGTTAGGCTTTAAAAGTGCCACAGGATTCTGTTTTACTTTTAAAGAGCATTTTAAGAGAGTTTTTTTCAGTACTGGGGGGTGGGAGTGCACCTCAAGGGCTATGTCTACACTTGCACTTTTAAGTCGACTTTAACTAAGTTGACTTAACTAAGTAAGTTGACTTAGTGAGTCTACACTTAAAATTAAAGTCAACTTAAAGGGGAATTTACAAAGTCGAACTAGAGCGTCCACACTGGACGCTCTAGGTCGACTTCTAGGGGCTAGGGGGACCTTAGGTAGGTCCACGGTGGCGGGGGGGCACCCCTTGGGTGCAATGGGGCAAAGGGGGACAGGGACCCTGGCAGGGCATGTGGGCAGGGTGTGATGCTGTCTGGATTTAGGGAAGCATTTATGATATTATTTTCTATTCTATTTATATATCCTAAATGCTCTATAATCCATAGGAGCTGTGTCATGTTTGGTATCAATAGAAAGGTAGTAATTTGCTGGGAATGATTATATAGTTTATGTCTAGGAATTCTATTTGGATTAGAAGTTAGTTTAGATAGGAATTTGGTGTTCTAGCTATACTTTAACTTGTGTGATTTTATGGAAATGTCTGAGAGGGGCGGGTGTGTCAAACCATTGTCTCCTTAATGTTTAGGAATTTTCCAGCTACAATGGGCCCAGGGAGTAAACTGATGAGCCATTAAGGACACAATGGGCCCATATCACCTGGCACATTCCTTAACATTAAGGAGACAATGGTTTGACACACCCGCCCCTCTCAGACATTTCACATAAAATCACACAAGTTAAAGTACAGATAGAACACCAAATTCCTATCTAAACTAACTTCTAATCCAAATAGAATTCCTAGACAAACTATATAATCATTCCCAGCAAATTACTACCTTTCTATTGATACCAAACATGACATAGCTCCTATGGATTATAGAGCATTTAGGATATATGAATAGAAAATAATATCATAAATGCTTCCCTAAATCCAGAGAGCATCACACAGGCTCTGCCCTGCCCTTTGTGGGGCACTCCAGGCTCCCCCCTAGACTCCCCCCCCGGCAGGGAGGGCATTGGTGTAGTCCTGGGGTAGCCCTAAGTTGACTTAGGGCTACCCCACATCTACACTGGCTTAATTCAACTTTAAAAAGACGAATTAAGCCTTAGGTCGAGTAAAAAGCAGGTTTAATGAAGTCAACATAATTTTCATTAAGTCAACTTTACTTTCCTTAAGTCAACTTAAGCAAGCTGCTTAAGTCGACTTAAGCAAAGTGTAGTGTAGACGCAGGGTAAATTAAGTCGACTTAAGCAAGCTTAAGTCGACTTAATTTACCAGTGTAGACGCAGCCAAGGAGCATAACTCTCTTTCTTCCACGGAGCACCAGCTCATCATTGAGTCTTTCCTTCTGTGGTGAGGAAGTCATCCTCTGAAGATGTTCATGGGTCAATGATCTTGTTCTATGCCTGATCATTAAAGCCAGTGATTTCTTCATAATCCACACACTTAGAGCTTTTTAATCGCTGGGTAGCTTTGGACTCACCTTGCGTTTTCCTCAAGTCTTGCTCCTTGTGGCAAGACTAAATGATGCTTTCATGTTCTATATAAAGTGTTTACCTTGAAGACAAGAAGTTTAAGATCACAAAGTTTGACTTACCCATTGGGCAAGACTTAGCACTGAGGCAGCTAAAATACAGCAATTGTGAAACCAAACCCCCTTCATTTGAACTTCTTGTCATTCTCTTTTCAATTGATTTTTCTCTCTCATGTTTTGCATTTTGCTGAAACTTCCCCACATGTACCTCCTCCCATGCTAAACAGACACAGATTTATAATTCCTTGTATAGGAAGCAAGTCTGAGTTTCGAGACTTTTTTTTTCATGTGATGGCTTTCTCAGGATTCTCTCTTGGGTAGATGTATTCATGATCTCCTGTTTCCAATTAACAGCAATTTCTACAACCTTCTGTGCACATTATCTCTAGCATTTGTTTCAACTTGATTTGTTAAGTTTTTTCCATGTCCTTTTGTCCATTGTAGCATGGAACTCTTTTGTAATGGCTGTAGAGAGGATTTGTTGACCACGTCATAATTTGTGCATGTCATCATAACTGTTTCCCCCCCTCATTTTCTATATGAATGGCCATTCATTAGTGCCTAAAACTAGAGTGATTCTCACTTTGAACGCTCAGTGACTTCACCATATTTTGTCTGAGGAACTTTTAAAATCCTCCTCTGTGAAGTCAAGATTATTTATGCAGGTCCTTTATACTGTTTTTCTTTTCCCGATGTGATAAAACATTTTATAATTGTAGAAGAGCTCTTTTCCTTCTCATTTACTCAATGTGACTGCATTTCCTTTCCCCATTTTTGATCATTTATTTTCATCTCTGTTGTTTATAGACTGCTTTCTGTTGTTAATGTAGCATGTAAAACACTATGGCTAGAGACAACAATATCCTTTGTGCTGTACCAGCAAAGGGAGACATGATCCCTAGCTCAAGGGCTATGTCTACACTACAGGCTCTGTTAAGTAGACTTAACAAGGTCGACTTTAGGTCAACTTAAAGTCGACCTTGTTAAGTCAACTTAGAGCATCCACACTAAACACTCCAGTTGACTGCCTGTGTCCACACTAGCAGATGCTAGGTCAACAGAGGAGTGTTGTGGGGGCCTGGAGCTATGTCTCCTTTAAGCTGTGGGTGCGCGGAGGCCCAGGGGCCACTGCACCCCCACACTCCTTGCACAGCCAATCCCTTCCATGTCCCTTCCCCTTTCCCCAGCACTCGATCCCCCGCCATGTCCCTTCCTTTCTCCCAGCCCCTGATTCCCTGCTGCGTTTCTTCCCTTCTCCCCAGCCCCCGATCCCTCTGCTGCAGCTCTCCCCAGCCCTGGCTCCCTAGCTGCAGCTCTCCCTAGTTCCTGATCCCCCACCGCAGCTCTCCCCAGCCCCTGATCCTCCAGCCACAGCTATCCCCAGCCCCCAATCCTCCAGCCACAGCTCCCCTCAGCCCCTGATCCCCACCCCTGGCTCCCCAGCCCCATTTGCCCAGCCCCATATCCCCAGCCGTGGCTCTCCCCTTCTCTCCAGCCCAAGTCCAATTAGGTTGACTTAGGTTATTCCCTGTCCACACCGGCTTTAAGTCGACTTAACAAGGTCGACTTAGGCATTAAGTTGACCTAAAGAGGGGTAGTTATTAAGTTGACTTAAGGAAGTGCTTAAGTTGACTTAAGTGCCCAGTGTGGACGCAGCTTTGTGTAGATCGACTGAAGCATCATTAAGTTGACCTCAGTTGCAAGTGTAGACATAGCCAAGGAGATTGGCCTCTATGGCAAGCCTTTCATTCAAGCCCATGCAAGGGAAAAACAAGCTCTGCCTCTCCACTTCTGCTATGGGGGGCAATTTCTGGACACAATACCAAATTTGTACTTCCTCTGTTTCAGCAGTGCACTGTCCACTACTAGCCTATTCGGAGCTGATGCAAAAGCTATCTCTGCTGTGTGAATGGGGTAGATAGTCCCCATCCCTACATAGCCACTTTGCCTGAAACCTTCATCCCATGGATTGTGTGGGTATGCAAGCCACCCAAAGGGGGCAGAATTTCACTTTACATTAACATGATGGGGACCCCTCCCAACATGAAGAGGATCCTTGTGGCTTCATTGTGAGTTTTCTGTGCTATGCAGCTATGGAACTTGCTCCCTAGTCAAAGTCAGCACTTCATTCTGGGGTTCTGAGGCAAATGTGGAAGGGGCAGAAGCCACAGGAGCCAAGTCTCCAAACCCTTGGGAATGACACTGGATGCAGGGAAATGCAGAGGTAGGTTCTTAAGCAATACATTTTAAGTGTCCACATCCCAAAATCATCAGCCCAGGACAACAGCACTATTCTATTGACTGGGGAGAGGCCTACACCACCACAGACATTATGGGGGAAAGTCCTGCCCAATAGACTAGGATCTGGTCTTGGAGTCCCTCTTCAAACAAGACTGATGATTAAAGAATAGATAGAAATTTTCCCAATGAACACTGACAGAACACACTTTCTTGGTGGTGTGACCGGGCCATTGTTAATAGCAATGAGGGCGGTCAGTATTACCTACTGAGGCCCTCTGTAAATTGTCGAATTTCTCAAATAGTGAGCCCCCTGGTGCTTGCATTCCTCAGAATAGGAGAACAAAAGCTAAATAAAGTAGAAGGTGAATCGCTTCCATAGCACACTCTTGCAAAGCCAGAGTTCTCCCTCCTCAACAACATGTTGACCTACCAACTGGATAAGATGAGGTTCACTCACTCTAACTTGTAAGCTTAGAAGTCAACAGCTGTTTTAGATGGAAAATATATCATGTCCTATGCATCACAAATCATTCACTGTATTAAATTTTGTTTAAATAGAGGAATGGATCATTGCTAACCTCAAATACTATTAAAGGCCTAATCTAGTTATCTCTGAAGATAAAAATTACTCAGCAAGACTTGTAAATTTATGAAGACCTCAGTCTTTTACAGGGAGCAATAAAAATGCCACATACAGTTGCCAGTTTCATAAAACAATAGAAATACATGCATTTCTAACTGCTATTTTGCTAATTCAGCATAATGCAGGAACACCTTACCACAATTAAAAATTAAAAAAGGAGATAAAGTCAGACCTAATTCTAAGCAATATCAGAACCCTTTATGCAGTGACCATGGATGATTTAACTAAAGACATTTGTTCTAAAGAATAAAAGCACATTATATCTAAACCCTTTGTTATTTGGTAAATATTTTAAAAATTGAATGGCTGAGCCAAAAGGACAAAGCCATTTAGTATGCCAGTGATGAGATTTTTGTCTGCAGCTTATTTTAAATTTTCCTAGCTTGCCTGACTCCTGTTTGTGCTAAACAAGCTCTTTGAAGTAGTTTAACAAATTTCATGAAGTCAATATTGAGCTTCAGTCAGGCAAGCTTTTCACTTGGCCTATCCACTTTCATTTATAATTAAATATTTCCTTTTTCAGTTTTCCAAGAAGTTAGAAGTGACAGCGTCAAAAGCAAGAAAAGTTACTCTTGCTACCATCTAACTTCTATGTTTATATAACTTATTAGCAAGTAATGGTAATAGAAATGCAAAACTGGTCACTAATATAATACACTTATTTCCTTAACAATTAAATTTTAAACACATTTTATATCTCTAGGGCATTATTGGATTTCACAATTCAAGATTTTCATTTGCAGATGTGATTAGACTGTTTACTTATATCTACCAACCATTACGAAAATTGTTGGTTATCTTTCTATAATCATATAGCTAAGCACTTACAATATTTTCAAAGCACTGGGGAAACATTGAGTAATTAATTATAATACCCCTTATACATGCAAAAGCAGCTGGGATACCTGAAATAGAGAGGGGGTCTGATTTACCAAAGGCTATACCATGAACAAGCCTCAGAGACAGACTAAAACTGCAGAATGACTAATGCATTCCTCACCCCATGAATTTTCAACCTAGCAGGTCACAACTCCCAGGGAATCACAAATAAGTGTAAGGGGTGACAACAAGCCTATTTTTTGCCATCTCAGCATGGGAGTTGCCATACTAGATCAGCCCCGTGGTCCATTGTCTCCAGTATCCTTTCTCTTACAGTAGTCAGCTTCAGAGGAAAGTGCAAGAATCTCACTGTAAGCAAATCTGGTACAATCCACACACACACACACAGGTCTCAACCTAATCCCTAGCATTTAGAGATTAATTTAAACCTGAAGTATGTAGGGGTTTCTTTTATGCCTTCTCAATGAAAGGGAGTCCAGAAAAGTTCCTCTGATATAATATGGGATTACTGTATGGAAAAGGCTGAGAACCACTTCACTAAACCATATTGCCTTTGTCCCAAACATGTGGGAAGAAAAACAAGATACAAGGGATGTGGTATAATTAGCCTGCAATTTTATTAATGTAATTCAGCTGGGCATTATCCAGCAATAACTCAGCACAGAACATAATTCATTCCTTATCCATTTCACATGTGTAACATGGGCTCCCTGCCTCTCTTCCCAGATGGCCCCCAGTTTATATGAGGATCAAGGGGCTGTTTCTTTGCTGTACCAGAGATTAGGAACTCCAGCCTCTTCCCCAGCTTCTTTGGGGGACACCTTTCCCCAAATCTACTTCTAGTTTATTGGGGAGCCAGAACCCTTATTTAATAGGTACCTGCAGTAGGCACCTACTACTTGCTAAATTGAGACAATTTGAATATTACCTCCTCACCTAACCCCACCAGGTCCCTAAGCAGCAAGAAGAAAGGTGAAAAGAAACATCCATTCCTAGCCAATGTGGTAGAGAGGGAAAAATTCCCTTCCCAGCCCCCAAAATGGCAGCTAGCAGATCAAACCCCCAGTTTTACTAATTCTGGGGTGGGGTGTATGTGTGAGAGTGTGGTTAATTTAAGTGTGGAAAGGGGGTCAGGATGCAGGGTCAGTACACAGGTCTTCTCCACGTAACAGAGCCAATAACTTTCCCAAGTCCCACTGTCCATCTCCCCCAGTCTGGTTATGCCTTTGATCCCCCACCCTCCATCAACTCCCAAGGGAGGAGGAGACCCTTAAGAAGCCTTCATCCTCCATGTTTAAGACAGTGTTTCCCAACTGGCATGCCACAGCCCAGTGGTGTCCTGCAGATTTTTTTGAAAAAGTACATATGAGAATGAGGGGGTGGGGGCACCTTCTGATTGACTATATGCCTTACTGCTGCACCACCTCCAGGGGCAGAGCAACCAATTAGAGTTCAGTCTCTCTCTCTCTTTCCTTCTCCCCTCCTGTGTGAGCAATGGATTGGCTCCTCTGCCCCTCCCCTGCAACTGCAGGCCAGGGAGACAGGGTCCCTGGAGCTTGAGGTGTTCCATGACAGAGAAAAGGATGGGAACCACTGGCTTAAGATAGACTACAGAATAACAGTTGCCCTGTCCGTATGCATTGCTAGACTTCTAGGTAATAATCTTTGGCAATTTTACAGCTTTATTTATTAAACTTACTGCCAAGGCTTATATCTCCTTTTCCCTTTTATGTTAATCTTAAAAAAAAAAAAAAAAAAAAAGTGACTATCCATGCACATCTCCACAGATATTGCTTAAATCTTGTATATTTTTAAGCTTAATTTCAATACGAATACTAGATGAATGACTTTTTCCCCTCATATTTCTTTCCCATTCACTTGAAATAACCTATCTCCAAGGTAAAATAAAAGAAAAACTATGGATTCATGTAAAAGCCAATCCTATTAAATCTTAATCACAAACGTAATTGCTTTTGTTCCTGTAGTGATGTTTGAATAATGAGTGTCATATCTTTTCAGTACATATTGTGCTTTTGTAGCAAATCTAAAGTAGTTCACAGTGATTTGTCCACATTTAAAAACGCTTTCCCATTTCACTTATTTATTACAATAAGTGAAATAAAGATGGGGCAAGCCAGTGCTTTTGAATAAGTCTAGTGGGATAAGAGACTGACAAAGTAGACATGCAAAGGACCTTTCAGAATCGATTTGGATCAGGTGAAATAAGAACACAAAATACTGCTAAGGAAAATGCTGTTTGGCTATATTTCTGTGTTATTGTGTGGTGTTACATATTCCTTAAACAGTTAGTCATCATTTTGGCTCTGTGCTGTAGAAAACTGGAACTGTAAAAATGCAGCTGAAGTCAGCTAAGAAAGATTTTGCTAAACTTTTGATATTCCTAACGAAGATCTTCACAAGGAGCTTTTGCCCACAGCAACATCATATTTCTGATGTGAGGACTAATGAGCATTTAAAAGATGAGATAGTGGAAGCCTAATGATTTGAGAAAAACCCAGGAGTATGGATTTTACAATATCACTAAAGTGCAGTACATCAAAGGCCCCTTGGCTAAAACTAACATGTCATAAAAAATCTGGAAGTCATACACAAATAGAAAAAGGAAGTGATTGAAAGACTGTCATTTAAAAGAAAGGTGAAAACAAATTGAACTGCAATTATTTCACTGCAAAAATGGTACATATATCCTCAAATTCACACTCCTACTGCACTTGTAGCAAATGTAACATGAAATAAAGTTATTTATACAACTAGTATGATTTCTCTTTATTCTGATTGGCTGAAAAAGTAAACACATATGCTTGAATAATATATTGTTCTTACCTTTTCTTTCAAGTTAGCTTGTCTTTGGCTTGACTACACCTTGATCCAAAGTCTACATCAAATCATCTGACCTTACCATGACTAAAAGCTTGTACTAAGTGAGGTTCTCTCATTTCTGTTACTTTTTATACACACACACACACACACGCACGTGTATATGACTGATCCTTTTACAAGGTAGCCTAGAGTGACTAGTTCGTGTCATGATGTTGTCATAGTGACAGTGACATCAATATACTTCATGACAATCAGTGCAGCAGTTGATCTGAAGAAAACATCTGCGCTGATTCCTTAGTGTATTTTATATTGAGCTCCTTTTCAAGTCTCAGATTTTTATTACACTATTCCTTATTTCTTAAGTCAGGTTATACTACATCAGTGGTCACCAACATTTTTTTTGGCTTGAGGGCTATCATTTTTACAGTCCTGAAGGGCCACCAATCTCTGCCACAGCCCCTCCCTCCCTACCACCCCCATGACAGCCAGATGGAAGGAGTTCAAGAAAGGAGTCTGCCTCCCTCCTAACTGATGATCTGTCTCTCTGGCTGCAGCAAGGAAATCACACACATCCTGTAGCCCCATGTGTTCCACCTGGGTCCCTAGGCAGTGCTCCTTTCTGCAGCCAGGAAGACAGGTGATGAGTGCTCCCCTCCTTCTGGCTCCATTAGGGACCCCAGTGCCTATGGATCCAAGCAAAGAACTTTGCTGTGCTCCCTGCTGTAGCTAGAGAGAGGGGAGTGCTGATCACCTGTCCCCTTGGCCAGAACAAGGACCTGCACCAGTCTCGAAACCCTGCTGCAACATGCTTCGCCTGGGTCCTTAGACAGCAGCTCCCTTCTGCAGCCAGCAGGAAGTGAGTGGCGGACCATTTTAAAAGCCCTTGCAGGCCACTTTTGGCCCCTGGGTCACAGGATGGCAATCACTGTACTACATTAATTCTTCCAGTTGGAAACAAACTTTATCTCATGTTTACATGGAAGAATATTTGCCTAAATTTAAGTTATCAAAAACGGAAACAGTTATTTGTTAGTGTAACAAAAATCCTGTGGGGCCCAGTTCTGTCTCCCTTCCTCACAATACCTTACTTTGCAGGTAATGCCATTGAAATCAGTGGGGCTGCTTACAAAGGAAAGCACTACTCAACATGAGTAGAAGTAGCAAAAAAAGGGTCCTTATTAGGAGTTGATGGTTGAAAAAAATGTATGTTTTTGTTCTGAAATGATGCATATTAGCTAAATGGCCTTTCTTCAAGCTATAGTAATTCTTTTCATTGTAATTTTTTAAGTGAGTGTTTGTCTTCATGAAAGGTGTCATATGAGATGTTGAAATCCCCTCTTTACTGACAGAAAGTTGAACATGGGGAGCAACACAGAGTTTTCCATATTACATTACCAATATTCCCTGCCTTTAGCCAGGAGAGACCACCTCTCTAAAGTAAGTGGTACAATAGTCACATGCGCGCCTATTTAATCTTTGCGATGCACGCAGTATCTGCCAAGATGGCCAGTTAGCAGTAACTGTGATGCTGTCTTTTGTAGTGTGGGCAAATTTCAGTCTAAATTGGTTTGAGATTCATTTCACCAAACAGCTCCTTCCAACCGTGTGATTTTATAAATGAATACTCAGTTATCTGACATTCTGAATGTCACTAAGAGAGCTGCAGTCATAGAACTGAACATTGACAGCATCTTAAATCCTGAGCCAACCAAATTTGTCTTGGGCTAGGTCTGCCCTACAAACTTACATTGGCATAACTATGCCATCCAGGGGTGTGAAAAATCCACACCCTGAGCAGTACAATACCACCAACCCAACCCCTTGTATAGACAGCACTATATCAACAGGACAGCTTCTCCCCCTAAACATAGCTGTCACGTCTCATAAATTTGGATGAACTATGGCAATGGGAGAAATTTTCCCATCAGCTTAGAGCTTTGAAGGTACTATTATAGTGCTGGAGCTGTGCTGCTGGAGCTTTTAAAATGGAGACTCACCCTTGGTGGCTTTTCCCTGTTTTAAGTGTTCTCAGTGGCAAATCTTTGATTTGTCAACTCTAGGTACCCCACCTCAATTGCCTCAGAATGATAAAGGAGCATGTTAATGAGCACCCGTATTGAAACATGGACAGATTCTTCCATGGAAAGGAAGATATGTAAGCTTCTTGCCTGTTGACCTCTAAAATGGGGATATCAGCACTGCCAAGCCTCAAGTTACCTTCACTTCCCTGTAAAACTCATGTTGGGTCAAGGTCATTTACAAGAGACCACTATTCTGCATTGTGGGCCTGCTTTGTTGAATTGTTGAGCAGCTTTTGTTATCTTGAAAACAGTGTTATGGGTATTCAGCATCTCCCCCACTACCTTGGAGATTAGAATGTAATCCAAGTTTCAGAAGTTTCATCATTGCTCTGCTGTCTGTACATGTGTGAAACCTACTGTCAAAAATATGTCTCATCCCTTTCTTGAACTGCTCCTCATAAAGGAGGATGACACTCTACTACTGTTTGTTACTTACTCCATTAGCTCAAGTGGTGGAAATCAGAGGTGAAGCTAAAGACTGCAACCCTGATGAACCATGTGGGTGTATATATGATGTCACCTATTGGATTTTCAGCTTCTGGAGTGGTCCTGTGTAAAAAAAAAGATCATATGTTTAAAGGCTTTTCATAATGCATATGCACAAGGCAGCCAAATTAAGGTTAACCTTAATTCTGGCATTACCTAATTTTGAGTTCTTGACTTTGCAGCCTGACGAGTGTTCCTTTAATATTTTTTCTGGGAAATTTTTAAGTGTATACTCTTAGTTTTAAAGGTAAGCTTATGAAGCTTGAAGCCTATGAAGTTGCCAGGCTGCTAGCTCTAGCAAATGAAGCTCTCTTAATCCACAGAAGTAACAGAATCTCAGAAAACAACCATGCCAAGATTAAGTTAAAGAGAGAGTACCTAGGAATAATTTAGGCTCCAAAGGGGTAGCCGTGTTAGTCTATTGCAGAAAAACAACAGAGTCCTGTGGCACTTTTAAAGACTAACATGTATTTATCGCATGAGTTTTTGTGGGAGAAAAATCTCACTTTGTCAGACGCTTTGAAGAATGGAAAATTTACAGAATGGGAGGAAATTAAATGCAGGGGAGTGTGTGTATGTCTGTATGTATGTATTCAGGTCAGGCTGTAACAGCAAATCAAAATAGAGTTAGGATTCAAACACTGGTAAACAGCCCATAGAGGAAGGTGAGGTCAAATCACCTGTTGTCATGAGAGAAAAATCCGTAGTCCCTGTTTAACCCCAAGGCAACTGAGTCAAATTTGCATATAAATTCGAGTTCTGCAGTTTCTCTTTGAATCTGTGATTTGTTATTCGTTTTTTTCCAACACAGCCATTAGCAAGTCGTCAATGGAGTGAGCAGAGAGATTGAAGTGTTCCCCTATTGGTTTGTTAGTGTTGCGATTTCTGATGTCAGATTTGTGTCCATTTATTCTTTTGCGCAGAGACTGTCCTGTTTGTCCAATATGTAAGGCAGAGGGGCATTTTTGGCACATGATGGCATAAATCACATTGGTGGATGAGCAGGTGAATGAGCCCTTAATGGAGTAGGTGGCTTGATTTGGTCCTGTGATGGTGTCTTCAGTGTAGATATGAGGGCAAAGTTGGAAGTGTGGTCTGTTGCAGGGATATGCTTTAATGTTTCTGTTGTTTGATTTGTAGTTGCTGGTGAGTATCCATTTAAGTTTGGGGGGCTGTGTGTAAGCAAGGAGAGGTCTGTCTCCCAAGGCTTGAGAGAGTGAGGGATCATCTTGTAGAATAGGCTGTAGATCTTTGATGATGTATTAAAGAGGTCTGACTTGGGGGTTGTAGGTGTTGTTTTTTTCTTGGGCTTCTCCTGTAGTAGAATAATTTAGTGTAATGTGATATATAGCGATTAGCGATGGTCTAAGTATTCAAAAAGCAGGCTTAAAAGAAAGGAAATTCAGAGTTATGGTTAAATTTAATAAAATCTAAACAAGTTAAGATAAACAAATACGCATGTACGGCACCCAAGAACTTTAACTCTGCCCTGAAGAGACCCTAACTCCCCAGAGGCTGCATGCTTCCCTGTTGATAGCTTTTCTACCAGTGGAAATAATGGGAGGTGTTAGAATTTAATGTACTGCCATCCCTTTTAATCTATTATTAAGATGACTCCTGAAGTCACATGTATTATTAGAAGTGCTAAAATTGCTGAGGATTATTCACCAGTCCCGACTGAAGGAGAAATGCTTATTTCTGAACAAAAGTGACCATTAATCATAAAAATGTTTCTTGAAATACAACCGATCCACAAGATTTCTGTGAGATTTAAAAGAGCATGTTCTCCCCGAGAAAAGTAGAGGGGAAAAAACTGACACTCAACCCTAAATTTCTTAGATTGACCAATTCTAAAAATTAATTTCAACTCCTTACTAGTTTATGGAGATTTCACAAGTAGCTCCACTAATTCATTCTGTACTCAAAGTACAGAATGAAGGCTGAATTCTGATTGTAATGGAAACTATAGAGTTGTAATTGTCACCTTCATAATGGAGACCCAATACAGAATTAGAAATAGGCCTGGGACACAATTGCACTCCCTGGCAGTTCAAGCTATGGGGTGGAAGTATGAATAGCAGTGCATACAGAAGTGCTGTGCTACAACTCCCTCATGTGGATGGTGCAGACACAAACTTAAAGGTCCCTTTTTGTTGTCTTTCTACAATAGACTAACACGGCTACCCCTTTGGAATCTGACTTTTTGGAAAGGACTGCATTTGGGCAAACTGAGGATCTTTAAGTTTGCACCCACCATGTCCACGCAGTGGAGTTAGAGCATAACACATCAATGTGCAGTTATGCACACTTCTGTAATCCAAACTGTGAGGCAGGATAGATATGCCGCTGATTTAAATCAGTGACCTAGAAGTTGAAAGACTATACTCCCCATTTTCCTTAGTCATTCCATTTAGTCATCTTTTCATGTGCTTTCTCCTCACTGCCTGCTTCTCCACAAGACCACAAAAGTCTAAGGTTAATTTTAGTGTGAACTAATTTTTTGGAATGGGATTTCCATAGGTATGCAAGGAGTGTACTAGAAGATTTGTAGCCTGATAATAATTTGTGATAATTATAAACAGTAAACTGTATTGTCACTTCCTGACATGCATTCTATCTTCATTAATGATAAAGATTTGAGATGCTCAGCTTCCATTGGATGTTGATGGGAGTTGGTTCCTAACTGCCATTTATACCATTGAAAAATCTCCACCTGTGTTTGAAAACAGGCCATGGAGGGTTTGACCAAAGGAAAATTACAAGAATGCAGAATAAAGAGTGAAAATTCTTTATCTTTTGGTTAGATACTTCTGCAAAGTCAAGTAATTTATACTGCAATATGTACTTTCTATAAATACAAATACAAGTTTACTGGCTCAGCTGTACAGAATGATAATAAAAACATGTCTTTTTCATTACATATTTGAATCAAATGCAAATTTAAGATATTTTACAAAGGAGTAGGACTGCAAAGTTTAAGATCCTTAACTGGACCTCTAACTGAAAAAAAAAAAAAAAAAACTTTCAGCTATGAAGATAAATATTCGATTAGTTTTATAAAATAATCAGGTTATAATTGGTGTAACTGGTGACATATTTACAAATAGGAAAGTCTCTGGGTTCTGAGACATCGGCTCTGTTTAGCAACCTTGACAATGTAGATTAATGGATTGCTAAAGAAACCCCACATGAACACAGCATCCACCAGCTGCTTCAGTTAGCCATCTTAGGTTACGTGCTTCAAGTGTATACACTGATCTGCCTTTGCAAAATCCTTGGGACAGAAGTCTATCAGTAATTCAGCAGTTATCCGAACATGACTGGATATATTTCAAGACCCATGGGAGCTTATCAAGCATTTTGCCTGAAATATTTCCACAGCATATATATTTCTGCTGCATAAGTGAAAATTTTTATTAACACATTAAAAAAATAAAAAGAGCACTGATTACTTAATCTCGATACCAAAGACTCAGTTAACTCTTTTCTTAGAGAATTTGATCACAATAGATTCTATTAGCATATGCCAAGACAACCTGATTTCATGAGTCATATGGTCACAGAAAAAGGAAGTGACACTGGTGCTGGACTCTTGAGAATGCATTATGTTGCTAGGTAAAAGAACCAAGTTCAGGACCAATTTGGAGTTTTTTGGATATTGAGCCAGGATATTTAAGAAGTACATTAAAGTGGTAAACTCCATCCTTGGAATGGAAGAGTATAAGTCACACAGAATCTCCCAAGAAAGCTCTAAAGGCTTTAGAAGATGATGCTGAAGTGATAAGGTCATATGAAGTAGCTTCCTCTCCTAAAAGCACAGGACAGCTCCTCAACTTTTTCCACTCTCTGACTTGGGTAAGCATACTCTCAGTTCCTGCTCCTCACTGTCTGGGAAAATGAAAACTCCACCTATTGGATGCTATGACAGGACTCACCTTAAAAGGATAAGGAATAGACTGGTAGTGGAAAGAAGGAGAGGGTACATACCCTGTGCAGTAACTATAGTTCTTTGAGATGTGTGCTCCTGTGAGTGCTCCACTTCAGGTGCGCATGTGCTCCATGTGTCTTCATACAATCATAGGATTAGAAGGGACTGCAAGGGTCATCTTGTGTAACCCCTTGACAAGCTGTAGGATTTGTTGCCTAAACCATTCAAGACAGATGGCTATCTGGCATCTTTTTTGAAAGCCTCTAGTAAAGGAGCTTTCACAGCATCCCTAGACAATTTGTTCTACTGTTCTTACAGTTAAGAAGCTTTTCTTGAGATTTAATCTAAATCTGCTATGCTATACTTTGAACCTTTTGTTCTGGCCTCTGTGGGAAGAGAGAACATTTTTTCCTCCATCTTTCTTAAGACAGCCTTTCAAGTATTTGAAGACCACTATCATGACCTTCTTCCCCAAATCTCCTCTTTTCCAAACTAAACTTTACCTAGTTCCTTCATCCTTTGCTCATATGGCTTACATTCCATCCTTTGATCATTTTGTCACTGACCACTGGATCCTTTCCAGTTTCTCTGCATCCTTTCTCTACAGCAATGACCAAAATTGGACACAATACTTCAGCTGAGGCCTATCTAGTATTGAACACAGCGGTACTATCACCTCCCATGACTTGCATGCAATGCCTCTGTTAATACAATCCAAAACTGCATTTGCTTTTCTTGCAACAGAATTTCTTTGATGACTCATGTTGAGGTTGTGATCCACAACTCCCAGATAATAGTTAGCAGTGTGGCTGCCAAGCCAGCTATCTCCCATTCTCTATTTATGCATTTGTTTTTTCTTACTTAAATACAGCATCTCACATTTGTCTTTTTTGAATTTCATTTGGGTCTATAGCCTTTTATCGAATTTATGAAGGTCCCCCCCCCCCCCATTTTTCTCCCTAACCTCCATGTTTCCAATCCCCCATCCCTAGCTCTGGGTCACCTGCAAATTTGATCAATGTGTGTTCTATTCCTACATCCAGGTCACTAAGAAAGATGTTAAATAATAGCAGTTCCAGAACAGATCCCTGTGGAACTCCACTTTCCAATCTGACATTCTATTACTCTTTGTTTGCAGTTGTTTAACCAGTTATGTATCCACTTAATGGTAGTTCTACTGAGCCTACAGTTTTTCAGCTTAATTATGAAACTGTATCAACACATTGCTAAAAGTCCAGATATATTATGTCCACTGTGTTACCCCCGTCAACCAAACCAGTTTGTTTGTTAAAGAAGAAAAATCAAGCTGGCTTTCATGACTTATTCTTGGTAAATCCATGATGGCTGCTAGTGACCAGCCTTTCATCCTCCAGGTATTTGCAAACTGAACATTTTATATATTATTCTCATAGCTTCCTGGGTATCGATGTCAGGCCAACTAATCTATAGTCTCCTGGCTCCTCCTTCCCACCTTTTAAAGATGGGCTCTACCTGAGCTCTTCTCTCGTCTTTTGGGACCTCTCCTGTCATCCATAAATTTGCAAATATTATTGCCAGTGACTCCAAGATTTCTTCAGTTATTTCCTTCAATGCCTGCTGACTTGAATTCATTCAAATTAGTTGGAAGATCTCTGATGTGTTCTTCACTTATCTTGAGCTGCATCTCTTCCCTTCTATTGTTTATGATAACCTGTGATCAGACTGACAGTTATTTTTAGTGCGAGGACTGAAGGAAAATAGGCATAAAGCAGCTCCACCTTCTTATCATCCCGTTACCAGCTCACTTCTCTATTGAACAGCAGATCCACATCATCCCTTATTTTTTAATCAGATTATTGATTGATAGATGATAGATGGAATGAACCTTTCTTGTCTCAAACAGTTCTTGTCAGTTGTAACTCATTCCTTGCCGTGGCTTTCCTGACTTTGTTCCTACATGCACGTAACATTCTTATGCATACATCTACAGATGTGCCCCTCCTTCCATTTCCTTTTGGCTTTTAGAGAGCTAAAAACCTCTTTGTGCAGCCTCATTGGTCTCCTGTGGCTCTTCTCATCTTTCCTCTGCTCTCCAAGCAGTTTGTTACGATTCGTTAGCCTCCTTAAGTGGAATTTTTAAGTAGTCCGCTATCCTTTTAATGAGCTCCTAGAACTGTTTGAAATCAATCAGGATGGAGAGGGAGGCTTGACTGCTTCATCAAGGGATAAAAAAAGAAGTTGATTGGTAGGGTGACCTTTTTGTCCACTCACTTTTGTCTACACACTACACTTGAAATTCTAGAGCAGCACAGCTGTATCACTGTTTTTCTGATACCTACGCTGATGACAGGGATTCTTCCATCAGCATATGTAATCCACCTCCCTGAGAAGCAGTAGGTAGGCTGAAGGAACAATTCTTCAATTCTCCTAGGATTGTCTGCACTGGGGGTGAGCCTGGTTTAACCACAGCACTCAGGGGTGTGGATTTTTCAAACTCCTAAGTGACATAGTTGAGCCCACTTAATTTTCTAGAATAGATTGGGCCAAAGAATTTGACCTATTCGAAAAGCAGCTACTAGGGATATTTCTATGAAGGTTCATCCATCCCAATTAAGCAGACATCTTATTTAAATTAAGGTTTTCTAGGCCACAGTTGATTTCATTCAGCAAACACTTTTGTGATCTTTAATTGCACATTAACACCTCTAATTTGAACTGATGTCTGTTTCCTAGCTACCCTTAGGGGAGACAAAGAAAAGCAACAGTCATGAGCTGTTTCTAGCTTTTAATCTTCACATCAACATCCCTAATTGTAAATGATACGACAGTTTGGCCAAAACTCCAAAATCTTACTAATAAAGTATTTGAGAGATTGATTATCCCAGTATCTTTACAGAAAGCTTATTCTCTTTGATGGGCAGATAGAAATGATTTTCTGAGGATTTAGTATGATTTTACCTCTTCTGGAAATGGGACTGATTGTACATCATTTGTGATAGTAAGTTTTGAAAAGTGTTCTGTATCATGTCTTGCCAGCTGAGCTAACGGTAATACCCTGCACTGCTACACGAGAACCAAGTTTGAAACCTCATCCTATTATCTTGCTCCCTTGTGCTTCAGTGAACAAAACTAAAATCATTACCTTGTAATCATATCCCTGTGGGTGGTGAATAGTCAAATCTCACAGACTAAGGAATTTTGGGCTAGTAAATACTTGGATGGAAGAGAAAAATATTAATATCTTCCTGTAAGCAAGAATTCCATACTGGTGGCTTAATCATTCTCTCACATAGAGCAATAAACTTTAAGCTGAAGCCACTCCAAGAATACACAAATATGTTTTCAGTGATGTACTAAAACAACTGACTCATTCTAAGTACAAAGTTCTTAGGAACATAATCAGAATCCTCCTCTGATCTGCATAAATGCCTTTTAACAACATTGATGCTTGTAGATCTGGAGCCAACAAGGTCTCACGCATCAGAAGCCAGAGTCTATCCATTATAACAGTTTAAAATGTGTCCCATAGACAAGTACATTCTAGCTTTGACAGACATTCACACCAATCCCCTGATCTGACTCCTTTCCTCTCTTCCTGAATGGTCTTGTCTACCTCCTTGTCTCCAGGCAACATTTGGTCCAACCTGGATCCTCCTAGGCCTCCGATTCCAGGGATTTCTCCCAGTCTTTTGGATCCTATGGTATTGAAGACTGTCACGGGGGAACTCTGCTCCTGCCTTCTTACACTACAGAAACCTACTCAAAGTCTACAGGTTGGCAGGCCTACCAACAGCAATTTTGGGCCCCAAGGCAGAACAGTCCATGGACCCCTAAAAAGGGACAGCAGAGGTCTAAGTGGGCTTCTACCAGAAGTTTTTGCTTAATTATGTGCCATGCATGTTCCTGGGTGGCTGAGGAGGCAGTATCTCTTACTCAGCTTCCTGGGGCCCTTATATTGCCCAGGGAGATTACTGATGAACCCGGGAAGCTGAATAGCCTACCTGGGAACCTGAAGGGCACATAAGATTGGCTCAGGAGGTGGGCAGAGAACGTAACCACATATCCCCTTCACTTGAAGCCCCTGCAGGAGGATAGGAGGATACGTATCTATCCTCCCATCTGCCTGGATCCCTTTAAATCACCGGGTCCCTGGGCAATTGCTCCCCTTTCTCCCTATATCAGCACTGTAAGGAGATCCGACCAGCAAGCCCTCTGTTTATTTTTGTTACCAACACCTTTACAGTTCCATGCAACGATGCTATTTACAACATTCTTTATATCTAGAACTCTTTGCAGAGGTCAACAAGCATCTGGAGAAAGGTGATCCAGTGGGTATCTAAATGTATTTAGATATACATAAAGTCTTTGACAAGACCCTCACCAAAGATTCTTAAAGTAAACTATCATGGGATAAGAGAGAAGATCCTGTCCTGGATCAATAATTGGTTAAAAGATAGGGGAATAAAGAACAGGAATAAATGATCAGTTTTCAGAATGGGGAGAGGTAAACAGCAGTGCCCCAAGGGATCTGTAATAGGACTAGAACTGTTCAACATATTCATAAATGATCCAGAAAAAGGGGTAACAGTGAGGTGGCAAAATTTACAGGTGATCCATAACTACTCAAGATAGTTAAGTCCAAACCAGACTGCAAAAAGTTACAAAGGGATCTCACAAAACTGGGCAACATAATGGCAGATGAAATTCAGTGTTGATAAATGCAAAGTAATGCACATTGGAAAACACAATCCCTAACTATCCATATAAAAAATAAACACTTGTTTTTTTATAAGACAGCCTTAAAACCAACACACTAAAAAGGGACAAAACAAGTACAAGAAGTCTGACCAATCTGAATTACTTCTGTATGAGGAATTTTAAGCACCATGAATGCATTTCTTTGCAAAAAGTTGGGGGGGGGGGTGTCGTCACTGTACATGCTACACTGGCCAGCTGACTTTTTGCAAACAAATGGATTCATGGTGCTTAAAATGCCTCATACAAGAAGTCTGACCAATTTGTATTACTTCTGTTATTGTTTTGTTCCTTTTAGTGCATTGGTTTTAAGGTCGTCTGTTCTAAAAAACTTGGGTTTGTTATATTATTTTTCCAATCAGGACTAAAAATAGATCAAATCAAAACATATAACAGCAGCTTTTCAGCCCTAGATGGGGTACAAACCAGTGACTGCTGCTATAAACATTTTGCCATCTGCTGGAGAAAGGTGGGAAAGCACAGGGAATAGACAGATGAACAGACTGACGGACAGAGAAAGCGAAGTTAATATAACGGTTGTCTAAAAAAAGCTAACAATGTTGGGGGTCATTAGGAAGGATAGATAATAAGTAGTCAAAGGCACTAGCCTTTATTATGGACAAATGAATACAACTTATCTGGAATTACTGTAAACCCATGGTATCCAGCCTATGGCCCTCAAGGGCAATGATGTTCATGAGGCACTTTGTATTTGATTCTGAACCGAGAAGGTGTTCTGAGACAACTTGTGATATTTACACTGAAGTGTATGAATCAGCCACAACCCTAGGGAAAAGCTGGCCGGTGCTTCCCCAGCAACCCTCAGAACAGCTCTGGCATAAGTCTGACAGATACCGGCCCTGAGCAGACACAGACCCTTCTCTTCCATAGCTGATCAGCAGTTCCCTGCCTCACTGCATGTTGTACTGCAGGCAGTGGGAAAGAGCAGATCTTTCTACTTCATTGTCTGCTTCTTCCGAGAAACCCAGGAAGAGCAGGAGAGGCACTCCACTTGCTCTACTTCAGGAAAGAAAAGCGCCTACTGAAAGATGGAGATGATCCCTCACACAATCACCCAGAGCTGTCCAAGAGAGGGGAAAAACTGAGAACCAACTGTAAATTATGAGTCCCTTATCCTCTGCTCCCACCCCAGAGCAACCTGGCTATCCCAAGAGACAATAGTGAGGGACAGCTGCAGCTTAGTATGATCCATCTATACCCACTTCTATTGGGCATCCCATTTGCCATAGGCATAAGAGCTGATTCGGATGACTCTGCCTCCACTGATGATTTGGACATCCTAGAGAAATGCCTAGTAGGGGGCTTGTATGCAGTTTCTGCCCCGTTGGCACCACTTCAGTGGCTGAAAGGCAGAGGTTCTACCCCACAGTATCGACTGTGACTCCTTGACCTTTCTGTAATAATATTTTAACCAGCTTTTTCAGCCCGATGAACTCTCTCTGCTACAGCCCAAGACATTTTGCCGTGACCTTCAAAAAACAGACAAAAACAAAAAATGGCCTTTCTGGTAGCAAATAAATAAATCTCAATGTTTTTGAAACAAATATTAATCATACCATATAATAGATGTTAAATTGTATTAGCAATGGGATAGATAAATCATCCCTTAGAAAGGTGAATGGGCCAGGAATCATGTGGCACAGGCTAGACAACATACGTCATGCATTTATCAGATACCACAATGAGTACACTATTAAGCATCTACATACAGCAGAATCCAGCTAAGAAATGTACAGTACACAGATTGCTAGAGCTCAATCCTACACATTTTTACTCCAATGAGTATTCCTTAAATACCTGAGCTACCACATTGAAGTTCACCTGAAATCAATGGGACTACTCACAGTAATGAGGATTTGTGGGTTCAAGTACCACGTTTATGCAGCTATGTATAAAACATTGTACATGATGTTTTGTACACAGATCTCCAGCTCTGAGAGAAGCCTCTAACTTAGTTACTGATTTTAATCAAATTGCTTCTAAAACATTATTAATTGTATTTTCTTTCTTATTGCCCCTAATTAGATGTCTGTCTTAATGTATCTGTCTTACTTTAATGCATCTGTACCTGAGAATATACGATTTCCTGATATTGCAACAGCAGCACAAGCTTGATGAAAAAAGAAGCATCATTAAGAGCTATCCAGTAAGGTCTAGTTAGAGTCAAAATCCTAAACTGTCAGCTTCTTAGGGTAGGGTTTTTGTCACTTTATCTCTCTCTAAAATCAATGCTATAATATAAATAATAGGATTCAGACAGGAGCACCAATTAAAAGGAACATATGATTTGGCCAGGACTGGATTAAGAGCCCTGGGACTCCCCACTCTTGTGCCCCCCTGGTGCGTGCTTGGTACTAGGATGGACTGGTGGTGGTGCCCGCAAGCATGGGGCTGGTGCTTGGCACTGGAGGGTGGGGGCGGCCAGCACTGTGGTGGGGGGGCTGGGGCCCGAGTGCTCTTGCCCACCCCCAGGCTGGCTGGTCTGTCCCAGCAGGTCCAGGGTGCTCCAGGGGCGGTGCTGGCTGGCATGTGGTATAGCCTCCAGAGTCTAGGGCTAAGCGAGCTGTTGGGCTGGGGCCCACAGGGGACTGGTTAGGCCAGCCTGAGTCACGGGGGCCCCTGTGTGGCAGCCCAACAGAGCTCCTCACCCTGGAGTGCCCCTGCTGGCCTACGGGCCCAGGGTCCCAGCCACCACAGTGTAAACTGGGCCTCTCCCAGCACTCTTTAGGCTCAGTCACTGCTGTACTGGCCTGAGCAGGGCTGGGTTTTTGCAGGATGGCTTGGGGCCCAGGGCTGCAGACCCTAAGCCGCTGCACTGATTTAGTTGCAAATTTGAGACCCAAATTTATGAAGTTTTGGGCTCCTTTGCATCACATAGCATCAGATCAATAATGTCCACAAATTTTGCTTCCTTTCATTATGATGAGTTATAATAAATTGTCATCTTATTGGAAGGAAAAAGGGAAAAACTGATGGAAAATTCACATCAGCTAGACAATGATTTATTGGGAAGTTCTACATTGGATTTCCCTCCCCCAACACTCCTTTGTATGCCGTAATAAGATATTCTAATATGAGAAATTTTAGATGATGTTACTTCAGTATACTCTAAAGATGACAGTGTTACTTTCTGTCTATTGTACAGTCTGTTATAATTGGTTTTTAATATATTAAGATTTTCTGTGATAGATGGTTTTGTTCATTTATTAATTTCAGAATAGTATTTTACAATTTATTCTGGACATTAGTAGTCTTGAGTACTGGCAGCATTCTTTATATTTTGTAAATTTGTAACCTTTTTCCCCTAGTTCTTTGAATTACTCTGTAATATAAAATTAAGTATACAATTATACTATTGCATCCTTTTCTCTATACACAAGAAAACAACATGAAGAACCACAAGGGGACAGATAGGTCCCAGATAACTATGTTTATATAGATGCAAGGTATAGCGACTTACATACTGCTGCTCTAACTGGTTTCTGGAGTGTAGTACAAGGGGGACAGCTCCTGTCAAATGTAAGCCCCGCCCACCTATCAAACTTTAGCCCCACCCCTTATGGTCACCTGACATCCAGCCCCGCCCACTTGTCAAATGTTAGCCCGGCCCCATGTGGTCACCTGACATCCGGCCCCGCCACGACCACCGGAAGTCCCGCCCCCAGCCGGTCACCTGACATCCGGCCCCACCTGTCACCGGAAGTCCCGCCCCATGACATCCGGTCTCGCCCCCAAGCTCTGACTTCTGACTGACAGGGGTCACCTGATCGGAAGTGGATGTTGTGACCCTTTCCCCGCCCATCGGGGTGCGTTTCACCCCAAGAGCAGGGGTTGGCCGGGAAAGGGTACGGGGCGACCCTCCGCCAATCGGGGTCGACCCGGAAGGGCGCGGCGGTTGGTCAGGTGGCAGCGCCGCCCCCCCGGAAGTCTCGGGCCTTTTTAAAGGCGGAAGACCCCGAGGGTGGTTTCTCAAGACCGCGTGGTTCGCAGCTCGTGGAGAACATGGATGCCTTCACCACCACCCCCGTGAGACCTCTGCACTTTGTTTTGGCTCCTAAAGTCTTTGCCCCCCGGCGTAGAAAGCGGTACATCAGCAGCAGTTCTGAGGAAGAGGGAGAAATCAAGGACAGCCAGACCCCTTTGGCTCAGCCTTTGTTCGACACGCCAGAACCCGTAGCCCAAGAGATCAGGGAGCAGCCTGACAGACTCTCACCGGCACCAACAGACCAGGAGAAAGGAGAAGAGGAGGCTCAGGTAAAGGAAGAAGCATGGGTTGCTAACTGCATAGCTCTAAAAAGCCAAAAGGGTGGTGGATTCACAGCTCTCTCTTTTTTTTTTCCTGAAAATTTCTCTTGTCTTTCAGGAACCCCCGGACAATATTGCAGTGGACGAGAAAGATGAATTTGGCCTGCCTTGTTTTTGTTCAACGCCGGGACTTACCGATGAAGAGGATGAGGCCAGGGCTGAGGCCTATATTGAGTTTAAGAGAAGACTTGGCCTGGAAACATTTGAACCACTGCCACGTCGCCAGCGTAAAAAACTCATGCGGTGTGTTGTGCATGTTGCTGTTTCTGCTTCCCTTAATTACTGTCTTAAGGAACAGATGTTCCAAGATTGTGAAGGCTGTGTCATAGACGCTCCAGGCCAACTGCAACATGACTGTGTGCAGTGGACTTCAGAGGACATAAACTGCAAACTCCGGGATGTGTGCGCTGAACTATGTTTTGAAAGCGTGTTAAACATTGTTATTGCCACGAGTTACGTTATGGAATGTCTGTACATAACTAAAAAACATTTAGACCTAGGGGTGACCTTGGTACGCGCTGTGCAATTCGATCCAGACTCTAGCACTGTTCTAAATAACATGACTGAACCGGAGGATGCCCGTTTGGACCGTTGTATAGACCAGCTGGTCCGCACAAAATGTTATAGAAGTCTACTTAGGAAGCAGACTATGCATAAGAAATACAAAAGGATTAAGTTAGAGAATCCTGAGGGGTCATACACGAGATATAAACCATCTTGTTAGCTGTAAATAAATGCATTTCTGGAAAAGGCCTGCGTGGGCCTCAAATGTAAGTGTTTATTTCAAGGTTGCCACAGGTCTTTTAAATAAAGATGTTTTTTGTGAGATCCAGCTATTGTGTCTTTGTGTACTTACAGCAAAAAGCTGAAATGTGTGTAGCATTTTGTGGGAAAAAACAACCCAGAAATATCTGTTTAAAATAAAGCCAACGGGTTAGAAAGGGAGCATGGAACAGGGGGGTCTCTGACACCACCCCACTACAAGGAGCCGCCCTTTGTTTTTAGCCAGGGATAGAGTTATCAGGTAGTTAGGTCTGATGGGTCTACGTCACAGTAAAGGAGGTTGCTGAGTGAATGCTATTGGATAGTTTAAATCAACCTTGGGAGTTTGTAGAAACACGATTGGACAGTTTAAAAATACAATCTCAGGAATTTTTTGGTCAGTTGTTTTTTTTCTCTTCTTTTGTTTTTAGCCAGGGCTAGAGTTTTCAGGTAATTAGGTTTGATGGGTCTAGGCCACAATAAGGGTGGAACTGCAAAGCTCTGATTAAAAAGTTAAGGAAAGGTGGGGGTTTCCCCCCCCCCCCCTTAAAGTTAATTTATTGTTAAAAACCCCACAGACTGTTTTAAAACCAAAATTTCAGGAATTTTTTCTAGCAACTCAAAGTCATTATAAGTTTAAAAGCATACATTAACAAAAATCAAAGCCCTCCTTGAAATGTTTTAAAGAAACCTCCCCCATACTTTTAAAAAACATATGTTGTAAGAACATTCAAAAGCTATAAGTATGTGTAGAGTGCTGGCTATAGCTGTGGCACATCTATTTTATGTAAGGCTTGGAAGAAAGTACTCTCACCATCAGGAGTTCTTAGATGCTATCAGACAGTTTTAAAACCAAATTTCAAGTGTAGCAGCATTTTGTGGGAAAAAACAACCCAGAAATATTTGTTTAAAAGACAGCATGGAACAGGTGGGGTCTCTGACTCGCCACCCCACTACAAAGAGCCACCCTTTGTTTTCAGCCAGGGGTAGAGTTATCAGGTAGTTAGGTGACAGTAAAGGAGGTTGCTGAGACAGAGTTAGAAAGGTATAAAAACATCAGCTTTTTTGGAGACTGTCCTTTCTCTTCACAGAAGCTATCTTGAACAGCTGCTGCACTCCAGGTCTAGGTATATTACTTATTTTTAACTCTGAAAAAACATATACACTGATACTGTTCTGTTCATGCAGTCCTTATTAATGATGATACATGCCTTTATTGCAGCATGATCTCTTTTTGGCATGGAAATAGCATCTTTAAGCAGCCTTTTACCAGGGCAAGGTAAAACCCTGTTTTAACTATGGTTGGGCTTAACTTTAAATCTGGGTTTGATGCATTTGTGGTAACTCAAATTGCACTTGTTCTTTAATTCAAAGGTGCATCTACATGTGAGAAAAATCATGTCCCAGCTTGTCTTTACCCTGTGATGGAAGGTAAATATTTGCAATTAGTTTTTAAGTGTGTGTATGTGCTTAAAATGCTTGTTTTTTATTTTAGCCTGATTACAAGGCAATGTGTTTTAAGGTTTGAATTTTTGTTTGTGGGGCAGGGCCTTGAGCTAAAGTTAAGTGAGGGGGTATCTTGAACTGTATTTAAAATAGTCTGGTTTTTGAGCACATGGCAAAGGGTTTTTTTTTGTTTGAAATGATTTTTAAAAGTTAAGGGATTTCTTGAAAAGTATTTAAAACTGTCCTGCTTTTTTTCTTTTTAGTCTGAGCACATGGGAGTGTCTTTTTAAAAGTGACTGGGCCTGGGCTTTTTAAAAGTATTTAAAACTGTCTGGTTTTTGAGCACATGGGCAGGGGTTGTTTTTTTTTAAATTATTTTTTAAAAAGTTAAGACCCTTTTATAATAATGTTGTTTGCTTTACAGTACTATCAAAAATGAAAGAACTTTAGGTCTTCGGATAAACAAGCTCAAAAGAAAAAGCAAAGAGACAGCTGAAGAGGAAAGTCTACCACCCTCAATGACTGACAGAGAGCTGAATTCCAGTAAATATATTGGGTTTTTTCTATTTTTAATTAGGTATCTAGCCAGGGTGGTAAAGTTAAGGTTTCTTCTCTATTTAAAAAAAAGTTCAATTTGATGCTAAATTGGAACATCTGGTTTTTTCCCCCTTCTCAGGCACGGACAGCTCTCCTAATGTTGTTATAGTTGACTTTCCAGGGACACCTCCAGCAAAATCACCTCCAAAACTTTTAACAGCAGCACCTGTGCAAAACAGCAAAGGAGCCCTGATGAAGCAACAGGAAACCCCCGAGCGCAGATACACCAAACCCAAGGACAAAACAAAAGACTCTGGTACAAAGCACCACACCTCCAGTTCCTCAGTGGTCAGCACCACACCAAGCCCTGAGAGAGCTGCGAGTGAAAACACACATATTCACAAACCCGGAGCACGCACTCTAGGGATTGTAAATCAAAAACACCACACCCCCAGTTCCTCAACGGCCAGCACCACACCGAGCCATGAGAGAACTGTGGGTGAAAACACACGCATTCACAAACTCGGAGCACGCGCTCTAGAGGTTGTGAATCAAAAACCACGGAGTGAAAGCTCCAGCGATGATGATAATTACTATCCACGTCCACCCCACAATAGGCTTGACAGTTTTTCAGTATTCTAAAGAGATGTGGGGAAAATATGACATCTCATTTGGAAAACTGATAGAGAAACAGAATTCTTTATTTGGAAAGCTAATAGATGAATATAACACTTCATTCAGAGAGCTGTTGGGGACTGTATTTTCCAGGGCTCCAGAAGAAAGAATGGCTGGAAACTATGTTCCAGGGCTTCAGAAGAAAGAATGGCTGGAAAAAATGCAAAAAACTGTTGATAAACACATTAAAAAAATATTTCAGCTTTCTAGAAGGAGTTTTTGAATCCGCACAGGGTACCCACCCTAATCAAAAAGGGGACGGTCTTTTAAGGGATAAGCGGGTGGCTGCCAAAAAGTTACAGGCCAGGGTCGCTATAAAGATTTTAAAGAAGGCTAAGGAGGTGATGAGGAGAAAAAAAACCAAAAAGAGAGATCCACTAGTGATGTACCTGAGCATGAGGAGGTGGAAACTGATCCCAGGGTTGGTGGTTTAGAATATTCTCCAGAAAGCTCTCCCATGGAGTCTGGGGTAGATTCAGAACCCCATCCTGAGACGTATATAGAACGGGTGAGGAGCTGGCAGTGGGAATTACCTAGCTTTAGGGGTGTGGTATACAGTGAGGAATTTCATTTTGTCAATCTCGAGAGAACCGGTTCAGACTCCATTATGGAGTTACAGAAGGGATAAATCTGGCTCATAGCATAAATTGGAACATCATTTTCTTCACCAAAAAAAAAAAAAAAAAAAAAAAAGTGTGGGTAAATCATGATATCCTAACTGGCCATTTCAGATGTGCCCAAAAATAAACTGAAAGTTAGCCAGCAGTGAAGCCAAATCCCCCTGCCATTCTCAGCTACTGGGAAGGATAGTGCTAGGCTTCCTCACAGGCTGAGATAAATAGTACTTCCCAAAAGTTCTTTCTGCTCAGCGTATGACCAGCCGATATCAGATTTGAAAAGCCCACCCTGTTCTTCTTCTGGAAGCAAGCAGTACTTCCACGTCTTCTCCCCACACTCGCAACTCCTTGCTGCTGTTGTGGGAAAGGTGTACAGTATTTTACCCCTCCCCTAGATCCTACTGCTTGTGTAAGATAGTAGGTAAGATATTGGCTTTCTATACCACATCAGCTTCAATTTTTAGGTTCTTCTCCCCATGAAAATGGATTTTAAGGCCAGAAGGAACCATTATGGTCAACTACTCTAACCTCCTGCAAAAAAAGGTCACAGAATTTCACTCAGTAATTTCAGCATTGAATTCAATAATTATGCCTGAGTGAGCTTGAACATACATTGTAGAAACAAACCCAGTCTTGATTTAAAGACCTCAAGTGAAGGAGAATCTATCACATTCATGATTGATAACACTGCCTGTTAAAAATCTGCAATATATTTTCACTTAGATGTTTCAGCACTTCAGGTTCCAGTCACTGGGTCTTGCTGTACCTTTGTCTCCTAGATTAAAGAGCCCTCTTCTACCAGATATCTTCTCCCCATGTAGGTACTTACAGATTGTGATCAAGGTGCTCCATATTCATAAGACAAATAGACAGAACTCCTTCAGTTTCTCACTGTTAAGCACATTTTCTAGACTTTCAATCATTCCTGTAGTACTTTTGAGTCCTCCTGGGTTTCTATCATTGTTTGCAATACCTCCAGTGCCCGTCTCTGCTGTTCTTGTCTTTCCCAAGCAGCTGCAGCATGAAATTGATGATTTTTGACAGCTGCCTTCCCACATGGTTTTGACCAGCTGAGTAGATGTTATCTAGTTCACTCTGCTGCTGTTTGGCAAACCTATAAGGCAGTAGAACAATGAATCTGTCTTCAGGCTCAGCAAGACACCATTGCATTGGTTTATACTTTGTTCACAGGGAAGCAACTGTCAGGATTAGTAACTATTTTCCTAACAAAAATTTAATTCCGCAGAAAATGATGACAAGAAGAGTGACCCAAACCACAGAGTCCTGTGATAAAACACGGCACCAGAGTTTTGCTAGTGTTTCCTGGAGAAGAAGCAAAGGCTGATACCAATTCCCAAGAATTAACACAAAGCTGTCCCTCCTCACCCACACATTTCCCTTTTTAGTACAATTAAAAAGGGGCCTGTGCCTTGTCAGATTGGGCTCTGGTTCATTGTGCCACCTAATTGGATTTGGCTTCCTTTGCAGTCCATTATCTGAATTGCCATTTAATTTGCTGATCACTGTCCTTTCTTGGAATAGGCCAAATGGATCTAGGAATAGGCCAAATGGAACCAGTAATATGGAAAATAATTAACGTCATCAATGTATGGGGATTTCCTCATTTAATTATATGCAGTAGGGGGAGAAAGCAAGAACTGCATCATGTAACAGACAACCATAATTCTAACACAGATCCACATGCCAAACTTTCAGTTCATCCACGTTTTTAAATTGAGATCTTTATGAGTTGTATAGCCCATTGTGATGAAACAAGCATTGTTAAATGCATACTAGACTGGTTATGTTCATATTTTAATGTCCTTTACTAAGAACTAACACAACTTACTGATGTTTTCCCTCAGTTGCAGTTTCCTTTAACAGTCTTTGTCCCCCCATTGGCTTTTTTATCCATTGTTTTCCCCTGAGCCTCTCTTCCTTTCCTGTCTGTAAATAACTAGATTTCTCAGTTCCCATATTCTATAAAAATGTGACTCAAATAGTTATTTATTGTCTATGCTTGAATTTCCAAAGCACTGACAATGTGCTGGTTGGGGCACAGATCAGCAAATCTTTCACTGCCATTCTATTTCTTTGCTTCCTAGTTTGGATCTCTTCTATCCTGAGTAAATTATTTTTATTAAAAGAGTATGTGTGACTGTTCCTCAGCAGCCAGTCACTCTGACTCCTGAATGTTATATTAAGAATGGGCAGACTCCCTGCCTTCTCTTTCCTTCCAAATCTAACTGCCTCTGTTTCTTTTTATATATAGATTCATTCAGTAAGGCTGCACATTTGCTACGTTGGCTGCAGTGAGGAAGTTTATGAATGGGTATCTGGATCAAGCTAAGGGGCCTTGGTTTGTACTTAATCCTTTAGGCTGGTGTAACTGACTTGCATGCCAACTACTTGCTTTTTTTACTTAGTCTATGGCAGCAGAGAGCACATTTTTCACTTTGCGAGAGCTCCTGGTTCAACAAAACCTTATGGAGGAGACCCAGTACAATGTTGACACTCATTTCCTCTGGCCTTTGCTAATGTAAGAAATAGGAAGTGTCTATAAACACTATGTGTGCTGAATTCTGAGGGACACTAAGTGAATAAGGAAACAGAGCTTGTTTAAACTTTACAGACCTAGAACAAGGGGATCCCAGCCCTACCTAAGAGCATACAAATCGCTGTACCAGAATAGAGCTGTAGTTGTCACACAGCGCCATTGCCAGATTATTCAGGGAAGGTGAAATAAACATCCTGCACACAATGGACCGTCTTCCAACTCCCAACCGTTCGTGTTTGACTTATGCCCTCGTGTTACTCCCCAGAAGACTCAGAGCTGTGAGGCATCTCCCCACACTCTGTCTGATAGGAGTTGCTGTTACAGAACATTGAACCCTTTTGCCAGCTGACATTGAGGGGCTCTTCGCGTCAGAACCCTGAAGCAGAATATCGCTGTTATAATTTTTTCTCTCATCTAATGTAACTGTGGATGTGTTCATTCACCATATAAATGTTGAATCCTTATTTGAATCCTGTAAAGTTCTTGGCTACAATAATGCCTTATGGGAATGCGTTCCCCAGATTATGAATGTATTGTCTATAATAAGTTTTGCCTATAAACTTTTATCAGTTCTCTCAAGGTGCCTAACACTATATGCATGAGAAATGACAACTGAGCAACACCAAGTCACTTGCAGTTAGGAAGAAAGGGGTGGGGGAGGGAGAATCAGCTGAGGGTGCGTGTTAGGGGTGGAGCAGAAAGTAGGGTTAGGGCTCTTGCAAGTAGAAGCATGGAGAGAATTCTACAACTGGCTGGGCTGGGGAAGGTTTGTTAGATAAAAGAGGACTAGGAAATTTGTTATTGAGGGATAGAGGAGCACATTTTGTTACTGAAGGGAGGAATTACCATCTGAGAGCAGAGGATTGGACAGTTTATCAGAGAAGAGAAAGTGATTGGCTGTTAGTGGAGTCCGATGTCTTTCTACATGGGCAGTTGGGTTTGTCAGTTGCGGGGTCAGTCTGGCATCGGTTATTGGGAAGACAGTGAAAGCAATCTGGCCACAGGAAGGAAGAGTAGAGAGTTTTTATAGGATAGCTGCTTCCGTGTTTCCCTCTGACCTATTTTCTAATAACAACAGTTCCCCAGAGCACTGGATTCATGACTACCGAATTCCAAGCAACCAGCCTTGTGCTATTTGCAAGAAGTGAACCACAGCAAACCATCCTTAAAAACTCCAAACCATTATTGTGTGATATGTTGAGGTCTCATTCTTCAGCTCTCTGCACAGCACAATCAGCTTTTCAGTAGTAGTGATGAGTCCAGTCAGCCTCAGCCTTAGTGACATACACTAGAGCTGGACCAGTAATATTTTTATAGCTTCTGATTCAACTCTTTTTACTTTCAAATGTAAGCTAAAAAGCTCCCCTCAAGAAAGGAAACCATAAAACAGCAGCTGAGGAAATAGAAAGCAAGTGGATAAAATGAGGAAAGCTAAACTAATTAAATACATACAATGTTAAGTGTTAAGCTTGCTTTATTTTAGGGAACTGTATGACGTTTATTTACATTTTGTTTGGCACTATTTTGAGTGGTGTCAGAAAATGTTAACAAAATAGAATAAATCATTGTTTTCTTGTTAGGAAAACTGATACAGAGATGATATTTATAACCACAAAATCCTGAGAGCATTGTTGTTCCAGGCTGGGGTTTTGCTACTCTGCTTAAGAATTTGGGGCAAGTGGTCTTCTAGCTCGGTGGTTCTCAAACCCCTTCCCCCCATGGACTGTTGTGCAATGACTGGGGGTCTCCTTTCCCCCAAATCTCACACTTTCAGAAAAAAAAAGAATGCTTAAGGGCGAAGGGGTACCAGCAGTTTCCCCTGCAGCTCCAGAGCCTGATGGCACTCGCCAAAGAAAATGGTGATGGTGGCAGGGAATCACAGCTGTTCTTTGGGATTATCCTCAGGCAGCGGTGCGGATGCAGCCACCATCTTTGAGATCCTGCAGAGCTGGAGAGGCATGGGGGCTGTGCACAGCAATGGCAGGAGGCTGCTGCTGCGGTAGGTGGATAGCAGTGACAGCAGCACAAAATGCATAGTGAAGAGCTGGACCAGCTCTGTCCCCTGGACCTGCAGCCTGAAGCAGCCTCTCCCCACTTCTGCTCTTCTCCTAAGGTCCCCTACCCCTAACTCCTGACTGGGGCTGCCTATGTGAGGTGCCGATGTACCCACCACCGCCAGGCCTCACTCTCAGTTCAGCACCGCTCACCAAGCAGGAACAGAGGAGGGGAAGGGGGGAGACAGCTCCATTATAATTTGTGAGAAGCATTGCCCCCTTACAAGTGCCCCCAAACTCTACCTGTCCTGAGAACCACTGTACTAACAACTATACTTAGCTTCGTAAGAGGCCAGCAAACCAACTTTACAAATTGTATGGCCCAAATCTGACCTTTAGAGACATAGTGGAAGAAAATATAATGGTAGTGAGGGACATGCCTTCCAAGTAGACTAGAGCTTGGATATGCAAATGTATTGTTGGCAGTTATTGATGTTGTTTACATACATCTTATTAAGAGAAATGAACAAGGATTCTTGTGCGACTTTTAAAGACTAACAAATTTATTTATTGCATGAGCTTTCGTGGGAGAAAATCCCATCATCTTCAAGCATCTGAGGAAGTGGGATTTTCTCCCACTTAAGCTCATGCAATAAATAAATCTGTTAGTCTTTAAAAGTGCCACAAGACTCCTTGTTCATCTTGCTAAGAGGTTAGCAATGTAGATAAACTACTTTTTGTCTATTGCTGTTCTAGTGACTAAGAATATTTAGGAACATATGAACATTTAGCTGGAACTTTGAATGTAATAATACTATTGTTTTTATTTCTCTGAAGTTTAAGTAAAAATAGCTGTGAATGGTTGTAAAATGGCCAATTACCTTGTGCTAATGTAACTAGTTACTGGTGTGCTCAGGACATGGGAGATGATACTTCAAAGCCACAACCAATCATCCATCAATTGTTCAAGGAGATTCCTGCTGTCAAGAAAATATTTGTCAACCTGCATGGATTTATAAAAGACAATATTGGATTGATCCTTTTTATCTTAAATCTGTCAAAGCTTGACAGGAACTGTTTGGATCACAAGACTGGGATCACAGCACCAGACTGGAATCATCCTTCTAATTCTTCTGGGAGAATTTGAATAAAGTCTGCACATGGACTATTTAGTCTTCATTTCTCTGGACTGGATTTTCTAAACACGAAGCAATAACCAAGGACTGATGGCTCCCAAGCTGTATGGGTAATTTCAGAGACTTTGCAATTTAAGAACTTTGCAACCCAGCTATCTCTACTTTGGGACTGACCTAAGTTTTATTCCAATCTCTGTATGTATACTTAGCTTTAAACTATTACCCTTCCCTTTTAAAAATAAATATTAGTTTGGTTGTTAAGAATTGGGTTTAAGCATATATTTGGGTAAGATCTGAAATATTCATGAACCTGTTTGGTAATGTGTCTGATCCTTTGGGATTAGTAAAATTTTTTTATATACGATGGATAAAGATTTTCAGCAATCCCCATCATATTTGACTTGACTGTTTGGGTGGTAGCCAAAGGGCTGGATAGCTTAAAGGAAACTGTTTTTGTCTACTGAATGACCAGTGAAGTGATCTGAAGTTGGTTGTTGCTGGCTTAATATATCTTATGAAAGAAAACCCACCAGTATTTAGAGCTTTGCCTGCCCCATTCGTTGCAGTGTGCCCAGTTTAAGCTATCTCAGCATGGCTCTCCTGGAGGCCAATGTGACACTGTCCTTAAATGTTCTACAGAACTACTGGCAACTAAAAGATCAACAAAAGCCTTGCCTTTTCTCACTAAGCACTTCAGATATTGAAGCACACTATTAACCATATCTAGGTTAAGTTGCAGTTCCTAGAAAATATTCTTTCAAAGATGATAACTTGGAATTCAAAATCTTGGGCAATCTCTCCAAGTTTATGATGAATCAAAATCAGCTAACATTATGTTTTGATTAGCTTAATGGAATACTTGTGCTAGTATACTCTATTAGCAAGCACATCATCAAATTAAAGTCTATTGATCTATTAGACAAGATTCACAAAAATAAATCCCAATGTGTACTTTCATTCACACTCAGAAATCTTATTTCAGACTCTCTCTCTCTCTCACAGTCCTGTGACATTGTTTATATGACTGGGTGTGGCCTAAGTTACTAATTGTTGGGGTTTTTTTGTTTGGTTTTTTTTGGTCAATTTTAAGTTTGTGATGCATTATCCTTCCTAGAGGTTTCAACATACTGCTGCAGAAACCTCTATGGGAGCTTTAGATTTTGATTGGTGTGATAATGGGTTTTGTTCACAGAACAGTTTTTATTCTTATTATTTTTCAGTGAAAAGCTCTCTCTGTGAGGACACTATATAATGCATATAAAATTATATAGTAATTGCTGTACCATTATGGAAGTTAACTGCTATGTAATATAGGATCTAGCACATAATTAGCCCAGTTACATTAAATGCATTAACATGCTCATAATGAGTGTCAAGTAAAAGGGAAGGAGGACAAGCAACAGGTAGAAAGAGTGGTGGGAGAAAGGAAAAAGGAAGGGAAATGAAGTGAAAAATGAAAAGAAGAGAAGAATGGAACAAGGGATAGAAAGAAAGAGTAGCAAGGAGTGGGGAGTTCATAATTATTTCTTAAAGATTATTTAATAAAAAAATCCAACTCATTCCAAGGATATCTGGTCTTTATCAGGAAAATACTCTTAGGATGCCTCTACACTTACAAGTTAGGTCTACTTAAGGAGGCTTAAATTGACCTAAACTACTCCGCGTCCACACTGGGTTTTCCTTAAGTTGACTTAAGCATTTCCTTAAGTCAACTTAAGGCAAAGTTAAGTCAACTTAAGGCAAAGTTAAGTCAACGTAACACCTCGTTTTAGGTCAACTTAACGCTTAAGTCAACCTTATTAAGTTGACTTAAGCCAGTGTGAATGGGGATTAGTGCCTAAATCGACCTTATTAAGTTGACTTAAAGTGTTAAGTCGATTTTAATAAGGTCAAAAAGGGACTATGTCTATACTAGAAAAGTTGTCAACTTTTGTTAAGTCAACTTAATAAGGTTGATCTTAAGTCAACTTAAAGTTGACCTTATTAAATCAACTTAATAAAGTTGACTTAACTTTTCTAGTGTAGATAGAGCCTTATTTTTTAAAACAAACCCAGAGATACATCAGTATCTATGCAGAGCAGGCTAATAGTTTGATGCTGGACCCATTGTCCTATGTACATGACTGGACCCTACTAACATTGGCTATGTCTACACTGGGGAATTAACGTCGACTTTAAAAAGTTGACTTTAATAAGTCGACTTTAAGTCAACTTAGAGAGCCCACACTGGACTCCTAAGTCGATTTAAAGGGGGCCTTACTAACTCGACTTAGAGAGTCTACACTGGACTCTCTAAGTTGACTTCTTTGGTCCAGGGAGAGCCAGCCCCACATGGGGATGGCTCTCCCCGGGGCAGCAAGCCCCTGAGCGGTCCAGGGGAGAAGGGAGCGAGGAGCTCCCTTCTGCCCCGGACCACTCGGCTCCCTTCTGCTCGGGACTTCCCAGTAGCAGAATAAGTAACTGCAGGTGCCACTGAAGAAGTGGTGGAATTATGAAACTGCAGTGGTGACTGGGAAAGTGGCTGGACTCCTGAGGAGGCAAACTTCCCCTGGAAAAGTGGGAACATGGATTGTGACTTGGCTAGAAGGGGTCTTAACAGCAGCAGGGAAAAGAGTGACATAGTGAGGGTGTCCAGTGCCTGGGGGCCAAACCCACATTTGTGCTCCCCCAGGTGCCCCACAGCACTCCACACCTTGCAGCTCCTCCCTCCCCCACCCGGTGCCCCCTTGCAGTTAGGCACCCTAGGGCTTGGCTCTGCCCAGCCCTCCCCCTGCCTGTCACTATGCCACTAGTGACAGTGCAAAGACCAGGGATGTAGACATTTGCTTGAAGCTAATCCCCAGACCACTAGCAGGACGTGCCAAATGCACTGGTTTATGGTGCAAATCCATCACACTCAGTCATTGAAAAAGGTCCTGTTAGATAAGAGATACTGGGCCAGAGTCCAGGTATTAGCAAGTGTTGGTCTACTGGCTGAGCCTTGCTGAGGAGATCCATCTGCTTACACCAAGACTGAATCTGACCTGATCTGCTCTTCTTTGACCTTCATTGTTCACAAAGGAAAAAACGCAGATCTTCTCCAACCCTGTCTCAAGAAATTGAACAAGATGGCAAATATTTGTCTCAAGAAACTGAACAAGATGGCAAATATTTAAAAATACATGAGCAAATGCCACATATAATAAACAAATACAAACATACCAGTAAGATACATAACGTAAAAATGAAAGCAATGCACAAGTCCTGGCTTACAGACTCATTAACACATAGGTGGGGAAGCTTTTGCAATTGAAATGAATGAGACACTGTGTTCCTGTAACATGTGATGCTTTGAAAAAGAAATCCTGCAGATTCTGAAAAGTTATTTTCAATTATGGCCTGAATTGGTTCAGCCACTAAAGGTCTCGTTAGGGAAGGGACAGTGGAACTTAAGGCCTGATCTTGTGTTGATTATGCATTGAAAATAAACTTCAGCAGGAGGTATTAGGTGCTCAAAGTTTGTAGGCTGCAGTATCCAAGCTTAGAGATGGTGCCATAGCAGCACAGAACCTCTCTGGTTTTAGAGATGTGTCAAGCATGGAAGGAGTGAACAGTCAAAGGGGTGGAGAGAACTAGATCATACTTAAAGTAGCCACTGTCACCCCACGGTGGCTATTTTGTGCATCTGAAACGTAGGTTTTTTTCAGGTTCAATACTTCTCAAGGATGATTTGTTTGGCTTTGGAGTGTGTATTTGTCACATCATTACATAAATAAAAAGCATTATTAAAATTCAAGCCAAAGAGCACCCATATCTATCCTAAAGAAAATGAACTTCAGAATTAGTCTGACAGGTGACAACACTAATACAATTAACCATCTAGGTCTCCAGACATTTTCTGATGATTCTGGAACCTTGGTCACTGATTACAATATGTATTCTGGGAAGTCTTTCCCAGTACTTTGCACCTCACAGAATCATGGGTTACCCATTAGGCTCAAACAAGGAGCTAGTAAAAACCTTCCTTCCAAAGATGAGTTAAAAGATCAGGATGTTGAAGAATTTAACATGACTTGGGTATAAGCCTGATCTAAAATACAATTAAGTTTGCAATAGCTTTTACAGGAAAACATTTTGATGAAGCTTCTGCCACACTCATTCACATGGTACTTCCCTTACCTTAGTGAGACCTGGGTCTAGAAAACTTTGACATAAGTCACCTTGCTGACAAAACAAACCCTGTGTGCACACTACCACTAAAAACGAGCGTCCTGTGGCACCTTAAAGACTAACAAATTTCTTCTAGTCTTTAAGGTGCCACAGGACTCTCGTTTTTTTGCTGTATACAGACTAACACGACTACCCCTCTAGAGCTCCCACTAAAGGCTTTTGTTGGAAGGGTGACAGTTTCGGTGTAGACACCGTGTCCCCTTAGACCCATGGAGGGACTGTCATTCTTATCAATTTCACTGCTCTGCTACAGCAATGAAATTGGGGGGGAGGGAGGGAGAGCTGGAACCAATGTTCCCTCTAAGGTTTGGCAGCTTGTGTGCAAAATTTTCAAGCCGTGTGCAAAACTTTTTCTGAATAAAATTTTTGTGTAAACTCAAATGACAGAAATTATAGGCATTAATTGAAGTTAAAGTAATTGTAAATAGAATTAATT
>ML685787.1:4661837-4748339 GCA_007922175.1 Pelusios castaneus
GAAGGAAAGAAGAGAAAGAAAGAAAAAAGAAGACAGAAGGAAAAAAGAGAAAGGAAGAGAAAGAAGGAAAGAAAAAAGGAAGGCAAAGAAGAGAAAGAAAGAAAGAAAAAGGAAGGGAGAAAGAAAAAAGAGAGAAGGAAGGAAGAGAAAGGGAGAGAAAGAAGGAAGAAAAAGAAGAAAAGAAGAAAGGGGAAGGAAAGAAGAAGGAAGAGAAAGGAAGGAAGCAAAGAAAGAAAGAAAGAAAAAAAAAGAAGGAAGAGAAAGGAAGGAAGGAAGCAAAGAAAGAGAGAAAGAAGGAAAGAAAGAAAAAAAGAAGGAAGAGAAAGGAAGGAAGGAAGCAAAGAAAGAGAGAAAGAAGGAAAGAAGAGGAAACAGGAAGAGAAAGAAAGAAAGAAAGAGAGAAGCAAGCCAAGGCTGCCGGCGGGGGAGGACCCTACCGCGGCCCTGGGAAGCCGCCGGTGGGGGGTGGGAGGGAGCAGACCCCAGCCCCGGAGGCTGATCCCGATCCCGTGCTGGGAGGCCGGGGCCGTGGATTAGCCCTGCCCCGGCCCCGGGAAGTCGAGGCGGTCAGCGGGTGGGAGCCCGCCGCGGCCGCAGCCACCCCGCTGCCCTGGCCGCGTGGGGCAGGCAGGCAGGCCCGCGCTCCTGCCCCTAGCCTGAGCCTGCCTGTCCCACCCTGGGGGCGGACAGGGCCAGCCCAGAGGCCAGGCGCAGGCCAGGTGTGCCGCGGCAGAGCCACTGCCCCGGGGGTTGGAGGGAGCGGCAGGGGCTGCTGGGCTGCGCGGGGGTCCCTCACTGCTGCGCGGGGGGTGCGACGGCTGCTGCGCGGCCGCGTGCCCACGCAGCTTAGAGGGAACACTGGCTGGAACCCTGCTCTACAAGCTGCTGAGCTCCGGCTGCAAATCTCGTGGAATGCTGGCAAGCAATGGGGTTGTCTCTGCACTGGGGCTTGCCAACGTCCCAGAGAGGCTGCTGCCTCAGGGCTGGCTGCTGCCCCAGGGCTGGCCAGCATCTCAGAGCAGCTGCAGGTTGGGGCTTGCTGGTGTCCTAAGTGCCAGCGAAACTGCACCCTCCACCCCTGGGCTCTCAGCCCAGCTGCTGTGGTCCTGCAGGCAGCTGAGGGGCAGGTGTTTGCAGCTCTGCTGGTAGTTGGGTCTTGTGCAGCTGTAGGTTGGGTAAGCCCTGGGCAGATGCAGCCAGCTCTTGCTTGGGATCAGGGAAGTCCCCACACCCATGATAGGCAGGGTCATGCCAGGGGAGGAACGAGCAGGGTGACAGCCCCAGGCCCTGCGGTTTGGTGGGCCCCACGCTTACCCCATGCTGCTGTCGACGGCAAGCCAGCTCAGAAGCCGGGTGGGGCCAAGCCTCTGGCCCAGGGTGGCCCTGCCCCCCCTCAGCACCAAGAGGGGCCCCCACAGGCTGATTGGCCCTGGGCCCCACCCCTACAGATGGCCCTGATGATGGGATCGGTGGGGGGGGGGGGGGGGGAAGAGGGAGAAGGCAGCCAGAAGTCTGTGGGATCCTTACAGGGAGCTAAAAGATTGCTCCTTCAGCTGCTCCCACACTTCCCGTGAAGTCAGTGGAAGTGATCCTGGTGAGGACGCACTCCACTGAAATACCAGTGTGGATGTCCTCCATGACTATAATTATGGCAGTGGCTGAAAGATGACATAACCTATGTCGACACATTTTTGTAGTGTAGACATACACCACTTCAGAAAATGTTCCTCAGGGTAAGAGTGATGCATACTATATCTTTATGATGCAGTCTCAAACTCATTTGACAACAGGTAACTGTTTGCCTATCTTGGATATTTTTGGAAGGGTGAAGTGGCTGGTAGGCCTTTAATTCTGATTACAATACTCTATAAAGTTTACCATTTTGGTTTAAATGTGAAGAATTCTAAAGATACAACTTTTACTGACAAACTTGATCAGAGCAGGTTTCTACTACATGGATATCACTTCTTATGCATACAAGCCCTGCTTCTCGCTTTTGCTAAGTGCGTGAAACGTGTTTTTGCTGTATCCAGGTCTATGAATATAAAAGGATATAAATAGGAGAGTGGTACTTAAAGGTATTTAAGATATTGTAGTGTTTTCCTACTCCTGTCCCTCTCACTGAATAGTCAGCTCACACCAAAAAGTATGTGTTGATTTGTGATGTGAAGAAATGGTAACTGGGAGAAGAACATAAAACTTTTTTTCATATGTGATATAAGTAAGAACTTGAATGCAGGTATCTGTATGTGAAAGTCAGTGTGCTCCAACCCTCCAAGTCCCTCTTCGCTGCATGTTTAAAATCTTTTAGGAAGGATAGGCAAGTTGAAATAGCTCAAGAAAAGAAATCATTTGTAAGTCAGCAAGATAAAATATGAAAGTAATACACAACAATTCAAACTGTTCTTCAGTAAGAAGTATATACTTGCCTGTCTAGATCCCACTATACAGATAGTATTGTATGTCCTGTATAATGCATTTGATCCAAAAGATTATAATGCACACAAAAGAAAGTCAAGTTAGAAGGAAGACCAATTCAGCCTCAGAGTAGTATGTGGTAACAATGTGGACAAAGTAAATGCAGTATATTTAGAGTAAATATTTGGAACCAGATATTCAAAACACACTGGCTGAAACTTGGAAAACAACTCAGAGATAATTGTACTTATTTTTTAAACCAGTACACTTCTATTACATTCTTGGAATGGAAGAGCGAATGAGGAACAGTGTGTATGGATAATGCAGCCTATAATGAATCTGTGAAGCAGCAGCCATCAAGTCAACAAACTGTCTGAATGAAAAGGAAAGAGCTAGACTAGAGTAGCTATATTCCCTGAGATAATCAATCTGATAGACCTACAGCTGAGTTGTGAAAACAGCTTGTAAATGCTTTCCTTGATGTCTATTTGATAGTCTTATAGTTTGCAATAGGAAGAGAATTAGATAATGAAGGCGTCAATATAAATCAATAGGCCACTTAGTGCATTGCACCATGGGCATTATTGCATGAATCAACATCCAGTTACCATGGAGGAGACTTTTAATTACACCAAACAAAGAATTTTCAAAATATATGTTTATAGTAGCTTTAAAGTTCCAGAGGGGTACTCATGTTAGTCTGTTTCAGCAAAATAAATGAGGAGTCCTGTGGCACCTTAAGACTAACAAATTTATTTGGGCATAAGCTTTCGTGGGCTAGAACCCGCTTCATCAGATGCATGAACCTGCTGACGAAGCATTCAATGCATCTGACAAAGAGGCTTCTAGCCCACAAAAGCTTATGCCCAAATAAATGTGTTAGTCTTTAAGAAACTTTAAAGTAGGGGGTATCAAACTGAAGAAATCATGCGTGGATTTTTTGGACCAGACAGGCTTATTGTTTTCTTCCTATTTAAGACCAATTCCTAATTTAAAGGAAGAATGTAGTTAACTGAGAATAAAAATGAAGAAGCTGGGTGCCCTCAGCCTCCCAAGCAAGAGTGGAATGAGTTCAGGGTTTCTTTCTCCCAATCAAAGCCAATATTATCAGGGGAGAAGATCTGTGCATGTCTTCCCAAGCATCCAATGTCATTGGTAACATTGGACTTAGAAAAAAAGCCCAGCAGCCCCCACAGCATGCCCTGCTTCTGCTCTACTTATATCTCCTGCTCCAACTCTTCCCTGGTGGCAGTTTACATAGCATCATACACAAAGCCTAGTATCTGCAAGACTTAAGTAGTTACAGGGGATCACACAGAGAGATCACAAAATGTAAGGCATGGTTCTGGGGATGAAGAAAGAAGAGAAACTGAATCTTTCCCAAACCTCAAGAAAAATGTGGGTTTTGGGCAATATGTGATCGTGCCAGTTCTTATTTGGACTAACCCATTTTTCTTAGTACTTCAAATAAATCATCATCTGAAGTCAGCCTCTTTCCTGCCTTCACTTGAAGGCTGCTGTAGTACAGGCTTGATTTAAGAAAGATTGGATTGGAGAACTCCTATCAGAGGACAGGTGGGATCATGTCAGGTGTGCATGATCTTTTAATGGCAAAAAATTAAAAAGTAGATTTTAATGATGTTTAAGTAGTGGATCCTTATTTCCTACACCTCAGATCAGTGGTCTCCAACCTTTTGCCAGCAGATGGCGCAATGCTCATAGGTTTCATTGGCAACTGCCCTTCAGAAGTAGATCTCAATCTACTGGTTGGGGACCATAGATCATAAATGGAGGGATATTCAAGTGCCACACAGGAGCCGTATGAGGTTGGGAAGCTTTATAGTAGATGAAGAGTGTGTCCCTGCTAAAAGAAATAGGACTGATAAAGCTATTGTTTCTTGAAATGTACATTATTGTATGTGCTTTAATCCATTTACTTGTTACCTTTTGTTATATAGTTTTCCGATATGACCATGTAGACAAACAAGGTAATTAAAATTCTGCTCTGAATTTTCTGGGCAGCAGCTGATGTAGCATAAATGAGTGGTTTTCAGCCTGTGCTCCACTGACCCGTCAGTGTGCAGATGACATCTAAGGGGTCCACGAAAGGCTGTCATTTCTATAGAACAGTGGTTCACAACCTGTGGTCTATGGACCTCTGTATAAGATTTTCAAGGAGGTCCACATCTCCATTTGAATTTTTTTTTTTAGGGGTCTGCAAATAAAAGTAGATTGAAAATCACTGGTAATAATTATTTAGGGAATCAAAGCCATGAGGGAAAAAACCTATACATGAAGGAACAGAGAGGGAAGGAGGTCATTTATCTATGAACAACAATCAATAAAAATGTCAGTGCTGGTAAATACACAAGTCAGTGCTGAAAATACTGTAAAATTCCACTGAGAGAGAAAATGTCTTCAGGGACAAAGAAAAATTAGTTGTCTAAGAATTCAATTAATTTTGAGCTAATGGTCTTTTGGTATTGGCAAATTAAATTCATGGCACAGCAAGTTCCCTTATTAGAAAAGGGCAGAACTTTTTTCCTAACTAGAACTAGACCAATATGCATGTCCAAATCCTTTGCTGAAAAAAATATGGTTATTAAGTTAGGCCTTTCCTTGAGGGCATTTAATTCATTAATCCAATCATTAGAAGGTGTGATGTGCTGTATAACTGAAGGAGAGCTGTGTGTATCTTGAAATCTTATCTCTTTTACCAGTAGAAGTGGTCTACTAAAAGATACTACCACATTCACCATGTCTCTTTCGGGTCCTGGAACTAACACAGTTACAACTGCAGAAAAACTGTTTTATGACTTTTTTTTTACAACTTTAAAAAAAATGAAAGAAGTTAGTCTTCTGTGACTAAAGACAACTATAACTTATTTTTCCCTTCCATTCCAGATGGAAAAAACCCAACATTTATTGTCTTTCAGCGGCTGTAAATTACACCAAAAATACTTTTCCATTTTAGTTGCTTTGCACAAAGTAAGATATTAAGTTGACTATCAGAAGATGGTCAAGACCAAAAGGAGGACACAAATATATTTTAACTGACTGCTCACACTTTCATCCAGTTTCTTCTGTGCAGAGTGGACACATCTAGAACCTTGATTTGTGAATTATCAAGTCTGTTGCAGCTGAGGGGCTGACAGTTATTTTAATTATGGGCAGGCCACTTTAATTACTTAATCTCGGGGAAGTCTACACTTTAAACTGACCTAAGCTACACTGATACACAAACAGAATAATTAAATCACGTTTGCATGTCCATACTATGCATCTTGTGTCAGTGGTGGACATCCTCACTACTAGGGCTTACATCAGTACAGATAGCAGTTATATTGTGAGTAGTCATCCCACTGTGTAACTTACCACCATCTAGCACAGAGTGTTTTAGGAAGAGTTTGCAATACTGTATTAGTGCAAAAAAGTCATTTGGGGTGACTGGGAACATGGTTTCAACATTCCATGATGCAGTTTTCTCCATCTCATAATTATATCTACATCCCAAAATATTTTGCATCTCTTTTCAAAAGCCCTGCATTTTGCATCTCTTTTCAAAAACCCACATATCACCATCTTTGCTCTGCACATTGTGATGACCGTTGTAAGAATGATGTGCCTGATCCTGCAGTATCTGCAGAGCTGCCGGAGGAGCACTGGGGAAAACCATGATTCCTTGGAGACTAACTTGCTGTGCCACATAGAAGGAAACAATTCAAGCTTGATGTTGGCATTCATAGCAGCAGCTGCATAGTATATGCTGGCACCAATATAAGCCTTTTCTTTGGCATGCAAGATGTTCACAAGATGAATGCAAGAATACAGCTTTTCATTTCTGTTATCCTTAATGGTATCAGTAAGGAGACAGGACTGTTATACCCATCAGCCTGCACTCATTGTTAAAACAGATTTCACTACTACTGCACATTCTCTCATACGGACCTACGGTTTTACTTCCAGACTTATGCTAGTACAAGAGTTGATAATGCTGGACGCAGAATTATTTCCAAAGGTTCATTTAGTCCCCTTTATTCTGAAGCTTGGAAGGAATTAATCACACAGAGGGATGCATGGGCAGGTAAGGGAGGAACCAACAGAGCTCTATGAAGCATGCTCCCCTAGCAACTTACATTAATTTACAGGACAAATTACCACACAAGTTAATGTTGACTATTTCTATAACACCTCTTCTGGTCTTTGAATGCCACCAAGAAAGAAAGGAGCTTTCAGCACGTGAGAGTTCAGCCACTGGCAGCACAGCATGCACAATAACCAATAGTGGGGGAAGGGAGGGACTGATCGATGTGGGTGACAGACTTCTATGGGATTTGATCTTCAGCGCATTGCCTCCATGAAGTTGGCAAGCCACGGCTCTGACAAATTGGACACACTGTTGTTGTCTGAGGGGAGATGTAGCCTAGTTTCCTCAGGACACTCACACAGTTTGGAGCTCTCAGATCCTTGCATGCTACCTTCCATGGAAGGTAGAGTCTGGTCCACAATGTTTTTATACCTCATTATTGCAAATGTGCTGTAATTTAGCCACGGGAAAAAAGCAGTTGCCCCTTTTCCAAAGCAAGTGCCTAGCTAAACTTTGGGGATGTTCCAGTTGGGTGTAGAAACTGGTTTTATGGCTTATCTTCACTTGCACTATGCCAGCAAAACTTGTGGCTCAGTTGGGTGGGGTTTTTTTTCCACTCTGTACAACAAAGTTTTGCTGGCACAAGCACGAATGTAGACAAGCCCTTAGCCAGATACTTCTTGAATACATTTTTGTTTATTTAGAAAGAATGAACCAAGTCCTGCATCTCTAAATGCAAAAGGGATCAAATAGCAGTTCACAGCACCAAGAACACTAATTTCAGCCTGCATCCCTACCCCAGAATCCTTTTCCCAAGTTTCTTCCAGGGTCAAACACTGTGCTTTCAGTTATTCCTTCCATCAATACACACACACACACACACACACACACACACACACACTCTCAGCAAAACCCCTCTATCCTAACTTTTGGGAGGGTCTATGACCCTTTTGGGTTTGGCAGCTTCTGATTAACTTATCCTGACAGTGCTGCTAATTGAAGGGTGCTGTTCACACCCAGTCTCAAAGCATATGTCTACACTAGAAAAAGTAAAGTTGACTTTTGTTAAGTCGACTTAAGAAGGTCGACTTAAAGTCAACCTTATTAAAGTTGACTTAACAAAGTGGACTAAGTTGACTTAGCTTTAAGTTGACTTAGTCTACTTTGTTAAGTCAACCTAACCACCCTTAGGTCGACTTAATAAAGTCAACTTAAAGGTTACTCCATGTCCACACCATCCTTAAGTTGACTTAAGGAGTCGACTTAAGGGTTAAGTCGACCTAATGAGTGGTAGTTATAAAGTCAATTTAAGCTTTCATTAAGTTGACTTAAGGAATTTCTAAGGAATTAAGTGTGGACGTGGCTTAATTTAAGTCAACTTAAGCCTCCTTAAATCGACTTAAATTGCCAGCTTAGACATAGCCAATGAGATTTGTGATCACGCAATCACTAGTGTCTCTCACCATAACAGTATTGTAGTGTCCAATGCCTGGATGAGTGTTTGCTTAAAAAAAAAAGAAAACAAAACAAAACATGATTCAATATGCTGGGATATATGGGATATTGGATGTTTCCCTACGTCTCTGCTCCTAGCTATACACAGATCCAGAAATGCAGGGTTTTTATGACATCTGCAATCTAAAAAAGTAGCTGAGCCTGAAAAATTAAGCACTTGTCTAGACTTACAGCACTGCAGCTGAGCAGCTGTAGAGCTGGTGGGAGATCATCTTCTGGCAGCTTAGTAGTTATGTCAACAGGAGAAGCCCTCCTGTCAACATAGTACTGTCTACTTTGAGTGTTCGATCAGTGTAACTGTGTGCTCAGGATTTTCTGCACCCATGAGCAATATAGTTATGCAGACAAATTTGTAGTGAAGACCAGGGCATTTTTCTTCTGCATAGTAAAGTTTCAGAGCTCTATTAAGACAATGCTCAATTGTCAACTTTTGAAAGAACAATTGTAACATTGCAGAGTTACAAAGAATCTTCATTCCCAGTGTGTTATATAGTGGAATACATGACTCCACTGCTGCACTCTAGGGAATGGTAGCATTTCTAAAACAAAGAGTTTTGGATGTTGTCAATGTACAAACCTTTGTTTATTCTCCTAAGAGAGAAATAAATATGAAGGGCTGCTGGCTCTTTCAGTCTTACAGGTGGAGAATAAAACTATGCTAGAGACAATTTATTCAATGGACTCAGTCAATTTGAATCAGGGTTCTAATGCCTTTATAGTAACAGTTGGCATGTATATATTACTTTTCAATAAATGGAATTTCAAAATGGTTTTTGAAAAGCAGGTATTATCAGCATTATTATATTTAAAGCATGTAGTGACCCTTATTTAAAGTCACAAAGACAGTCTCTGTCTGTGACAGATAACAAAAGAATGGACCTATCCTGACTCCCACTTACTGAAGTGTAAGGCTTTTCCGTAAGCTTTACAGAAAGCTCTATTTTAAGGAGCCACTGACTGGTACTCAGTGATCTGCAAGTTCTAAATCTGCAGAGAGTTGGATTCAGACAGCCTCACAGAAGTGCTGAAATAAATGTAACAGTCCATACCCCTTTTAATCACCAGTCTACCTTAGTGGACGTTGTTCTAAACATGGACATCTTCATTTTTCTCAGCTGCACAAAGAAGCTAGATCAATTTCTGCCACTCTTCTGAGCAGTCAACCTGCAAATTGTTAACTCAGGAAAGTTACCAGGAATTAGTCAAAAAGTATTCTGCAGCCCTACTTTTTCTGCATTATATATGCAGAATCTTCTCAAAGCATCACTCACGGTGGAAGCCTAGCCTCAGGCTGAACATACCTTATTGCACAGGGAAAGATTAGGTATTATTTGTATTACTGGTATTACTGTTGCTGGAAGACAGCAATATTATTATTCCTGCTGAGAGATTTATACCAATATGTAATGAATGCACGAAAGCTTTGCTATCAATCCATAGCCATACATACAATTTAAGTTTTATAAAGTGAAACAAATCCTTAATAACCTCTCTAAAGCCCGACATTAATGCTTGGTTTCTGACAAAGCTGAGGGGGGTAAAAGTAATCCTGGCTTGACTTCATAAAAATGTGACATTTAATAAATTCTGTCAGTTACACCAATAAACTCTTAACCCCCAATGCTCCAAACGTTGCCCTCATCACATATTACATTTTTCCCATTGTGTCACCAACTTTGGTGTAATTTTTGCCAGTGTTTTTCTGACTTCATGAGGTTTTATTGACAGTTAGTTGCAGTAAAGCCCAAGATGTGGGATCTGAAAGCAAGAGTCTGTGGAGGTAGCAATTATGATGCTACCAAAGGAATCCTGAGAAGTTTATAAGAAAGAATGATCTCTACAACACACACTGATCCTATTTCCTAGGTGAAGTTTGACTTTACATTTACCTCATGGTATGAGCAACAGGGGGAGAAGAGCACCCCATTCCACTGTGGAAAAGCAACACAGTTTGCAGAGTTATTCTGTGTGTAGGTGGGCAAATTTTAATTAAAGGGTATGATATAATTGCTTAGTTCTTATAGGATGGAAATGTTGCTTTTGTTTCCCTGTCAGATTTGGGAAGTTTATTGTTTTTTGTATGTAGGTGTAATATTAATTCTTGTATGATAAAATAAATAATAGGGATGCCCAAATCAATTATATTAAAATTTCTAGTGTAAATTAACTATATCAGCTTCTTGGTTACTTAGACCAATGTGTCCTTCTGATGAAAGTCTATTTATATATCTGTTAACACACATCTACATGGAAACAGACATATTATATTCCACTTATACAATGCGGTGCTTGCATTGCACTGTGCTGGGAAGAAATTGGCCTGAGTAGAGACTTCAGATCTGGATTAGACTGCTAATCCAAACTTCTGAAAAATTGTAATCTGAATATAGCTGTGTTTTAGTTTGACCCATTACAGCAATACGATTAAGTTGCAAGTTTTGGATTTGAGTGTAACTAAACTTTTTGATCTGGCAACACAGAGGAAAAAATGGTTTGTTAGCATTTTCCACTGGCTATCACACTGCTTCTTATCTAACTAGTCATGCCTAGGAAACAAAGTTCTGTAAAGAACAACAAATTCAAGGAGAAGAGTTTCTCTTGTTTATTACATGCATGCCTATTTCATGCTTGGAAACATTGTTCCTATAGTATTGTATATAAGTAGTTCTCATTCAAAAAGCGCAGAAGCCTTGTTACAGCATGAGAGCCTCTCAAATCCCATCTATTCAACACTCAAGTTAAACCTATAAATTTGGTATGAATGGGCTGTTCAGAGAAGATGGGTACAAACTATGTGTCTCAAATGTAGGCTAAAATTAGAACAATATATCAGCAGCTGTTAGCAGAAGAAAATATATCTTATTATAGTAAATGGGAAGATTTGTCTATAATGCTCTTCTTGCAATACATGATGGTCTGGCTTCCACTCAACAATTTATTTTTTCATTTCCCATCTTTCTTCTCAAAATAATTTTGCTTAAAAATATGGCAAAATACATTATATCTGGTATTTATTTCCTTCATTCCACCATATGTTGCGATGGTATGAATCTAACAGAAGGTAGCTTCTGCTTCAATATTAAATAAGACTCCACTGATTCCAGATGCTGACAGTGTGATCATTCATTCCATGAGCTAAAGAGGCTGATTTATCAGAGTTTAATTAGACACTGCCTACAAGCTCCCAGAAAATGTGCTTCTTTGGGAACACCAGTTTTGAGGCAAAACAAAACTCAGGAAGAATGGTAGTTGATCACAAAAAGGATTTATATTGTTTGAACCATAACATGAGACACAGGGCCTTCCCCATATGTTAATGACAAATTGGAAGAGCTGATTGCTACAGGCCATTTAATGATCTGAGAATTAATTCCTTTGGAAATGTCCTGTGTTGAAATAGTTGTTGCTACTATAAAAGGAATAAATGAAATTTCTTACACACAGAAAAACTAACCCTCCCCCCCCATTCCTTCCAAAGCAGTTTGGCACTGGCTCTATTGGCTCTATTTGTGTCACCAGTTAGACTTCTTGCCCCTTTAGATGCCTAACTGGGCTCCTACTTCGTTAATCCCCACTTAACCACTGTGGAGTTCATACACTCCACCCCAGTGGGTCAACAGATTACCTAGGGTCAATTCCCTATACTGACTTTGGCAGATCATATTCCATCATTCTGAATTTTCTCTATACTTAAACCTTCTGCCATTCTTCCAGTAATTTGTGCATGTTTGTTTGTGATGAGAAAATAAAACCTTGAGACTGCTTGAGGAGGAAGAGGAGTTACCAAGACGTGACACTGGCTGTTGCCCATGTCTCTAGATATGGACAAGCAAAAAGTGAACTGTGAGGAGGGTCTGAGGCATGTCAGTACAGCTGAAAAGCCACTGATGCAGTCAAGTCTGAATCTGGAATAATGTTTTACAATTGGCAGTTGGTTCTCGATATCTGCTATACTCAACAAGCTGCTGTCTAACTGTTAGTTTGTATTTAAACGATTTATCTTTGCCTAGTGATATACAAGGTATCATTTCTTGAACTGGTCACTGATCCATTGGACAAGATAAAAAACCCAACAACCTCAAAATTGGCCATCATAGACTATTTACCAGTCAGGCCAAGGTGCTTTTAGAAGCCCAAGCAGTTTGAATATGTCCACCCATGAATATGCCATAGTGGCATTAGCATAGCAGTAATAATTATATATAAAGGTTAGAACAAATTTCCTTATGTTCCATTTACTTCCAAAGTAATGAGGTATTTTCCCACATGAGGAATGTATTTCAGATACATGGGACAACTTGGAGACATTTGTTTTAAGCCATTGAGGAACTTATTTCAGATTGCTTTTAAAACAAGCTCTATTTGCATATTAATTACATAAATTGCTGATGATCTGATTTCATGTTATGATGGAGTTGGAATTAAGTTTAGAATTTAATAATAATTTGAATAAAATCCCATAAACCATGTTAGGTCTTTAAACACTTGATTAAATAAAGGGTATACACGCAAAAAAGAAAAGAAAAGAAATGCAAATATATTTCTGTGTTTGATCTGAAAAAATGCCATCCTGCTTTCAGTGCTTTGCAGTCCAAGTGAATACACTGATATGCATGGTTTGCAGCAAGTAGGCTACCTTGAAAAAGATTGTGCATTTGGTTCTCCAACAGTATTCTAATTTGCTGACGTGAAAGCATCTTCTAACAGGCTTATTGCTGTTATAAGCAAATCTACAACTCAACCACAGCTTGCTGCCCCTCCTACCTGCTTTCTCCTCCCCCACCCATTTTCCACTCTATGACTAGAGGGGTGTTAGTGGGCCACTTCACCTTGAACAACCCCTTGAAATATTTGTTAAGTGCTTATACGAAACAATTTGTTCCACCTTTTATTTAGCTCTGACTCGTTTAAGTTTTCCAGACCTGAAGAAGAGCTCTGTGGGAGTTTGTCCCTCTCACCAACAGAAGCTATACCAATAAAAGATATTATTACCGTATCCACCTTGTCTCTAAGACTGTAGCAGTTGCATAAGCATGAGGATAAAAGGTAAGATGTATTGGCCATCCATAAATTTAACCTGCCCCTTGAAGAGACATGAGAATGCCTTTTTATTTATTTATTCTTAAATACCTATTTGTGGAATCAGGGGGTGATAAGGAAGAGGGGGGAATGAAAAGATGAATAGAGATGGGCATGTAGTAATGGTCTGAGTTTTAAAGATTTGCTGAAGTGGTTTTATATTTGTGCAACAAAATGGTGTATTTTCCTCCCTTGTTGACATTTTAGTGTGTGCTCAGTGTCTTTTGGATCATTTATTGGGACTGGCAGATCAATGGGCTGAGCAAGTAGAAACTCTCAGCAATATGGCTTGGCTGAAAGCTATTGTCAGGCCCAATAAAATGGACAATTACATCAAACTGCACACATGAAGGGAAAGTTGAAGGAATAAAACTTAATTAGATTCCTCCTTATAGATTCTACCTATTTCAGTGGTTTATTGGCACAAATAAGTTGGCAGTTTGGGCTAGGCTGTTCTGATGCAATTGATTAGAAAAACAGCCAGCAGGTTAGACCATTACTGGGTATTTCGACTTTACTCTGTGCAAGATGGTATCAGGAAATAAATCAATAGGGACATGGCTGTCCGACCGACAGATGGTTGGTATGAGCAGTATAATAAAAGAGTGCTCCCACTGAAAGCTATACTTAGTCTCAAGGACTTATGCATGTCTGCAACCAGTTAGTAAAACACACCTAACCTTCAATAATTACTATATGGCTCTTGAGTAGCACAGTGGCAGCTATCTGATTGGCCCATCATTTAAGATTTAACTTGTACATCATGGGGTCTACCCTAGTCCAACACAGCTATAGTAATGGCTAGCCACCAGTAGCTAGACCTGAGGCAAGGCTCTGGAATAGACAAGATATAGGGAGACTGAATTCTACATAAAGCTAAAGTAAGACAGAAATGCATACTGATTGCTATAGATGAGTGTGATTGAATTTTTAAAAATTTGTATGTAAATATTTCGCTGTAGCATGTAATTTTTTAAATTTTCACTGAGGAAACACTTCACTCTTGCAGCAGTTTGAGCCACTGTCCTTTGTTTTTAAAATTTTGCTTTAATATAGCACAGACAGAAGACACAAAATTTAAACAAATTTGACAATCCTGTAAAGCTGCTGAAGAGATTTAGACATTTATATATAGTTAAGGTGAGGCTTAGCAAACAGGAAAAGTAATAGGATTCTTTATGAGGCATTTAAAATATTTTGCAAGAAAAGTCTAGAAAAAGGTGTGTCCTGGATAGCATGGGTTAGAATGAATTAACTAGAGGCAGCCAGGCTAATTTGCTTAATTTGCTCTTTGACTGCAAACAATGAAATTACTTCAAATACATTATTGATCAAAATAATTTGGTTGCTAGAAATCCAGTTTTCTATCTACAGGGAGATTGTTGATGACAATACCAGAGCTTATGTATAACGTGTAGAAAGTAAAGTACATCAATATCATTTTGAATGTTCAGATGACCAATGCAAATTAATATAGTTGATGATAGATTACCTAATTAATATTTTAAAGCATTGAGCAAATGCCAGGCAATATTACTATTAGACTAGAATATTATGTACTGTTACCTGTAAAATTAATGGAGGTTCTTTTTTTTTTTTTTTTTAAGTGATTTTATATTTTACTTTTCATGTGCTCACATCAAAGATCTTAAGCATTCTGTTTTGGCTGAACTTTGTCACTTCTAAAATAATATTCTGGAAGGGTTTAAAAGTCTTTGCTGACCCAACTTCTTTCTTTTGCAAGTACGTATATTTGTTACCACTGTTCCCTGAGGTCTTTTTTACTAGTCTGGATGCACACAGGTAATTTTTTTCAGGGAATCATGAAACACACAAGGGTATTTAGTGATCATGCATATTCATAAGCTATTAATGAAATCCAGAGAAGTTCATGATTATTCATAATCAGTTCTTACACTAGATTTTCAAATGAATTATTCATAAACTTTGTTTATGGCTTGAACATCTTTAACCATTTCATGACAAAGCTTGGATGAATTTTTTGAACTGTTCAGGACTGGCACATCCTTCATAATTAATGAAATCATACACTTCATTTTAAATATATATGAGATGAACAGTTAAATCCAGAGGGAAATAATTCAATTTGCAATTGTTTGGTTTGGATTTGAGTGCCTACACGTTAACCATAAACTGAAGACTATACTATAGATTAAATATTAATCATATCAGTATTAAACTGGAAAAAGTTGGAACTAATTTAAAAATACTATAAACAGTTAAAGGTCTTTAAAATTCTGTATTTCTGTTTATATTTCATGTTTCAAAACATTAAAAATAATACACCTAAGTAAAAAAAATGCAATGACATCTAAAAATAGCTGTATTTGTCTTTCTAGAAAGTACAGATAGTCAGGGAACATGTTGTGCTCATGCAGCATGCAAGGTTCTCTCTCCTTATATTACATCTGGGTTATTCTATTTTATATCCAGACACCATTAGTCATGATTTACTTCCAACACGCATGAGGAGAACAGAAGGGAAAAAATGTGTTCCTCCCCCTACACAGCACAAATCTCCATATGAAACTCACTGACCTGAGAAAGGAAGGAATGCCTCAGTGTACTGGAGGATCCGCTTCTTTGGATTAGGTCTGTTTGATATAAAATGGATAGAAATTATCTGATAAAACTGTAAAATCCATGATGAAGGAATATAGATCATATAAAGCTGCCAGTCAGTCACAATCTCTGTGACTTCTACAGATGCAGTGGCCAGTGTGGCTGACCTCCAGGCCATCTGAGCAGTGGCCCCAAGGACTGACGGGGCAAGAGTGGTCCAGGGGGGTGGCCTGAGCAACAGCCCTAGAGCTGTTTGAGCAGTCTGCAGGGCCTCAGAGCAGCAGGAGATTGGGGACAGTCAGCACCACCAGAACAGGGGCCAGCTGTCACTACCCCCAAAGCACTAGAACTCCAGAAGCAGCTAAGATTTAGTCAGGGGTATTTATAGTAAAAATCATGGACAAATCATGCAGGGGGGGGGGGGGGAATTCACAGCCCTGTGACCTGTCCATGACATTTACTATACATACTCAACTAAATCTTAGCTTAGATTTGTGAATGTCTCCAGTAATGAAAAAAATGAATTAATTTCTGAATATTGCCAGAGTGATTTAGACCCTCATCCTACAAGACAAAGGATGACAGAGTTTGTATCTCACATAATTAACGCAGATAAAGTGATAAATCAAGTTATAGGAAGAATATAACCAGACAATAGCCATTAATCTGCTAATAGCAACTAGACCCGATAATAAAATTGATAACTCCTGAGATCTTTGCTACTCAGATCTAGGATAAGTAAACTTCTTGTGTACTATCCTACACCCCAACTATCCATAACTACCCACGACAGCACTACACAGACTAACCCTGCCTTACAAGCTTTGCCAGTGTTACGTACACAAAGCTATAACTGTTCTCAGGGCCATAATTATACCTTTCATTTCAATATTAATCTTTCCCTTGAGTCCACGCTATGATTGGTGAAATGCTACATGAAAAGCATCAAATTATTTCCCATGACAACAGAGACTCTGGTGTAAAGAACTCCTGCTAGCTAACTTAGAAATTTTATGGTGTTTTCAAATTACACTGTATATTTGAAGTAGCTGTTATTGATGATGTATTGTGAGGACGGGTGGGGGGGGGCGGGGAGAGAACATTTGGGGAATCTATATACTTCCAAGAGAAAAGAATGTTCGAAGGCTGGTCCACAAAGGAGGTAATCTGCTAATCATGCTGCTTCTAAAAAGCAACTGATAGAGCTTCCTGGGTCTGTAAAGCTAACCTACCACAATTATAGGCTACTTTTAAAAATGTGTGCTTCAAAACTAGAGACACAAGGTGGAGGAGAATATCTTCTATTGAACCAATTTCTGCTGGTGAAAGACAAGCTTTCCAGCTACATTGAGCTCTTCTTCAGCTTCAGGAAAGGTACTCAGAAGGAATGAGCTCACTCCTTGTTAACTACAGCTTGTGATACTTGAGTAGCATTCCCAGGGGTATTTTTTAGAACACCATTGAGAAGAACATGGCAATGCAAGATCCAGTAAAGGGTAAAATTTATCCCAGTGCAGAAAGCCAGCACACCATCTGAGTTCTATTTTCATGGATTTAAATGGTGCATAGACCGGTATTAGCCCTGTTTGTAAGAGTCTGTTTCACTCTAGGCCAGTTGTGGTTAGCAGAGTATCCATTCAATGCACCCATTTCCCTCTTTAAGGACCTAATCTAACTCCTATTGAAGTCGATGGGAAGATTCCCAGACATGACTTCTTTTTCGAAAGTTACTAGCTGTGTTGAAACAGATGAATAACAAATCACAGCTTCAAAGAGAGTCTGCAGAACTCGAACTTATATGCAAATTTGACTCAGTTGTCTTGGGGTTAAACAGGGACTATGGATTTTTCTCGCATTACATCAAGTGAATTGACCTCCCCCTCCTCTATGTGCTGTTCCCCAGTGTTTTGAATCCTAACACCTATTTTGATTTGCTGTTACAGCCTGACCTGATGCTATGTCATATACTCCCCTGCATTTAATTTCCTCCCACTCTGTAACTTTCCTATCTTCAAAGCATCTGACGAAGTGGGATTTTCTCCCACGAAAGCTCATGCGATTAATAAATCTGTTAGTCTTTAAAAGTGCCACAAGACTCTGTTGTCTTTCTACAATAGACTAACATGGCTACCCCTTTGGAATTTGCCTACACTGGATACTAATAGCTCACTCTGCATAATAAACAGGGAAGTAGGTATGCAATTACCTATTTTATTGCCCCTGACTGTTTTTGGCCTCAATCCTGCAAACTTACACAAGTAACTTTACACATCGGCTGTTCCATCAAACTCACTATTGGAACTATTCACATGCATGAGAGTTTGTGGGACTGGGGTTTTAGATATTCATGTGTTTATAGTTTTTGGTTCAGATGACTGTCTCTTTAAAATGTAATTAACAAGAACAGTTTATCCATGGATGGTACAGACTGCTAGGAATGTTACATGCTGCACTAAGGGATTTTGCAGGAGATCTGCATTATAGTCCTTTTTTCCTCTGTAATGAGGGCAATCCTGCAATACTGAGAACAAAACAGCTCTGTTCATGAATTGTTACTTGTTCAGTAGTTGTTAACTCATGTACATGTTATTTAAAGGCCCCTTGGAAACTAGCCATCTTCACAAACCCTATCAGCACATAGGGGAAGCAAAGATGATATTCAAAGCTTTTTTGTTAGTTTTCCAGTTTTACTAATGAGACATTTTCAGTTTGGTAACATCCTGGGAACCTTGTTATACATTGAAAGAATCAGAGATAATTAAACAAAACATTGTAGAAAGACAACAGAGTCCTGTGGCACTTTTAAAGACTAACAGATTTATTAATCGCATGAGCTTTCGTGGGAGAAAATCCCACTTCGTCAGACGCTTTAAAAGTCTTTAAAAGTGCCACAGGACTCTGTTGTCTTTCTACAATAGTTTCTACAATAGACTAACACGGCTACCCCTTTGGAATTAAACAAAACATGTAATTTATTACTGGGTCATTATTGTTTCATAACATATTTTCTATTCAAAATACCTTTAAAAATCTAAGGCCATTGTCATTCTAGGAGGAGACTAAAGTTAATTCCTTCTTGAAATAAATTGGAAAAAGTGTGTCTCATTAGATGTGCAGTGATTTGTAAATCACATTTGTGAACTTTGTTTCATTGGGGTGTGAAAATCTAATAAGTCTGGGTACATTAAGGGAAATAAATAGAAGATCTTATTTTCACCATTTGCTATGTGCATAAATGAAATATAATACCTTCTAGGGAAAGTAGATTAAATTAAGAAAAATGTTTGTCTGGTACCACATACTGCAGGATGTTTTAGCTTCACCAAGTGAGAAAACTGTTGGAGAATAATGTTTTAGGGTAGAAAATGTACCCTACAATACACACTAGTGTATTATGCCTTGCTATTGCAAAGAACTGCCTTTTCCCCATCAAGCACAAATTTATTGATTTTTTAAAAAAAATATGTCCTCAATGGGTGTTGACTAATAAGAGAATGTTTGGTTAGTTTCTCTTGTTCATAGACATTAGTTGATCTGTAAAAATATTAGTTACTGCTTCTTTCCATTCTGAAATAGGTGTGAAACATTCTATACTTGTCAGAAATACTCCAATCTCTAAAAATTCATCAGCAAATTGTAAATAGCATTCACTCTTCCATTAAGAGGAGCATCCAACACTAAAAGATTATGTAGCACTTGAGGATGGTGGAATCAGAGAATAAAGGTAAAATTTGAGGGCTGAATGGGGTTGGGAAGAAGGCTAAGAATTTATGGCTAAGAGGACCCAGTGACCCAAATTTTCTACACAGTGGTTCTGCATGGACAGCCACCACTGTAATTCATAAACCAGTAAGACAGTATGACAGCAATACAACCTCTTTTTAGATTGGGATAGGTGAATTCCATCCTGTCAGCTACCCACCTAAATGGAATTCAAATTTCAATCAAATTCCAGTTACTCCAAGTAAGGAATTTCAGTTCAAATGCAGAAAAAGTTTATTTTACCCTAAACATGTCCCTTGCTCCTTTTTGCACAAGGAGAGAGATTTAGGGCAAAATAAGCTTGGTTTCAAAGGAGCCAGGATCTCACCTAAGAGATACATTTGCCCCTATTTCCTCCTTCACAGAACTTTAATCTATAATATGTGATGATTATATTGTGCATCACTCAATTTGAATATGTTTAAAACAGACAAAGTAGGGCAGGGGTGGAGTAGGGAGAAGGAATATTTAAACTGCAATTAGAACTGTGTAAAACTTCTTAACGAAACCCAGAACCAGACTAAGAATTCTTCGTTTCAACTTTCTTTAAGGAGCGGACTTGGCATGGACTTTAGTAAATTTGGGATGATATAAGGGTTTGAATAGAAACCATGCACAACTGAGAGCTTTCTTGTGGTTTGAACAGTGGTTAAAGTATAATTTGATGGGCCCCGGAAACATCCTAATCTTCGGGCCCCCTTTCCGTATTGTCTGGGTCCTCTTCATGCATGTGTGGGCCCCAGCCCGGGTAGGCATTTGCAACCACTTCTCAGTACCACATGAATTGGTTATTGCGCCATAAAAATATTTATAATTTTATATGGCGTTTATGTCTATAGCAATTATTGTCAAACTAGCAAACACTGCATAACACAATAAGTATTGTGATTAAGAACGGTGGGGTGTAGGACCTGCCAGCAGCCAGGGCAGGGTGGAACATGCGTTCCACCCAATTTTTCAATTTTTAGGGGCCCCAGAACTCTGGCCCCAGAACTGCATTCCTGTGCGTTCCCCCTTACTTTAACCCCTGGATTTGAACTGGAAATGAAGCAGAATCTGATGGGTTTAAGTGGATTTCCTGGGTTCATTTGAACCCCAAACAAAGCAAAGCTTAGGTGTGAGAAACAAGGTGACTATTTGTATGTGTGTTTCATACACGTCCCTGTGAACTGAGTTTCTCACAGATCGGGTTTTAAAGCAAGATGTTGCCATCAGTGTTGCTCAAGTGGCTAATGCCATTTCTGTCCTATCTAGCTTGCTCTAGGTTAAATAAGTGTATCATTGTCAGCGCAAACCTAGGGTCTAAATTAAATAGTGATGAGCAACCTTCCCTGTGGATTAGCTTCCCTTTAAAACAAATAATTAAAGCCCAGCCTCCTATTTTCTGTCTAATAATGTTTCTTTTAGTCATTTTTCTTATTTTACTGCCTTTTCACAAGATGCCTCCCATACTCATCCAGGGTATGTTTACACTGCCGTTTGGAAGTGTAATTCCAAGCTCAGGTAGCTGGATGTACACTAGCTTTGATCAAGCTAAAAAATACCAGTCTGGTCACAGCAACATAGATGGCAATTTGGACTAGCCACAAAGAACATACCTAGAATCTCGGACAGGATTGTATTCATGCAGCTAACTGGAGCTATGATGGCCACAATGATTGCTTTAAAAAAAAGAAAAAAACAAAAACAAAAGAAAACAACAAGACCCCCCCCCCCCCCCAAACAATGATAACTAGATCAAGATTCGTTCAGATATGTCTACCCAAACTAGGAATTACATCTCCCAGCTGCAATATAACTGTACCCTTCATGTGAAGGTACACAATGATGTCAGGCCAGGGTTGGGTTAACATCCTCCATTCAAACTCTCAACTCCATGTTCTATAAGCTATCAATATGCTAGAGATTACAGGGAGTGACCATGAACCACTGAAGCCTATAAATCCAACATAGCCACACAATTTCACACAAGGTGAAAAGACAATTCATGTGGGCAAAAAGCATTCGGAACAAAAAATTCTAGCCCCAGTCCTTGGTCATCAGTTAAGTATCTGTAGCCATTGGTGGTGATGAGAACGTAAAAGGGGAGTCTAAATCGACAGTGCATTGGGGGCTGAAAGGATATGGATTTCTGTAAGAACAGCCTTGCCTTTTTAATGGTCAGGTAAGTGGGCTTTGAGCACAGGATTTAGGAGAGGTTTACCAACATAGACCTCCCCAAAACCTCCCCATGGCCTGTAGTGGCAAACTGAAGTCCTTGAATGCCCCTTATATGGGGGAGGCTTAGGTCTATTGTTCTGCCCACTGTTACTCAACTTCCCCAACCACATTGCCTAGTCCTTCTTCCACATTCCCAAAGAAAGACACCATGCGGCTCTGTATGTCTCTCCTCTATGTAGGGATGGCAGAGTATCCGTAGGTGGCTTCTCCACAGGCTGCCCCCTATGCAGCCATAACATTTCTACTGCATCACCAGCTTTCCACAGAGGAAGAGAAGAGGGCATCAGCATTTGGGCTTAAAATAATGATGGCCTTTTGTTAAGCTGTAGCAGATTTGGGGCCTTATAGGTCAGTTTCTTACTTTGAGAAAAAAGTGGTGATGCAGAGTTATGCATTTCCATAGTGTAATTTAAAAACAAACAAGGAGTCCTGTGGCACTTTTAAAGAACAACAACATGTATGCAGTCCTGTTCCCTTAAACAGAGGCGGGCATAAAAGGCATACATAGTCAAACATTTTTCTATTCCAGCTGCAATCCCTGAACCTGATGGCTAGGAAACTCCTTGTCATAGGGTGGCACTGGCCCTATAAGAAGAAAAATGAGTGCACCTGTTAGTCATCAGCTGCCCCAGTTGGGCTCATAAGAGGGTACCTGTGCTCTGTAAGACAGAACTGCCTGAAAGCATATTTACATTGCAATGTAAGCCTATGCTTGAGCCAGGCTCAACACTAGTCCCCCTTGTGTCTACATTGCAATTGTTTTAACCCAGGGCTTGAACCTGGGAATCCAGGACGATGCACACTGCTAGAGTCAAGCCAGGACCTAGGGTGTGATCCCTATTGCTTTTCAGTATAGAGACAGCCCCACTTGACTCAGGACCCGGGAGTTGCTAGAAGTATTCCACAGAACAATTTTTGTATACCATATTGTCCCAACATGGAATTCCTCTACTGAAAATCGAAGCCCCCTTCCTTGGCAAACAGCAGCAGCTCAGGTCAGCATTAACTCATTCTGTTCTGATCACCAATTTGCAAGCATGCTATCAGATAGCCTACTGGATTTGTAATGGAGAACAAACCAATAAAGCCTTTTGCAGAGGGAGCTGCTTTGTGGTAACATGCAGGGCCGACAGCAAAGTTTCCCCACAATGCACCATGTTCCTAGGGCTAGAGTAGCCACGTTTTGGGGAGGCATGGGGGTAGGGACTCTTGGATAAGGTCACTTTGACTTAGGTCTGCACCCTTGTGGATACCAGAGTCCTAGGTTTGAGCATGGCTCAGAATATTCTTAACCTGGGGTTAAAATACAAAGTAGATGTTCAAGCCCAGAGTTCTCTAACACAGGTCAGCTGACTAGCCCGGGGCTTACATTGCAGCATAGCCATACCCTGAGAGAGACATAGAAGGGCAGATAAGAGCTGCCTGAGGAGAAAAGAGATCCAGGGCAAAGCAGCAGGCGATAGTACATAGCCATTTGCGAGAGCAAAAAGGTTAATGGGGAGGACTGGCTAAAGCTGGGGAACATCCACTGTATTAAGGGAGAGGCTCTTAGGAAGAAGGGATAGCCAGCCTGAGTAGGAAAAGCTGAGCTGAAAGCAAGAGGGTTAATGCTGGAGTCTGGATCCTAGGAGCAAAGGCAGACCTCACAGGTAGAGAGGCCCGGGTGTGTGGAACACTGTTGGAAACTGTCTTGTAGCAGACCTGAGGAAGAAGGGCTGGAGGAAGCTAAATCCAGAACAAGGGGTTGGCCCTGGAGGGAATATTCTCTGAGCAGGACTCACTGACAAGAAGGTGTGGCTGAGTGGAACATTGTGGGGATTGGTCATCTAGGCATCTGATTTGGGACTACGGGAGAAGAGTCATGGGAGAGAAGGTAGAAGGTCTTGAGAATGGGGACCTGGAACAAGGGCCAAAGGAACTGAGCGGTTCCTGGCTCTTGGGTGAGTGACTGGGGAATGGTGATTTCTGAATGAGACTAAAGAGCTTCAGCTCAATTAATTTGTTTTATTTTGGGAATTTGAGAACTGTTTTTCCCATAAGCTATCTGTGGACTGTGCCACTTTATATTAATAAAAGAGTTAATATTTGCCACTAAGACAATATTCCCTTGCACAGCTGGATTCCCAGGGAAACTGATGCAAGTATGTTTGTAGTGCCATTGCCTGCTACTCTCTCCAGGCTGGGCCAACCAGTGTCACCCTTCTAGTTTAAAGCTCCCAATCTGGACTATAGGGCCTGGGCATCAACCCTTCTTTTGTGCAGTTGCTTTGCAAGACAAAGGAACATCAGAACTTTAAAGGGCTGACTCCTTAACCCTCATAATTTCCTTAAGGAGGATCTGAATGCTTATACATTAAAGACTACTAATGAGAATGCCATTAGCTCCTTTCCATACTACAAAAGAGGCTTACAGAGCACTCTGCACCATGTGATTCTTGTTACAACAACATGAAAACAAAATGCATCATAATCCAACATGCAGTAATCCAACATGAAGTAAAGCATCCATTGAGCCTATATTTGATCTGAATTCAGAAGACAGACAAAAAAGAAAAATGGATAGAAAACATCAACATCATTTATAATGAGCCAACAGGTCAGTGCTTATTGAAGTATTCAAGGTCAATAAAGGAAATTCTTAATTTGTCAACAACAAATTTTGAGGAGCACACAGAAGTTTTATTTTTGAGGATTAAGTTATTCCTACCTTCCAATATGAGACCCTCTGGTTTGTAGCTGTCTGTGATCATAAATTTTTTTTAAAAAAATGTTTCCGTGTATTCAAATAGATGATTCTTCTGCATACCTTTATTTGTGCTCATTTTATAGGATCTGAAACCTTGCACCCCCCCAAATCCAATTGACAATTGAAATTAAGCAAGACAGATTTGATTTTCAGGATTTAATTTGAAATCATTAAAGCCAATTCAATTTCTTTTCTTTTGGTTTTAGAAAACAATCTAATACAATAGACCTTGCATTATGTAGGACACAAATGGCTTCGAGTGCTTCATGCAATCTAATAAAATTGAACTGTTTCAAAGGAAAGGGAAATCTTATAAATGTGTCAGCTTGCCAGCTTTAAACCTCTAAATGTTTCACATTCTGAATTACATGTGCCGGAGAATCTAAAAAGGTAGAGAGCATAACAGCAGAAAGATTTGTATTCAGAAGAGCTAAGCCATAATAGGCAGACTTTAAATCTACTTCAGAAAATACAACTAATATAAAACTAGACAATGATTTCCACCGACTGCCTGATCAAATAGTAAAAATTATATTGGCAAAAGTGCAAACAGGTAAAGAGGAGATATCCCAAAAAACACTATGTGCTGACTATCCTGTAGCAGCATGTCCTTTTTATTCTTGACGTTTTCAGACACTTGGCTATCATCTAAATGAGTATGTTTCACTGACACCGAAGTTATGACTCAAATCTGAATTTAGCATTGCCCAGTGCAACCAACGCTTCTCAGGTTGAAGATTCATTTAAGTACAGTCTGCTCCAGGCTAGCTGAATGGAGAGACATTTTACATGATACATTTATTCAATAGTCCACCTCTCAAAGTGAAATGGCCAGATCAAGATGAAGCAAAGCAAGGCAGGAAAAGGAGAGAGAATGGTTTTCAGGTAAGGGAGCTGGAGAAGATACAAATGCAGTTTATAGTGTGTGTCCATAGAGAGTATGGTTGGAGTAGCATGTCAGGGTGTGCAACAACCCTAGAGAAAAGAATAAGCTAGGTACAATAACAAATGGTTAACTTAAGAGGAAGAGCTGGCTTCTTTTGTTCTCCATCTCATTACTACTCTTTTAACCCACATCTCACCTCCTGTTGTTCCCATCTTGTCTCTTTTTCCATTTCCCTCTATTCCCTTGCTTTTACCATCCACTTTACCCTGCCTACAACTTCTTCCTTCATTCCCTATCAATGTGTCTCTTCTGCTTTACTTCATTCCCTTGTTCCTAGCCCATGCCTCGGCTAAAGATCTATAAAGATCTGATTCATCCCCTCCCATCTCTTGTGATGGTGTACTATTATAGTCTGATCTGATCCTATGAGTTACACTTCCCTGCATTTATTTTCCTCCCATTCTGTAAATTTCCCATCTTCAAGCATCTGATGAAGTGGGATTTTCTCCCATGAAAGCTCATGTGATAAGTAAATCTGTTAGTCTTCAAAAGTGCCATAGGACTCCTTGCTTGTTTTGCTGAAACTGACAAACTCCCTCTTTATTATACTTGCAGAAAATATCATACAGTACCATGGACAGTAACCAATGAGCAACTAAATCAGATTTATGCATGGCAAAAATTCCGATGTGAAGAGCTGGTTGTCACATTTCCTGTACAAGAACTTCTGATAGAGGATCAGAAACTATTCAGGATATATAGAGCATTTAAGAAAGCTCTAAAATGATCTCTCCTAGAGTTTAAAATGTTCCGAGAGAGAGATTTGAGTTAAACTACAAAAATATTTCAAGTTTAGTCTTAGTTCAGATTCACTTTCTTTCCACAAAGCCGCGGTGCTTGTTTAGAATTCTTTCTTCATATGCTGTTTTAAGCATTTTGGAGCCTTTATGAAACTGGTATAGTATTTCACATTTAAACCACTTTCATTAGGAAAAGTCACAGAGGGCAGCTAAAAAAGAATTTTCCAATATCACTAATTGTTCTCTTTAAATTTCTGATAAATTCAGACTTCTCTATAGGTTAGCAACGAGTTCTGCTCATGTTAAAAATACTTTCTTCAAGCCCAAACCTTTCAAGGGTTTAGTTACTGATCTGCTATGACAGAAAGTTTAAGTACATATTTTGACTAAATTTAGTATAATACACATGCGATTTATTTTAAAAACCATGGTACCTGAGAGAACTCAACCAGAGAAGCTGTGCTGCTCTTCTCAGTTTCAAAATGTGATTCAAACAAACCGTCACACAGGCAGGCATTATGTTATCTGGGCTGTTTGCTGAGCATATTTAATCACAAGGCACTCAAGAGTTTATTCACTAAACTTTTCACTGATGGCTGCTAGTTAGCTTGCAAATAAAAGAGCTTAAATTTGGCTACTGAAGGTCTGCTATAACCACAAAAGATGCTACTTGAGTTTTCCAGTCTCAGCCTATAACACAGCTGTGCACAAGCAAAAGATCAGTCAAGGTCCTGCCAGCATCACCTGTAAGGAGGATCCTACAATGAATGTAAATATTATTTCTTAGAAGTTAAAGAAGCCCCTTAATCAATCAACATAAGGAATGCAACTATTTCAACTGATAAATTATGTAAAGTCATTACAGTAAGCAGTGTACTAACATTCTTTAGCTCTTTGGAGATAAGAGCGATTCTGATACTTGCATAATAGCACCAACTTCCACATAAAATTTGAAATCCCTCCCAAATTTTGTTTTGAAAACTAATATTTTTACCTACAACATTGAAGTTATTGTGCCATTATTTCACTTTAAAAGAAAAAAAAAAGTCACATTCCAAAGCATACAAACCCATACTACAAAATCCTGTCCCATACTGCCAGTGTCTGAATATCAACACACACTTTCAGGGGAAAAAAACTGACAAAGTAAATACCAAGCCTGATCATTTTTAGGGGACTGGAGAGCCCCCATTCAGGTTGCACCCTTAGAAGCTCCGGTGACCCTAGGGTGACTCCTTTGCCCTCCATGCCTACAACTGCGGGTAGGCATGTCCAGACCTGTTGTGTATATGATATACAGCCATCACATGGTGCCTGCATAATTTCAGATACACAAATTCCAAAGGGGTAGCCGTGTTAGTCTATTGTAGAAAGACAACGGAGTCCTGTGGCACTTTTAAAGACTAACAGACGCTTTGAAGAAGTGGGATTTTCTCCCACGAAAGCTCATGCGATAAATAAATCTGTTAGTCTTTAAAAGTGCCACAGGACTCTGTTGTCTTCAGATACACAGGAATGTTAAGATCCTCTCTATGTGGAGAAGTGAAAAGCAAGGGACACAGAGGAAGGTTCATCTACTTGCAGCCAGGATACCTTGATGGACCGTCCAGCAGGAAGTGAGGTTGTTTATTTTACCAGCCATACTCTAGCCATGGATTGTTCACATTTGGGTTCTCTTGTGGTTTTCAGTAAATGGTTAAAATCCACCTGAACTCTCTCCATATTCCGTAAGGGGAAGGACAATTTGTAATATCATCAAGAACTGATCTTCCACACTTGTGACTAGTTTGAAAAGAGGAAGTCCAATTACAACCAACTACGAGTCTCCTTTAGTTCTAATTAGGAGAGGCCTGGAGCTGAATATCTTATGGCGTATCCTCAATACTACACATTTCAGCTCATCAGTTGACGATGAGCATATCTGATTAAATCTACATCCATAGATCTTTATTCCATATCTAGTAACTCTATAATAGTTTTGTCACATCCTTTAATTATTATTACAATTATATTTTAACAAATACAATTTTAAACATTCTCTTTGCAGTAAGTGTGGCTATATAGGGCTAGATTCTGATGAGTAGATCATTGGCTATGTCTACGCTTACTAAAATTAGTTTGAATTAGTTAGTACGAACTAACTAATTCGAACTAATTTTAGTTAGTTAGAATTAATTTAATTCGAACTAGAAAAAATTAGTTTGAACTAAGCAAGTGCTCCCCCCAAGGGACGACCCTGTTAAAACCACACACACACACACACACACACACACACACACACACACACACACACACCCCTCTCATGAGACATAGTGGGAAATCAAGATTAAGCAATGTTTCATGTACAATAAGCCCCTTATTCTCCCTGCATCATCTCCCTCTGAACCATGCAGTTCTTTGCTAGCAGTTAGTATTCCTGCAATTCTAGGGAAGAAAAGAAAGAAACGAGGTTGTGCGTCTGAGCAGGGAAGTGCGTGGGCGATGAATACATCACGTTTAGCAGCAGCAGCAGCAGCAGAGCTATTTTTAGTCTAAAATGGGCAAGACAGCCCCAGAAGTGATAGAAGGCAGGGGAAAAAAAAAGAAAAAAATGAATAAAAATAAGAGTGACTGCTAACATGTTATCACAGCCGATATAGCTGCTGTTAATAACTTGGAAATGAAAGAACCTGCAGTGAACCCCTACACCAAGAAGGAAGGGTATTTGGAAAAGATCAGTTTTCAGTGGGATTTTTTGTCCTTTGTTTTCAGGGGCTATTGTCTCCCACTTTTAGGAGGAGTAGCCCTTCCGGAGTCCACTCCACTCAAGTCATAGTATTATCTTTTATGTTAAGGGAAAAGGAGGGGGAGACCCTTTCTTTTTTCAGTGGACTTTGCATTTCTTCATGTGTTTCAACAAGAAAACAAAAAAACAAGTTAGCCGTATCCTGAACCACTAGTCTTTTTTATGTTATAGAAAGTGGGAAGAGTTATTTAAATAATTAAATCAATCAAAAATTCAGATAGAGATTTGTTTAATACTGTAAGCAGTCTGGGTACAGAAAGAGCTCTGGTTCTGCTATCGAGCATTTTTAAGAACATACTGGGTCAGGTCAATGGTCCACCTAGCCCATTGTCTTCCAACAGTGGCTGGTGCTAGATGCTTCAGAGGCAATGAGCAGAACAGGGTGATTTATCAAGTGAATTTACCATGTTGACTCAGCCCAGCTTCTGACAGTCAGATTTAGGGACACGAGAGCATAATAAGGTTTCATCCCTGACCTTTCTGGCTAATGGCCATTGATGGACCTATCCTCCATGAAAATATCTGATTCTTTTTTGAACCCAGTTAATCTTTTTGCCTTCACAACATCCACAGGCAACAAGTTCCACAGGCTGACTATGTTTTATATGTAGAAGTATTCCTTAGGTTTACTTTTAACCTGTTGTATATTACCTTCATTGGGTGACCTAAGTTCTTGCATTTTGTAAAGGGGTATATAATACTTTCTTATAATTTTCTCCACACTGTTCTTGATTTTATACACGTCTCTCATATTCCCCTTAGTTATCTCCTTTCCAAGATGAAGAGTCCTAATCTTTAAAACATCTGGAAGATGTTCCAAATAGCTCATCATTTTTGCTGCTCTTCTCTGTACTTTTTCCAATTCTAATATTTTTTAGAGTTTCATGCAGTATTCAAGATGGGAAAGTATCAGGGAGTTGCCTCGTGGCATTATGATATTTTCTGTCTTATCTGTTTCTTTCCTGATGGATCCTAACTTTTTTTTTTAAACTTCTAATCCACATTGATCAGATTCTTCCCCCTCCCCCTCCCCCCGAGAACTATCCAAAATGACTTCAAGCTTTCTTTCTTGAATGGTAACACTAACTTATGTATAGCTAGGAAAGCTTAAGTCAACTTAATAACACCTCCTTTTAGGTCAACTTAAACCTTAAATTGACTCCTTAAGTCAACTTAAGGCCAGTGTAGATAGGGATTAATGCTAAGTCTACTTTATTAAGTCAAATTAAATCCAATACAACTTAAATTGACTCCTTAAGTCGACTTAAAGTAAGTTTAAAGTGTAGTCAATTTGTTAAGTTGACTTTAAGTTAAGTTAAGTTAAATTGTGTAAGTGTAGACATAACTAAAGTGAGGATGCCTGTTGGCCAACAAGGTAAAGACTCTCATTCGCACTCTACTTCAAATTAAAAGCTGAACACTATATTCAGTATGAACAGAACATCTTCCAGGATCAAACTATTACCATTGCCCATGAAATGCACTTAATAGGAACTTTTTTTCAAATGGTGCTTCCTCCCTATATGGGGACAGAATATAGCCATCCTGTGTGTGTGTGTTTGGCAGGGGGAAGAAATGCACAAAAAACCTCCTCCTCCCTTACACCAGGTGTGCAGGGGACAAACAATTATAGAATGTACCCTTCTTGAGGTTTAGGGATTGCTCCATGGTTATGTCTACACTTACTAAAGTTAGTTCGAATTAACTAATTTGAACTAACTAATTCAAACGAATTTTAGTTAGTTTGAATTAGCGAATATAATGGCCACATTGGTTAATTCCAGCTTAATTCCAGCTTAACTAGTTCAAATAGCATATTCAAATTTATTAGTTTAAATTAAGGAAGCCCTTAATTCAAACTAATGAAAGCCTAGTGTAGCCATGGCTTAAGTTAGTGTGAATTAAGCTTCCTTAATTCAAACTAACTTGCCAGTGTAAACATAGTCCATGAGGGCACTCCATTAAATATACACCAGATCCATAGGATTGGTTGGTGTTATGGATGTGATCACTTCGTGGCTCCCACTAACAACCTAATGAATGTTGAGTTTATTTTTATGCCACCAGTAGACCATTTCGTTTGAAGGAGCTAATCTCCACTGAATATTCTTTTCACAGAACTTCCCTGTCTATCACAGAAATGTACATTGGCATGCTTTTTTTTTTTTAAATTGGTTTGTAGAGCTTTAAGAAGTATGAGCATTCTTCAGAAAAATAATTAGGTTCCTGAAGGATCTAAGTAATCATCTCCTGCAATGAAAAACCTTTTCTCTTTCTGAAACACTGAACACTTGTGTTCCATTCACTCGCATTACATACCTTTAAAGGTACAGTAACAGATAAAGCCAAAAGAGACTGAAGGTAGAGGGGAATGGTGAGAGTTGGGGTACTGTAGAATATTACTGGGGAAAACATATGAGCTGATGGGACAAAGATTGTAAAGGTAAGAGATATGTATATACATACCTATTATGCACAAGCACACATTGTATCAAACATTATGGGCCAGCTCCCTGGAGAGGAAGAGAAGGGAGGGACAGACCGACCAACTTCTTTTTTCATCCGACACCTTCTTTAATTTAATTCAGTCTTTTAGACATGCCACAATCCCCATTAGGATGTGACTGGGGATTTTAAGTACCAAGAAAAAAATCTAGAAGCATTTTTTTATTTATTGAACTTTGGCAAGGATTAGGAGTATTGACCTGGCACCGACCTAAACTCATTCTGAAGAAGTTCAATGGGTAATGTGTAACCTTATCTGAAACCAGATCTTTGCTGTACCTTGGAAAAATTGGGGAAGGGATGTAAAACTGCAAATATATATTTACCTGTTTTATTTTTAAAGGAACTCAATAGATTTCCTTCAGTGCTCACTGTGCTGGAAACTTTTGGGCTTTCTTCAGAGTTACTGTTCATGTATGCATTTGTTACAAGTACACAAATACCTTGTATTGTATATGGTCCATTTTATACATGCATAACCACTAGTTCACCAAACACAATGAATTATTCACCACTGCTAGAGGAAAATACAATAAAGTAAAACCTGCTCTAAAAGCAATGTCACCAAATACATAAATCAAAAAATACTAGATTGAGGTGTAACAGTTTCTAGAAAAAAAAAAAAAAAAAAAAAAGAGGAGAAAAAGACAATAAAAATGATCAAACAGATCTAAAAAAGGAGAGTTATTCAAAGCTGAATTGTTCATTTGCTTCCTTGGGGCTCAGTCAGAGCTTTACCATAAGAAAACCTCCTCTGATATGCTTTCCCTAATTAGTAAAGCTATGCTAGCACACAATGTGGTAGAGTGGGTGAGCCAAAGTTCTGTCCATTCCCTATCCTCTTGCAGTGTGTGGGGAAAGGGATGCTGAAGCAGCAATGAGACTGATGTCTTCCCCATACTGCTGCCCCATGATCTGATTAGCTTCTATTAGTGAGTAGATCTATGGCAAATGGTATGAGAACAACTGAGATGGTGGAACCAACATCTTCCAGAGCCAGAAAAATAATGTTGTTCAAAAGCAACAGCTGCTGGAGGAGGGTTAAAAAGAATTCCAAGAGGAGTTCATTTTAGCCTCCCTCCTGCAGAATAATCATAGTGATAAGCCTACATATAAGTTAGGGATCTGTTACCTGGCTTTGTCCTCTGGATCACTGACTTTTCCCAGTATATATGGATGCACTGATTCCCTGTCTGAGAACATTGTGCCCCCTGAATTTGGCATATTTTAAAAAAATATTTAGTAACAAACTATAAAGAATTCCAGTAACTCAGGTCATGTCAGTTTGTCTGTTAAGTTACACTGTCCTCCCTACTTTGTAGAGTTGTGCTGAATTTAATATTACACTCCATCCTTAAAAAATTCCAAGGAAGATTCTCTCAACCCACCTTTATATGAAAGCATTTTGAATCTATGAGTCTCATTTATAACATATGAGTAATTAGGTAACTTGTTAAAGGTTTTGTATCTGTCCTAAGGGGTGGTCTTAGTATTTTTGGGGCCCTGAGCAAAAGTCAAATATGGGGCCTCCCTGCTGCATGGGGAGGGACCATCTTTGACATTTGCCCGCAGCTTTGCTGCCCCCCCCCCCCCTCCCCATGAGACCCCACCACTCCCCCTGGCCCCTCACCGCTGGCCCCCGCCACCAGCCTCCACCTCTGGTCCTCCACCTTCCCCCCCACTCTCTTGCCATTGGCCCCTGCTGCCTCCCCTGGGCCTCATCACCAGCACCCACCACCTCCCCCCTGCAGCCTCCCCATGGTTCTCCCACTTGACTGCCACCTCACCAGCTCCCCTGCTGCCTCCCCCCACTCCAGTCTTGCTGGGGCCCCTCACCCCCATGCTTCCTCACTCCCACCCCATCCCCCACCTCACCTGGCTGTTTGGAGCACTGCAGCTAGCTAGCTGCTTGAATTCGCTCTGCCCTGGCCCTGGCACTGGGGCCCTCCCCCAGTGTGGAGCCTGGGGCACTTGCCCACACTGCCCCATAGCTAAGACCTCCTATGCTGCCCTTGCGAACAGGGGCTGCTAACAGGGAGTTTTGCAAGGGAGTTCTCCAGGTGAAGGAGGAGCTACTGCAGAATCTGTGGGGTAAGTGACTGTCTGTAGTATTGGGGGGGGGGGGGGGTGTGTTTAGGGGTTACTGCTGTGAGCTGTGTGCTGAGCTTGAGTTGGTGTCTGTCTGTGTGTCTGTTTGAAGGACTGTGTGCTAGAGCTGGCAGTTGGAGGCTGTGAGCCTCAAAGGTAAGTTTGAGAGCTTGAAGCCTCTGGTGATTGGCTGAGGTTAATCAGCCTTAATCAGTGGGTGGGGCATTAACCCAGGCCAGGGCTTTATAAAGCCACACATAAGCGACCAGGGGCTGCTAACAGGGAGTTTTGCAAGGGAGTTTAGAAGGGAGTTTCAAGGGAGGGCGGGGCCCCATAGGTCCTCCTTGGTCCCCTGTCCCCATATAACCTATACTTCAAAACCATACTCTAAAACCCCCTTCTTTCAACCACCCTTTCATTAACTGGGAGACAATGCAGGCAGAAGCCCAGCAGCAGAGTGGGGGCTATCCAGTTTATTGCGCCGGGTGTGGAATGTATGAGTACCTGCCTTGTGGGCGGGTGTCGTATGTCTGCATTCGGTGCAAGGAGCTCCTGGCCCTCAGAGACCGCGTGCGGGCTTTGGAGGCCAGGGTGGCGGAACTGGAGGAGCTGAGAGAGGCAGAGAGGTTTGTCGACGAGGCTTTCAGGGACACTGTAGAATTGTCCCACCTCCGCTCAGACAGCCTCTGTGCTGTTGAGGAGGAAGAATGCCCAAGGGAAGCAGAGCAGTCAGCGGGAGCAGAGGGGAACCTTCCCATAGTTGGGACCCTCCTTCCAGATGATGCTGAGGCTGCCTCTCGCACGGAGGTTGCCTCTCCGGGGGAAGGAACTCCAGTTGCTAGGAAAAGGCAGGTGTTAGTAATGGGAGATTCGATCATTAGAAACATAGATAGCTGGGTTTGTGATGACCGGGAGAACCGTATGGTGACTTGCCTGCCTGGTGCGAAGGTTGCGGACCTCTCGAGGCATCTAGACAGACTTATGTGTAGTGCTGGGGAGGAGCCGGTGGTCGTGGTACATGTAGGTACCAATGACTTAGGGAAGGGTAGGAGAGATGTCCTGGAAGCAAAATTTAGGCTACTAGGAAAGAGATTGAGATCCAGGACCTCTATGGTGGCATTCTCAGAAATGCTCCCAGTTCCACACGCAGGGCCAGGTAGGCAGGCAGAGATTCAGAGTCTCAATGCGTGGATGAGACGATGGTGTAGAGAGGAGGGGTTTACGTTCATTAGGAACTGGGGAAACTTTTGGGATGGGGGGAGCCTATACAGGAGGGATGGGCTCCACCTAAACCAAAAGGGAACCAGACTGCTGGCGCTAAACATTAAAAAGGTTGTAGAGCAGTTTTTAAACTAGAGGATGGGGGAAAGCCGACTGCTGCAGAGGAGCAGCTGGATCGGACACACACTTCTCTTAAGGGAGAGTCTGACGAGAGGGAATCTCCAGGTTATAGTTATAGTTACAGTCAGGAACAGAGGACAGAAAAGGATGGTGAGGGGGCCGGATCCGATGATAAACAGCCACATGACCAAGAATCTGGCACATTAAAAAAGGGCAGACAAATAAACAGGGACAAGTTTTTAAAGTGCTTATACACAAATGCTAGAAGTCTACATAATAAAATGGGTGAACTAGAGTGCCTAGTGGTAAAGGAGAATATTGATATAATAGGCATCACAGAAACCTGGTGGACAGAGAGCAATCAGTGGGACACAATCATTCCGGGGTACAAAATATATCGGAAGGACAGAACAGGTCGTACGGGAGGAGGAGTGGCACTATACGTGAAAGAAAGTGTAGATTCAAATGAAGTAAAAATCATAAGCGAATCCACTTGTTCCATAGAATCGCTATGGATAGAAATCTCATGCTTCCATGACAATATAACATTAGGGATCTACTATCGGCCACCTGACCAGGATAGTAAGAGCGATGATGAAATGCTAAGGGAAATTAGGGAGGTTATCAAATTTAAAAACCCAATAATGGTGGGGGATTTCAACTATCCCCATATTGACTGGGAACATTTCACTTCAGGACATATTGCAGAGATAAAATTTCTCGATACTTTGAATGACTGCTTCATGGAGCAGCTGGTATGGGAACCCACAAGGGGAGAGGCAACTCTAGATTTAATCCTGAGTGGAGCGCAGGAGCTGGTCCGAGAGGTAACTGTAGCAGGACCGCTTGGAACTAGTGTCCATAATACAATAGCATTCACCATCCCTGTGGGGGGAAGAACACCTCAACAGCCCAACACTGTGGCATTTAATTTCAAAAGGGGGAACTATACAAAAATGAGGGGGATAGTTAAACAAAAGCTAAAAGGTAGAGTGACTAAAGTGAAATCTCTGAAAACTGCATGGGCGCTTTTTAAAGACACCATAATAGAGGCCCAACTTCACTGTATACCCCAAATTAAGAAACACTGTAAAAAAAACCAAAAAAGAGCCACCATGGCTCACCAACCATGTAAAAGAAGCACTGAGAGGTAAAAAGACTTCCTTTAAAAAGTGGAAGTCAAATCCTAGTGAGGCAAATAGAAAGGTGCACAAACAGTGCCAGCTTAAGTGCAAGAGTGTAATAAGAAGAGCCAAAGAGGAGTTTGAAGAACGGCTAGCCAAAAACTCCAAAGGTAATAAATTGTTTTTTAAGTATATCAGAAGCAGGAAGCCTGCCAAACAACCAGTCGGGCCCCTTGATGATGATAATACAAAAGGAGCGCTTAAAGATGATAGAGTCATTGCAGAGAAACTAAATGGATTCTTTGCTTCGGTTTTTACGGCTGAAGATGTTAGTGAGATTCCCAAACCTGAGCCGGCTTTTGTAGGTGACAGATCTGAGGAACTGTCACAGATTGAAGTGTCACTAGAGGAAGTTTTGGAATTAATTGATAAACTCAACATTAACAAGTCACCGGGACCAGATGGCATTCACCCAAGAGTTCTGAAAGAACTCAAATGTGAAGTCGCGGAACTGTTAACTAAGATTTGTAACCTGTCCCTTAAAATGGCTTCGGTACCCAAAGACTGGAAGTCGGCTAATGTAACGCCAATATTTAAAAAGGGCCCTAGAGGGGATCCCAGCAATTACAGACCGGTAAATCTAACGTCGGTACCGGGCAAAGTAGTTGAAACAATAGTTAAGAATAAAATTGTCAGTCACATAGAAAAACATAAACTGTTGAGCAATAGCCAACATGGTTTCTGTAAGGGGAAATCGTGTCTTACTAATCTATTAGAGTTCTTTGAAGGGGTTAACAAACATGTGGACGGGGGGGATCCAGTGGACATAGTGTACTTAGATTTCCAGAAAGCATTTGACAAGGTCCCTCACCAAAGGCTGTTACGTAAGTTAAGTTGTCATGGGATAAAAGGGAAGGTCCTTTCATGGATTGAGAAATGGTTAAAAGACAGGGAACAAAGGGTAGGAGTAAATGGTAAATTCTCAGATTGGAAAAGGGTAGCTAGTGGTGTTCCCCAAGGGTCGGTCCTAGGACCAGTCCTATTCAATTTATTCATAAATGATCTGAAGAAAGGGGTAAATAGTGAGGTAGCTAAGTTTGCAGACGATACTAAACTACTCAAGATAGTCAAGACCAAAGCAGATTGTGAAGAACTTCAAAAAGATCTCACAAAACTAAGTGATTGGGCATCCAAATGGCAAATGAAATTTAATGTGGATAAGTGTAAAGTAATGCACATTGGAAAAAATAACCCGAACTATACCTATAATATGATGGGGGCTAATTTGGCTACAACGAGTCAAGAAAAAGATCTTGGAGTCATTGTGGATAGTTCTCTGAAGATGTCCGTACAGTGTGCGGAGGCGGTCAAAAAAGCAAACAGGATGTTAGGGATCATTAAAAAGGGGATAGAAAATAAGACTGCAAATGTATTATTGCCCTTATATAAATCCATGGTACGCCCACATCTCGAATACTGTGTACAGATGTGGTCTCCTCATCTCAAAAAAGATATTCTAGCACTAGAAAAGGTTCAGAAAAGGGCAACTAAAATGATTAGGGGTTTGGAGAGTGCCTCGTATGAGGAACGATTGAAAAGGCTGGGCCTCTTCAGCTTGGGAAAGAGGAGACTGAGGGGGGACATGATAGAAGTATATAAAATTATGACTGATGTGGAAAAAGTGGACAAGGAAAAGTTGTTTAAATACTCCCATAATACAAGAACCAGGGGTCACCAAATGAAACTGATAGGTAGCAGGTTCAAAACAAATAAAAGGAAGTTCTTCTTCACACAACGCACAGTCAACTTGTGGAACTCCTTACCTGAGGAGGTTGTGAAGGCTGGGACTATAACAATATTTAAAAGGGAACTGGATAAGTTCATGGTGGCTAAGTCCATAAATGGCTATTAGCCAGAAAGGGGTTAAGAATGGTGTCCCTAGCCTCTGTTTATCAGAGGATGGAGACGGATGGCAGGAGAGTGATCACTTGATCATTGCCTGTTAGGTTCACTCCCTCTGGGGCACCTGGGCACTGGCCACTGTCGGTAGACAGCTACTGGGCTAGATGGACCTCTGGTCTGACCCAGTACGGCCTTTCTTATGTTCTTATGTCAGTTATTTCTGATTTTCACATTTATTTTCAAAGTGCACCGTTCTTCCAGACCTCCCTTTGGTGGGCTATAAATTCACTAGCAAAGAAATGCAAACATAAAGGTGTTCAGAAAACTACTCCACTCCTTCCTTCTACCCACAGTTTAGTAGCACAGTACTAAAACATTTCTTTTGCACCTTATTAATACTTCTAACATATTAATTCTGGTCTTAACAGTTCAATTAATCACAAGTCTTGGATCCACAAACTCTGTTGATCCCAACCCATCTCTCAAAGCAACGAATCAATGGACTAAGTAAGAAAACAAAATTGAAAATGTATTCATGGATATAGCTCAACAGTGCTGCAAGTTCAAGAACAACTATATTTTAATCAGAGGATTCAGAAACCAAAGATGGACATGAAATAACAGTGGAAAAAGCACTTCTTTTTTTCATTTCTAATGATAATTATTATAAACAGTGTTTCTAATCTGTGAACTACAGTTGATGTTAATTTGAAATAAAAAGATATAGAACAGGATGAGAATATAAGGTTCATCAAATTAAAGCAATTAAAATCTTCAAATGATGTAAAACAATATAATCGTTTATTCAGAATAAAAATATGATTTATGAGAGTTTTGCAGACTCGTTGAAGGTAGCTCATTATCTTGTCTAGATATAAATTAAGCAGGAGTGGCTCTCTAGACAAAATTTAGGATGCAAGCGCCACACTCCTTGGGGAGGAACTTTGGAAGCAGCTAAACTTAAGGATATGGCTTGGGCTGAATTTCATGATATTTGATTTTAAGTCCCCTTAGTGACTGAAATCAATCCACTGGAAGGGGTAAATTCTAACACATTGCTTCAAACACAATTCACGCTCATTACAGAGTGAAGGCAGTCATCTGCTCATACCATCAATTACTTTCAGTCTCCGCCAGTGAAATGGAATAGTAGTTTGCATGATAATTATCTTTCTATTTAAATCATGCTCATTTCAGGTAGACAATTGTTGCCTTTTTTCTTTTGTTCATGTATATCGCTCCTGCGTGATGTCTGAAATGGTAATAGTTGGATGGCAACAAACAGTGTGGACGTGTCTGTCTGGGGAATCTCAAGAAAGTTAGACACATTAATAATGTGCATAAGTTAAAGCACATTAAACCCTTGTGCGACACTAGTATCAAGTCAAGTGGCCTTCATTCTCTGGTTTTGAACTTTTAATTAATTCATCTCAACTTTCCCCCTGTAGACAAGCCCAGTGTGATTTACCAACCAGCAAAACCACCTCTTGATTTTAATAAGAGATTGGCTACTTGAATGTGATATTTGGCTTCAAACTATTACTTTTTTACATTGCATTTTTCTTCCCAATATTTCAAGACAAGCAAAGCTATTAATGCGATGTTCTGGAAGTTTGGTCAGCCCGTGCCCTGTAACATTGGATGCTTTTAGGATGTGCAGCTTTGGCTCAGAAGCCTTAGCACCAACAGTCTGGATACAGCCCAAAGGTCTCAACCATTACTCATCTCAGGGTGACCCCAACAATCCTTTCAGTCCCACATCTCCACAAAACCATTTCCTCCGCTGTGTCCAGACCACTTTACTGAATGGTTTCAGCAGCAACACCAGGTTTTCTGCTTCCAAAGAGCCAATACACACAACAGTTTAACTCAGCTGGGGTTATACTTTCCACTCAAATACACAGCACCGAGATGGTTTGTAATAAAACTAAGAATATTAAAAAACAAAAAAACCAACCAAACAAAACCCCCAACCAAACAAAAAACCCAAACCACGGAACATAGCTTTTAGAGATTTCAAGCAAGACTGTAAATGCACGAAAGGATTACAGACAAAACCAAACCAACACTCTTCCTAGAGCTTAGTCCTAGCAAGGTATAGATTTTCTTACGATAACTTCTGAATCATAGCATGATGTCAGCATTCTCATTGCTTGGGTAATGGCTGTCTCACCCTGGTGTCGGGAAGGAAGCTGGTTTTGCATTCATTTTCTGTTTGCAGACTCCAAAACATATCATCTGACAGTATCCATGATTTCACAATCAAGAGTGTTACATACCTGTCACTGTGATGTAATGAGAAGCATGTAATTGGTTTTCAAATGACATATTACAGGACACCTTTTAAAGAAATACGACAACGTGTGAGGTTATTGCAGGGTGTCGTTGTTTGGGGGCAGGAGGCGGCAATGCAGACCAGTCAGAGGTCATGTCAAAACTTGTCCTATATCCTTGGGTGCCTTACAATGTTTTGTTCCAAAGGGGTAGCCGTGTTAGTCTCTTGCAGAAAAACAAACGGAGTCCTGTGGCACTTTTAAAGACTAACAGATTTATTTATCACATGAGCTTTCGTGGGAGAAAAAAAAAATCGCACTTCAGACACTTTGAAGATCTTCAAAGCGTCTGATGAAGTACATGTGATAAATAAATCTGTTAATCCTTACAATGTTTTGTTACTATAGCTCCCAATAGGGATTACTCATAGACAACCTACCAGCATGCAGGTCATACCCTAACTGTTGTGTGCTACATAACCCTGCATCAGCAGCTCAGAATCCGACAAACTGTCTACAGCCCCAGAGCCCCACTTTAGCTTCCACCAGCCTTGGGTTACTCCACCATACTACCAAGTCCACAATTTTCTCAAAACCATGTGCCTCAAAGTGTCCAGCCCTATTCTGGGCAGCGAAGGGGAATAAATAAGGTTCATTTGTTCCTCTAAAGACTCAAAAAAACCAGTTTATTAATTTGACTGGAGTGAATACAAATTTTCCTTTAAACAACATCATGCCGAGTTGGTTAATAGTAAAATAAAACAAATGTGTTAAGAATAGGACACAGATTAAGTGGTGCCAAGTAAGAGAAATAAAGTTAGAAAAAGTTACCAGAAAAATCAAAGTGAAATATAACATTTGAAATCTAAAACTTAATCTAGCAAAATACAGGCTTAGCTCAAGATGGTTTCTCTAACTAGTCATTCCTTTTTCCAGCCATGGCCGACTTTCCTTCAAACTGGACCATCCACAAAAGTACAAAGTGGTGGCTTCCCTTGTCTGTCTAGGCAAAAATCTTTACTTAAGCATATATCACTCTATTTTTAGTTCCAGAGACATCAATGTCTCCTTCACTGAAGGACCCATCTTTCTCTGTTTGCAACAGTTCTGGCCTCTTGTATCTGTCATGGGTGTCAAAGACGGCTCCTTGTCCTTACTTACATCTCCCAAAGATCATTAACATTGCTTCAAGTGGTAGGATAACCTGATGCTGTTAGACTCATAGGGTATGTCTACACTAGAAAAAGTTAAGTCGACTTTAAGTCGACTTAATAAGGTCAACTTTAAGTCGACTTAACATCGACCTTATTAAGTCAGCTTAAAGTGGCAAAACTAAGTCAACTTAGTCCACTTTGTTAAGTCGACTTAACTGGCCTTAAGTTGCCTTAATAAAGTCGACTCAAGGGTTACTCCCCGTCCACACCATCCTTAAGTCGACTTCCAGATTTGACTTAAGGCTTAGGTTGATCTAATGGGCTAGTGTAGACATACCCCTAGACTCTAAGGTCAGAAGGGACCAGTATGATCATCTAGTCTGACCTCCTGCACAATGGAAGCCACAAAACATCATCCACCCATTCCTGCAATAAGCCTCTAGCCAATGACTGAGTTATTAAAGTCCTCAAATCATGATTTAAAGATTTCAAGATACAGAGAATCCACCAGCAAGCAAACCATTCCCAATGCTACAGGGGAAGGCATCCTTGGGGGCTTCCCATTGCCCTGCTATTTCTACTTAAATGAGGATTCCATTGTTTCTGATTCCACCATGCTTAATTTACATTGGAGTCAGGTGGATAGCTGTGACAATCCCTTTTGTCTGAGCAGATTGTACAGCCTAATAAAAATGAGAATCAATAATTCCTTACATAGCGTTAATAAATCCATTTCACAATTATATTAATCACCAGTGTGTCATTAGCTTTCTGAAAAATACCTCACTTTATACACTTTTATAATACAGTAATATTGTAATACAGCTGATTGATTAGCACTTGAATGTTAGCTCCCCCTTTCTTTGTAGGCCAGTAAACCTTTGAAATGGATTCTTTGAAAAGTTAAACCGAGACTAAGCTTCTCTCTCCTGTCTGTTTTACGACTTGTTAGCTTGGTAACAAGTTAAAAAAATTATCTGCCTTCATTGTCTTTGCCTGATGACCAAGCTGGTCCGGGCCTGCTGATGCCCCTAACCCTTAGTGAGTTTTTATTGCTCTGTTTACAGCACATGTAAATTGCAATCTCATTGTCTCTAGTCAACTCTGTTTCATTTGTATTCAAGACCTGGACAAACCTATTTATCAACTCCCTGGCTTAAACAGAGGTCATAATTCCAGCATACATTCAAAACTCTTAATATACATTCTGTAGGTATATCATGCAAAAATGTTAATGACCAGTGAGTTATTAGATCTCAGAGGATATCTCCTAAGGCATGTAGAAAGAGTATTACAATCACATGTAGGGTGTGTGTGCATACAGGTGTGCTTTGTGTCATAGATGTATATTGAGCTGGTCAGGTCTACTGGGACTAACAAAGAGTCCTTTGCCATCTGGTATTAGGGTGCTTTTTGGTCACAACTGGATTCTCTGCTTTTTGTCCAGCAGTTTTGTGCTGTTCAGGCACCATAAAATAACCAAAAAGCTGCCTTAAAGGCTTGTCCTTTACTTTTATGAATGCTGAATCCCCTCAATTTTGTTTCAGAACAAGGGAATTTTTAGATGATTTCATAAACTCTGATAATCTTGGATTCTCACACAGTGCTTTAGAACAGAGACTCACCTCCTAGTTCCAGCACATGCCTATATAGCATAATATCCTGAAATACAACACTGTCTGGCACTGATTTTGTAATTGCTCACCCTACTGGTGATACCAAAGGTTCTCTGACATCTTATTGTTTGTCCTGCAAATTTCTCTCTACATTTCTAGCCATGAGTCATTAAATCTTGATACTGCACCACCATCAGTGGAAAAACATTTTCTCTAATATCATTTATCCACCATATTAACCCTTTATGTACAACACTACTGCACCTTCATCTTTTCTTTCCAAGATATTTTAATCATAAAGTGGAGATATTTAATACTAGTTCAAGTGTAACCACCCCCCTTTAACACCTCCTTTGCCCCTTCCACACAGGCTTCCAGAGATCTACAAATAATCCAGGAAAATCTGCTGCCATCAAGTCCTATGTCAGGAACTTTTTGCCCCTCTTTGGCAATCACAGCCTGCCCCTGTGTTGGTCTGTGCCAAAGTTTGCTCTTTCATCTTTAAGGAACACTAATTGGTTGGAAAGGAAATAGTTCAACCACCATCATTTCACATTCCTCTTCTGCTGCAGCATGGCGTTCTCTCCCACTCACTCATTCACTGGATGGCAAAGCCAAAGGTAGCATTTAGTACTTATTCTCAGGACACTGTATTGACATTTAATGTTGTAATGCTCACTAACCATGGGTGCGTCTACACTGGCAACTTAAGTCGACTTAATAACACCTCATTTTAGGTTGACTTAAGCCTTAAATTGACTCCAAGCCAGTGTGGATGGGGATTAGCGCCTATGTTGACCTTATTAAGTCAACTTAAAGCATTAAGTTGACTTAATAAGGTCAAAAAGGGGCTATGTCTACACTAGAAAAGTCAAGTCGACTTAATAAGGTTGACAACTTTTCCTAGTGTAGACATAGCCCGTGATGTTTTCTTTGTTCTGGCCAAGCTTAAATCATATTTGGTTTTCCAAATATTCCAGTATGTTTTGTGACAACTTTAGTAAAGATATAATCTCTGCAGGGGTAATATGTTTGGGTTAATGTAACAGGTAAGGAGGGGCATATATCTCTCAGAATTGTAGGAGTCCTGAGGACATATCTCATGGTTGTTTTTTTTTTTGGGGGGGGGGGGGGGGGGTTGTGCTACTGAGTGCTTCTGGACACCCTATGGGTGAATTGTGGGAAGGCATTGGAAGAGAGCTTGAATGGTTTAGCCTGTGTTTTCACTACACACAGGGTGGGTTACACAATTATCCATTATCCAATTATCAGTTAGATAACTTGGACTGGGACTCTCAGGAGCAGAGTGTGCCTAGAAGCTGTCTCAGTAGTGGCTCTACTCATCTCTAAGAGCTGGATCATGGGTTGTGGTCCAAACAACATGGGAAAGCCTATATGGGTCAGACTGTCCCTAGCTAAGTAATCATTTTGAACTTGGGATCTGGCAAATCAAAATATTTTTGAGCTAAGTAGCCATAGCACAGGTCCTCAAACTTTTGTTTTTGCTGGGATTCCCTTTGGAAATATTTGGCAATGATGAACCCTCCCCCCCAATGCCATTACCAGTATGTGCAGTGAACAACAGTTCACAACCCCCCCCACCATAATAACCTCATGACCCCCTGAGTAGTCAACCCCCAGTTTGAGAACCCCTGAGTTACAGCTAGCCTTTGCTGCAAAGGTTGCATCCATTCCCCCAACCCCCTTTGTGTTTCCATTCTTAATGTTTACTCAATAAATGAAGTTGTGGCCATTCTGCCATAAACTACCCTGTTAAGTGTTCTATTCAGAATCCTCTAAACAATGGTTAGAGTAAAGCAGCTTCTGCGTAAGCTCCAGAGACAATGCTGCAAATGTACATGAGGTGCAAGTGGTCTTATCTCGCTGTATATTTAGGAGTCTGAGGCAAACACCTAGCTGTAAGAGGTACAGCACAGAACTTACAGCCCTAGGATGGAGGTGTTTGTGAAGACAGAAGCTAAAGCACCATCCCAATTGTGGGTTGCTCTAGGGACAAGAAAGGACCTTAGAATAACTTAAGAAAGCTGTGAGAAACTAAAATGTACAGCTGCACTGTAATATCTACTGTGCTGTGTCTTCTAGTCACAGACTGGGGTTCCCCCCTCCCCCACTGGCCCCCCAGGTGGGGAAAAACTGGGGGTGTGAGCATAAAGGGGGCCTCTGTGATGCCACAAAGTTACCGACCATGACCCTTTGGGCTGGAGCAGCACAGCCCAGTGGCAACAAGTCAATATACAAGCCCTCAGACCAGAGCAGTATGGCCTACTGGCCACAAACTTCATATGCAGGCCCTCAGGTCAGGGCAGTACATCCTAGTAGCAACAAAGTCAGTTCACCGGCCCTTGGGTGCAGGTCAGGTCAGTAAGGCCTAGCAGTAGGGGAGTGGCACCCAGCTAGGGGGCCTCAGGCCCTCCTGCTCCACTGAGCCCCAGCACAGGGTCCTATGACTGAAACACACTGGCTCCCAGCCATACCACCCCAGCTTCACAATTCAGGCCCCTGGGCTACTTCCTACCCAGGCAGGGTGTTGTCCTCCAGTGTGGTCCCAGTCCAGACCTCCTCACTTTCAGTGTGGGCTACTAGCTGCTCCTCTGGAGGATTCTGGAGTCTGCAAGTCATGGAACACGTCCACAGGTTAGCCTCTGAGCAGCTATCACCATGTGCCTGCTCCAGGTGGCTTCCTTTGGGATTTTGCTCTCTCAACACCTGGGGCTGATAACGCTCCTGGGCCAGAGCTCCCAGTATAAGTCTTTCCTCCTTGCCAGTCAGCCCAGACTGAGCTGACCAGCTTCCATTTATACTAGGACAGCAGTCTGAGCATGCCCAGCAGGGCTTAAGGGGCGGGGCTTCTGCCGCCCACAGGGTTTGTTGTTGTTCTTTAGTGCAGGGTAGGCTCCCCCCATCACACTCCTGAAAAGCTACAGACCCAACACACCCATGACACTACAGCCTGCAGAGGAGTCCTTGGAAGAAAGTCTTACCACTAGTGTATTATCACATTGCATCACTTAGCACTTTCTTCCTTTTGGGCCCAGCTCTGCTGTATGCATTTACACCTGGAAAATATGGGTAAAGAATGCTTCCATTATGATTTGATAGCAATTTATAGTCACTTTACACAGGTGCAAATAACTACACATGCTGCAAGCCAGAAACCATTATTTCAAGAGTAGCAGCAAAAAGACATACAATACATTAATTATTGACAAGACACATGTACACATTAATTATTGACAAGACACATGTACACATTTTTACTGCATATCTAGAGGTAGCTAAAGAGCTAAGATATTCTATTTTCCACCCAGTCCTTTCTCTCTTTTGGCAGAAGACTCGCTCACTGCCTTTGCAATTGTACTTTGTTTAATCTAGCCTTAATCTTTGATGTCTGTCATTTTCCTAGCATCTTACACCCATGCTGATTTTTAGCCATGGGTCATGTTTTAATTGGTAGATTGTAACTGAACCAGGAATCAGCAGATCTAGAATAACTAAAAGTTCATTCAATTTGGATTTAGTCTGCTATAGCATTTTGGTTTTTTATATTTATGAAGCTGTATCATTAGATTTTTAAGATGACACGTGAGGATTCACTCTGAGTCACATCACCATTAATGGGAAATGCACAGCTAAGTACCAGGGAACCACTGAAAATGCAAGCATTCCCTACAATGCTCTTACACACCTGCTTAATTGTATGTGTCTGAACAGTATCATTCAGCCCAGTAGGACTACTCTTGTGTGTAAATTTAAGCACATGCATAAGTGCTTGCAGAATCTGGGCCCAAGTAAAGCTGCATCTTCCTGACCACTGAATGCTGAGAAAAGGTTGAAATTAAATTATTTAGAAATTTAAATGCAGCTCCACTCTGAGAAGTGACCTTCTACAAAGAGCATTGTTGAGTCAAAAGGTGACTTGACCATGACATTTCAAAACCCACATAAGATTACTGGTAGAGAGCCCTTTAATCTAGGAAACAAAGGCATAACATCCAATAGCTGGAAGTTGAAGTCAGATCTATTCAAACTGTGTGTTGTGTGCAGAAATATTTCTTTGTGTTCATTTTAAAGCTGCTGCCTATTCATTTCATTTGGTAACCCTTTAGTTCTTGAGTTATAAACCTTTATCATATCCCCCCAATCATCTCTTTTCCAAGCTGAAAAGCCCCAGTCGTATTAATCTCTCCTCATATAGAAACCTGTCACAGTGGCAAGGCACCTGGCGCAAGCCCAGGATGCAGCAAAAGCCATCAGACTATGCTTCCCTGAGAGACTCCCTTCCCTAGGGCTCTGTGGGTGAAATCTGGCAGCCCTGGTTTGCAGGGGAAAAAAACAATCAGCTGTAGATTCAGGGGAGGGAGCAATCTGGGAAGCAGACAAAATAAGGGCTTTTTCTGAGTTTCATCTTGTCTGCTCTGCAAAAGCCTTGACATTTCCTGTTATTTGAAAAAATCCGTCCAGACAGAGAAAGGAAACACAAAAAAGAGGCTGTGTCTGGGAAAATCTGGACATATGGTAACCCAAGACTAAGCAATGGTACACAAACCTTAAAAGGTTCAGAGCATCAGCTGAGTTTAGGTAACAATCCATACATTTGCATTTTTATCTGAGCCTCTTGGTGTTTCTCATCCTTGCTCCAGACCTTGTGCCCCAAGTAAAGGGGCTTTAAAGGCCACAAATATGGCTGTGTAATATTTCCCTGAGGCAGGAACTGAGGAAGACAGCTTCAGTCCCATCCATCCTATCATTTTTGCAGTACTCATGCTGATGCTTTTTCATGTTTACATGAGTGACATGCCTCCAACATAATCATGGGAATTTACATATGCGGATGATCTTGCTCTGAAAACAGAAGCAACCACCTTCAGAGATGTCAAGTCCACCTTGAACAAAGACCTAAACACCATGGAGAAGTATTTCCAGAAAAGAAAGCTCAAGCCAAGTCCTCACAAAGCAACAGTCACTGCATTCCATCTTGATAACAGAAATCCTAAGCACACCCTGAAAGCGACCTTCTAGGGCAATACTCTGTGACATGACCTCACAATGACCTATCTCAGAGTGAAGCAGGATTGCATGCTAATCTTTTACAACCATCTGAAGAAGGTAACTCCCAAGATGAAGACAAGGATCAACCTGCTCCAGATACTGGCAAACACAAGCTGGGGAATATCAGCATTACTGTTACATACATCAGCAATGGCTCTTGTATAATCCATAGCCAAGTACTGTGCACCAGCATGGACCAGAAGTAGCCATGCTCAACTTGTTGATGTCCAGCTGAACACTGCCATGCTGTGCATTACTGGAGCCCTTGAATCAACCCAAATACCTTGGCTGCTGGTACTATCACACATTGATCCCCCATCCATTTGCTGTGAGGTCGCAACCCTCTGGAAATTCTGGAGGATAGTGGAAAATTAATGTCTTCCCATCCACCATGACCTTAAAAATGTCTCTCACCGCTGCTTTAAGTCATGCAAGTCCTTTTGGACCCTTCCACTTAACCTTCAACAATGTAACAATGCGACTTTATCCCTGATTAACCTTGGAAAGCTAAATGTAGTTCACAAAAAGTTACAAATAAACACCCCGTAAAAGACCAATGCAGAAGATCCATGGCTTTTATCTCCCATAAAGCTCACAGGCAACCCCAAATCTACATCTGCACAAATCATGGCAGATGTGGATACTTTGATGTACAAATGGAAAATTAAAGATTCTGCAGTGTACGACTATGGTCACCCAGAACAGACAATGGAACATTTAAGAACTCAAAGCCCAACTCATAAATATAAAGGATACCTAACAGCAATATACTCTATTTCTACAGATGCAATTATCTAGCTTACCCATTTGAATGTAAAATTATAGTTGTTGCTCTACTTTTACATAGACATAGAAAGAAGAAATATCTTTACGTTTCTCTTTTTGAAATTTTTTTTAAAAAACCCTCTTTCCTATATATTAATATTCTTTGCATCTGACAGGCACATCAATGTTTTCTTGAGCCTGGTCTTTAAAGGTAGATTTACTGTCAACTTGTAAAATCCTTGGTTATTTGTCAGAGCAGCACTGTTAGCTTTGAGAACAAGTGTTTATTGTATTGTGCTTACACGACTCTATAGTTCTTTCTGCAAGTAGTTTTTCAATTCTTCATGGTTATGTATTTGACCTAAATAAAGATGCTCAAGTATATTCTCTACCCCCCTACCCCAAAGTGTACTGTGATTCATTTATTTATTTGAAGTTTCAGGTTCTGTACGCCGATGTTTCTCAACCTAAGTACCAAGTACCCTCTAACGTCTGAAAATTTTAATATGTAACCCAACACTCAACTGCCTCTCAGCTCGGAGCTGGGACTGGAGGAAGCAGGTGACTGCCAGAAGTACCCCCAGCTTGTGTCTGGCATACCCCCAGGAGTACACGTACCACAGGTTGAGAAACTATGCTGTGCTTGCCTTATGAGTTCCATCTACTTTCACAGGTTACAAATATGAGCTGAAATAGACTAGAACATAACTGATATACAAAGTTCCACAAACATGAGCAAGAGACTTTGGCAGGTGGTGATACAATATGTTGTGTGCAGTGGCAGTTATGATGTGATTAGGAGTATCACATAAACTGTTAAAAACCACGTTATGCCTTTGCCAAAGAGAAACATTTAATTCTTGCACACAGTGAGTATTTTCGAAAAGTCATGTAAGACAGGAGAGATTCTAGAGAACTGGAAGAGGGCAAATATAGTGTCAATCTATAAAAAGGGGATGTGACGGGGTGTACTCACCCCGCACTAGGGAAGCCCAACACACTTTATGGGGAGAGCAAGCCCCGCCCCTTAAATCCTGCTGGGCATGCTGAGACTGCTGCCCCAGTATAAAGGGAAGCAGGTCAGCTCAACCTGGGCTGGCCAGCGTGTGGGAAGGACGCCTGCTGGAGGCTTCCGGACAGGAGCCACAACAGCCCCTGAAAGAGAGCACGAGCAAGCCAGAGGACTCTGGAAGATTGCAGCCATTACTGGCGAGTGACTGGGGAGCAGATGAGCAGCTACCTGCAACTACCAGGGAATCCCAGCACCTCGAGGGGGAGCTACTGGAGACAGTTGCCGGAAGGGATAACTAGAAGCGCCATAGAGGGATGACCTCAACAATCCAGGTAGGAAGTAGCCCAGGGGGCCTGGATGGGGGAGCCAGTGGGGTCCGCACTCCCAGTCAGTGTGTTGTGGTCTGGATCCCCACTGACTTGGTGCCATAACCCTGGCACCAATAGAGCCTTGGGCTGGGGCTCAGTGGAGCGGGAGGGTCTGAGCCCCCCTACTCGGGCACTACACCCTGCGGTAAACACCCACAGGATATTGACCTTGTCTAGACTCTGTGGCCGCTAGGCTGTGCTGCCCTGTCCCATAAAGGCTAGTGATTGACTTGTATAGACTCTGTGGCTGCTAGGCCATGCTGCCCTGCCCCATAAGGGCTTGTGACTGACTTTGTAGAGACTCTATTGCCCAGTCCCATAGAGGTAGTTTATTGATGTGTAGTGAGGCCTAAGGGGTGTGGGGACGCCCTCCTTATCCACAACCCTGGATTTTCCCCACCTGAGGACTCTACCGAGGGTCCCACCCCTGACAAGTGGTAGAGAATGCGGGCATCAATCGGACCCCGAGGAAGGGTCCCAGAAAGAAGAATAGTGTTAAAAGCAAAAATCCTTTTCTTTTCCTTTAGTCTGCTTGGAACTTTCAGGAGAGTCAACAGCAACAGGCCACACAGTTTCAGCAACAATAAACCCAGCTGCTTCAACAGCTGGCTGCACAGCAACAAGTTCAGACAGCCCAGCAACAGGAACAACACCAGTAGATGATGCGGGACCTTGCCACACAGTACCAGGACCAACAGGAGAGAATGGTTCAACAGTTAGCGACCTTACTGAAGCCGAGGGATGTGGTTGCCAACCCCAGTGCTGACGGTCTAGGACAGGCAGGAGGATTGATGACCATGCCAATACACCTGACCAAGATGGGGCCCGGTGATGACCCAGAAGCCTTTCTTGTGACCTTTGAGTGTGTGGCCACAGCTGTTAAGTGGCCATCTAAGCACTGGGCCACCCTTTTGGCACCATTTGAGTGGCCCAGCAGAAGCAGCTTGCCTCAATTTGGATCCACAAGAGGCCCTCGAGTATGCCAAGGTGAAAGAAGCCATCTTAGACCAAACTGGCTTGAACCCTGAGACTTATCATCAGCAATTGCGGAGTACATGTTACCCCCCCCCCCAAGGAGCCTGACCTAGAGCTGTGGCTCAAAGGATCCGAGACAATTGTAGGCACTGGCTACAGCCGGAGCAGCGGACGGGGACCCAGGTTGCTGAGTGGGCTGCTCTGGAGCATTTATCCAGGTCTTACCCAGTGGGGGAAGGAATGGGACCAGAGGCACCATCCAAAGATGCTGGCTGAGGCAATCTCCCTGATGGAGGACTATATGGCAGCAGAGAGGCCTGAGCTGCGGCCCCCAAAACCTAGACACCCATGCAAGGGGAACACCTTAAAGAGAGAAGACCACTGTAACACTAAGAAACAGGAGTTGCCCCCTCCCACCCACCGAATGACTGACTCTCCCAACCCCAAACTCGGCAAAGTCCCCATAGGGGTGAGGCTGGGGGTAGCAAGAGTACGATGGTTAGTCCTCAAAGATTGAGAAAGGGACCATGGGCAGAGGGAGACTGGAACCCATGCTGGGAGTGTGGCCAGGAGGGTCACTTTTGCCAGGACTGCCCCTACATGTACTGCACTCATAGGCAGGTGTGTGTGATGGGCCATAGGGTGAGGAAATGCACTCCATGCTAGTTTGCTGTGCCCGTGTAAATTGAGCAAGTTCATGACACTGCCCTGGTAGACTCGGGATGCAGCCAAATGCTCATACAAGAGGGGTTGATACCCGACCTGTGTTGCGTGGGGACGTCTATACACCTATAGTGCATTCACGGGGACATCTGATCCTATCCAACCGCACGAGTGCACCTTACTGTAGGACAGCGAACAGAAGTCCTCCAAGTCGGAGTGATCCCAAAGTTGGCATATCCTGTGGTCTGGGGCAGACATTGGCCAGAATTCCACGAGATTTTGGAAGAGTACGGCCTGCACCTGCCAGAAACATCAGACGTGGGGATTCTAAAGAAAGAGCTACTTGGAAGCCAAATAGGAGCTGAACCTAGCACAAGGACAGGTGAGACTACAGGGAGGGACACACACCCAGAGGCCGGCCCAGGTCAGCCATTTGAGGTGACCCAGGGGGAGCTGGAGAGGGATGGAGATTTTATCTGGGAACAGCGAGAAGATCCAACCTTGAGCCGAGCTTGGGAACAGGCCACATCCCAAGATATGGAGCAGAAGGAAAAAACATTGTGGCCACAGGGACCCTGGTTCGAGATAAAAGGGGATCACCTGAATGAGGTCATCCAGGACCTGCAGATCCAGGAAGTTATTCACCAACTCTTGGTACCCCGGCGCTACGCCGAGACCTCATACATCTGGAGCATGAAGTCCGATGGGCAGGACACCTTGGAAGGGAGAAGACCCTACAACAGGTGGCCCGACGTTTTTATTGGCCTGGTATCCACCAGGGGGTGAGAGACTTTTGTGCTTCCTGTTCAGAGTGCCAGCAGACCAGCCCTGCAGGAGTGCCGAGAGCTCCACTCATTCCCATGCCGGTGATAGAGATGCCTTTTGAACATATTGGCATGGACCTCATAGGGCCTCTGGAACGTAGTCAGATGGGCAATTGTTTCATCCTCATCATTGTGGATTATGCCACCCAGTATCCGGAGGCCATTCCTTTACGTGCCGCGACCACCTTGATTATCGCCACAGAGTTACTGAAGATTTTCGCCAGGGTGGGAATACCAAGGGAGATACTCACTGACCAAGGTACCAATGTGTCATCTAAATTGATAGCAGAATTGTGTTGCCTCATGAAGATTAGGACCATTAGAACCACAATGTACCATCTGCAGACCGATGGGCTCATGGAGAGATTTAATGGTACTCTGAAGTCTATGCTTCGCAAGTTCGTGGAGGATGACCCTCGACACAGCCCTCCTCTTTGCCAAACGGGAGGTCCCTCATGCTTCCACTGGCTTCTCACCCTTTAAGCTGTTGTATGGATGCTATCCTAGGAACATATTGGACCTTTTAAAGGAAGATTGGGAGATGCATGAGACACTTGTCCAGGAGACCATGCAGTGTATGATTAAGCTCCAAAAATGATTACAACTCCTTGGGGCCTTTGCCCAGGAAAATTTAAGGTAGACCCAGGAGACGCAAGCACAACAGTATAATAGGGGAACAAAGACCCGCGTTTTTAAACCAGGGGAGAGGGTATTGCTCTTATTACCTTCTAGTGACTCAAAACTGTTGGCCAACTGGCAAGGCCCGTTTGAAGTAGCTCAGCAAGTTGGACTGGTGGACTATGAAGTCAGGATACCCGATCGAAGAAAGAAGGTTCACATAAATTTATTGAAAGCTTAGGGAGAGAGAGAGAGGCCATGTGGATAGCGCTGCCAATGCCAGAACCTGAGTTGGGGCCCTTGGTAGGGGAACTCTGGCTGGTGGTGATGGGAAAAGATCTCAGTCCTGAACAGCAGAAACAAATGCAGGACATATTGACTGTTTTCCACAATGTCTTGTCAGCACGCCCTGGAAGAACTAACCTACTTAGCCATCACATCGCCACAACCCCAGGACAGATAGTAAGAAGGAACCTCAGACCTCTCCCTCGAAAGATGTGGGCTGCCATCCAGCAAGAGCTGAAGACCATGCTCCAGATGGGAGTGGTGGAGGAATCTAAGAATGAATGGCAGAGTCCCATAGTGTTAGTTCCAAAATCAGACAGCACCCTCCGGTTCTGCATATGTAACCTTCGGGTGGGCTAAAATTCATTCAACTGCCCTTCTCCAGTGCCTCACAGAAATCAATTCCAATCCCTATGGAGAAAGCAGCTGGAGACCCAGGATCCAGTCTGTACAGGACTCACAGCAAAGATTGCTCAGAGTTATCCTCCCACATTAAAATACTAAAAACAAACATAACAATGAACTTTATTAACTACTAACTAAATAAACCTTATCCTAAGAAAACAAAATACAATTAACCAAGAACAATCCCTCCAGAAAACCCCCTGCATGAAAGATACCCAAGAGTCCCAAAGTCCAGGTGGAGTTCACCCAACTCTCAGCTACAGTCTCTGTTCCAGTGTAGAAACTTGAGTGGCAAGAAATAGCTGTCCTCTTCTTCCTTTGCTGGAATCCTCTGTAGCATTCCATGCAGGCTTTTCCTTCTCCTTTGCAACCAGCCCTCAGTCCTATATGCATGTCTGCAAAATCTGTTGTAGATGACTCCATTAGAGGGAGAAAACATCTTGTTCACTCCTGGCTCAGCTTCTCTCCTGAAACCTGAGCACATGGTCTCTGCTCAAGGCAGCTCTAGCCTGCTGTCTGCACAGACTGCTGCTCTCATGTCATCTGACTCTGACCACAACACATCACACCAGCAGGGCACCCTGTGGAGTATGCTCAAAATGCTACCACTCCCTGCTTCCAGAAATTTCTTCTTGTGGGTAGCTAATCTGCCCACCAATAGTAACCCACCCTCAGTAGGTCTCTTAAAGAGATAGCCCTTTTTAGGCATATGGGTTACACATAGACTTCAGGAAGGTCAGCACCATATCATGCTTTGATGCCTACCCCATGCCTCACATAGACAAGCTTCTAGAATGTCTGGGAGGGGCTAGATATCTGTCTATGCTGGACCTCACCAAGGGGTATTGGCAGATTCCCCTAATGCCCAACTCATGCCCCCAAACTGCCTTCTCTACACCATTTGGGCTGTTTCAGTTCGTCACCATGCCCTTTGGACTGCACAGAGCGGTGGCAACCTTCCAGAGGTTAGTGAATAAGGTGCTACAACCACACGATCAATATGCAGTTGTGTACATAGACAATATAGTGATTTATAGTACTTGTTGGGCAGATAACCTTCAACACCTTGCCCACATCTTAGAAGCCCTCCGGGAGGCTAACTTGACAGTAAATCCAGCCAAGTGTCATCTGGGACAAAATGAAGTGACCTAAATTGGGTATGTGGTAGGGGGTGGTACGATGCGACCGCTAATTGACAAGGTCCAAGCCTTAGCTGACGTGCCGACGCTGAGAACCAAAAAGCAGGTGCGCCAATTCCTAGGTCTGTCCAGCTATTATCACCGGTTCATCCCAGATTTTGCAACGATCGCAGCACCCCTGTTCTATCTGACTAAGAAGTCTGAACCCAAACAAGTACAGTGGACCCATCAATGTGAAAAAGCCTTTCAGACTTCAAAGGACCGACTACTGCAAGGACCAGTACTTATACATCCGAACTTAGATAAAGATTTTATATTACAAACAGATGCCTCCAGGGTGGGACTTGGCGCCGTGCTGTCCCACGCAGTTGATGGGGAGGAACAACCCATACTGTATTTGAGCAGAAAGCTATTTCCCAGAGAGACATAGTATTCAACAGTGAAAAAAGAAGTGTTGGCAGTAAAATATGCTATTGATGCCTTGTGTTACTACCTCCTTGGGTTGAATTTTACATTAATCACTGACCACGCACCCCTGAGATGGCTACATGCTATGAAGGACACCAACTCCTGCTTGATGCAACGGTATCTGGCCCTACAGCCCTATACCTTCCAAGTATCCCACTGGCCTGTAAGAAGCATACTAATGCGGATTTCTTCTCCAGATTAGGGGAAGATGAGGAAGAGACAGTCCGCTCCATGGGATCCATCAAGGGGGTGGTGTGCTCACCCCGCACTAGGGAAGCCCAATACACTTTACGGGGAGAGCAAGTCCCGCCCCTTAAATCCTGCTGGGCTGCTCAGACTGCTGCCCCAGTATAAAGGGAAGCAGGTCAGCTCAGTCTGGGCTGGCCAGCATGGGGGAAGGACGCCTGCTGGAGTGTCCCGGACAGGAGCCACAACAGCCCCTGAAAGAGAGCAGGAGCAAGCCGGAAGACTCTGGAAGACTGCAGCCATTACCGGCGAGTGACCAGGAAGCAGATGAGCAGCTACGGGCAACTACCAGGGAATCCCAGCACCCCGAGGGGGAGCTACTGGAGTCAGCCGCCGGAAGGGACAGCTCGAAGTTCCATGGAGGGACGACCACAATGATCTGCGTAGGAAGTAGCCCAGGGGGCCTGGATGGAGGAGCCAGGTGTGTCCGCACCCCCAGTCTGGATCCAGTCTGACTTGGTGCCATAACACCAGCACTAATAGGGCCCTGGTTCGGGCTCAGTGGCACGAGAGGGCCTGAGCCCACCTACCCGGGCGCCACATCCTGTGGTAAACGCCCACAGAATATTGACTTCATACAGACTCTGTGGCCGCTAGGCCGTGCTGGCCTGTCCCATAAGGGCTTGTGTTTGATCTTGTAGAGACTCTGTTGCCCAGTCCCGTAGAGGTAGTTTATTGACATGTAGTGAGGCCGACGCAGTGTGCGGATGCCCTTCTTGTCCACAACTCTGGATTTTCCCCACCCGGGGACACTACGAAGGGCCCACCCGTGACAGGGGAATAAGGACAATCCAGGGAATTAAGTATCAATTGTTACCCAGGGTTTCTTGACCCAGTAGCTTGTAGTCTCTTCAAGTTGGTATCAGGAAATAAACCGAAGGAAATGTAGTACATCCACCTGCTAAATGGCTCACATAGACAAGTCAAAACCAAGTGCTCTTACCTTAAGTCTTTACTTTATTGTTCTCCAGCAATTTCCATTAAAATTACCTTTATCGGAAGTCTCCACTTATTAGTTTTAAGCACATACAAATACAATAGGTGATTAGACTACCCCAAAACTTGATAGTTACCCCCCAAAAGTCTGAGGCAGTCTATGAATGAACCAATCACGTTTCCAGATAGCTAGTCCTTCCATCTTTGAGATCTTCTCAGTGTGTACATGAAGCAATCTGCCTGACTCTGACTCACTACATCCCTCTTATATGCCAAAAGTAACAAAGATATTTCAATCAAAAGAATATTACGTATTGCACTGTGACCAAACACATCAATCCTGGGACAAAAGCAGTCGTTAGAGTCATGTCACTAAAAAAACTCAACTGCACATTTAGTTGCATTCTACTGCAGAAGGCCTATGTAATCAGTCCTTATACAAGGAATTCTAAGGACCTTTCATGAGCGGGAACTGAATCCAGCATCTTCCAAATCATGGGCAGACTATGGGAATGCAACACTCTCTCTCCCTGCTGCTACAAGAGCCTATTGGTTGGAATGCTAGCTGCTGACTGTCTGCATGAGTTTTAGAACACTACATGTATGCACTTAATAGTCATTTATGGCATGCCCTCAACAGTTCCCATACTGACCTGTTGGGGAATGGTGCATGGCTGCTCTACCTATTATACTACCTTCCCACACCTACTGTGTAACCTTTATCATACCACTGTGGTATCTCCATACCCTACTGCAGAGGGTAAGTGGCATGGAGCACCTTGCATTAGGACATCCATTCTTGTATAAATACCACACTACATAGCACCACCTTGCTTGCACCCTTTTTGTAAAGAGGGTACTGTCCCTACATATTAGTTTAAACAGAATATGATTAGGGGACAATAAAAAGATCATCTGAAGATTATCTAAGCCCTGTAGTGGTTAAAATGCATTTAATATGGAGCCCCAAAATTAAAATTGTGACAGTACAAAACTTAGGAAACTTTAAAAAAAGAAAAGAAATTCTACAATTTATAAGACAAACCAAATTGAAATACCTGATTATCATAGCTGGCACTAAGACGGAAACATTGGCCAAATGTCATTACAAGGAAAAAGACTTTCTGGAATGGAGCATTATTTCAGTCATATGTGAATTAACTTTTTTTTTTTTTTTTTTTTTTTTTTTAAAGTGCTACTATTTCAAGTCCCTTTCCTGGAACTTAAGAGGGATTCCCTGGAGAAGCATTTGCAGTTTTATGGAGCTATCTCACTATTATCTATTTTGAAGCTTGATCAAGTCTGGAATACAAATCTTTTTGCACCTAACAGGTATTAAAAGGAATATGCTCATTTGATCTACATTTCCCTTACATTTTATAGCAGAAGGTCTTTGGTTTCAATAGTTATTGGAATATTTCTTTTGAACTTCTTCCCAAATGGCTTTTATTTGTCCCATATGTACTGACAATGTATCCTATGAAGTATGTTTATATTTGCAAGACACTGTTTCTCAGCAACAGAGTCCAAATCCTTGTTGGATTTAACTGTGGAAACCTTGTCCATTATTAAAAGCCAATTTTAAATTTGCTAATTTAGCTTTCTAAAAACTGCATTAATCTTTTCTTTTAAATTGGCTTTGCAGAGTACTATGAGAGAAGTTGCATTAAATCAGTAATATTCATTTTGCAACTATTAATATGCAAAGCTGACTGTTTCAGAAGTATCAATACCTTTGATGCAGAATGAAATCTTGCTCCTTCAACTTATAAGTAAACCATGTTTTAAAATGAAAATTTCTCATTTTGTCCCCCAAGCAAAATTGTGAATTTATCCTAGGAAGTTCAGAGAAATTGGTCTGCTGTTTGTGAAAAGACCTTGCATTTTCTTGACAGAAAAAAAAAATTGTCAACACTGAAAACGTTTCCCTTTCACAGTATTCAAAAGAATCAATTTCTGTGAAAATTTTAAATTGAAAACTGACATTTTTCATCTATTGAAAATTTGGTTTTCAGTAAATGAAATATTCCAATAGCTATTTCAAATGATTGTTTATTACTATTTTTGGTGAAAATCCTTGACTTTTTCTGTGAAGCATTTATCAAAAGCATTTTATAAAAAATGTTACTGGAATTATTTTTAATAAAAAAAAGGTATTCAAAAAATTTCAACCAGTTCACAATCAAATCACTGTAACATCTGAGTGTCCAGAGAAGGGAAAAGCAAAATCTCTCTCATTAAAGCCACAATCCTCCAAAAACTTGTATCCACTTACTTAATACATCAGTGAGGACAATCACAGTTCAATAAATTAAGACCATTAAAAGTCTTTGCAGAATGATGGCCTAAAGCTGCAAAAATATAGCATGTTTGGTGATAGCATTTGTTCTTACACAGCTTTACCCATGTGGTGTTTGCGTAAAGATTGATTTCAACATATAATTTTAATTGATTTGAGAGGGCAGATGGTTAAAAAATGGAAGCAAATTGGTTGTTTGAACAGTCTTTGAAAACTGCAGCTTCAGCCAAATGTTTCCATGTGTGAACATCAACTGCAAATACTTACAAACAGTTCCTTAATTATCAAAAAGAAAAAAGATGAATACATATTTTAATCATTTGACTGATTGTCTCCTCTTCTAAAAAGCTATGGTCCCGATTTTAAACAGAACCTCAATTCAGTCTTCATTTACGTGCCCACAGCTAGGTGTAGGTGCAAAAGTAATTTGAATAATCTGTATACACAACTCCACATGTAAAGCAGGCAGACAAACATCTAAATTACCTCAACTAATTCGTATCTGCAAATTATGGTTCAGTTCAGCAAGGTACTTAAAAATGTAGGTAGTCCCATTGATTTAAATTGGACTACCTCACATGCTTAAAATTAGGGACATGCTTATAGACTTTCGACAGATCAGGATGTATTTCTGGCTGAAATGACATTTTTCTACCGAAGCTGCTCGATAGAAATGTGGTACTTAGACAACAGCTAATAGAACCCCATGTCAGCCCGTATTATTGCTTGATCTTAACAAAAACGTATGGAATCATAGACTACATAAGCCCTAAATCAGAATTGCCATTTTCATCTTGAGAAAAAGATGTGATACTAGGGCTCTCTTTGATTCATGCATGGAGCTGAAGAACTTTTTCACATGTTTAAGCAAGTGCCTAGAGAGTCACTTACAATAAAAGGCTGATTAAAATTATGCCTAAAACATTATGTTTACCTGCTAACTGATATTTCTAATTATTCTACAACTGTTGCCACCACAGGGGTGGAAATTATAGGGAAGAAGATTTAGAATATTGGGTCAAAAGATGCCACTGCTGCACAATATTGGATATACAGCCTAGCTTCCCATTGATCAAGTCCCTTGACAGATTTAGTAAATTTTACTTATCTACTCCATCTAATTCTGTCAGTAAATGATCTGGCATAGGCATTAGTCTGAGTTGTTTCTCTTAGCCAGTTGTATAAATTTAAGCTTCAAACACCCATGAGATGTGTAGGGCAGGTCAGAAATAATCAACAGGTAAGCCAAATTTTCTTGCATGACTGCAGTCTTGAAATAGTGTCTTCTCCAGATGCTTCAATGCTCCAAACTGGGATTTTCTTAGCCTGTAGAACCCGTCTGCATTGGCCCCAACAGATTTCCAAATGGGATCATAAGTTTGGCTATAAAGGGTCATTGTAAGCCCACTACACCATTAATATAGAATCCAATATCTCTTTTATTAAAATGAAGAAACGTCTAATGGAAAATATCTGTCCATTCCCAGGTGGAATAAAAGCTGTTGAATAACGTCCACAGGCAAGGAGTTTTTTGGCAGTTTAGAAGTAGCATTGACACAGCTGCAGACACTGGCGGCCAAGCCAATTTTGTGTTGCTCTTTTTTTTTTTTAAAGTCTGAAAGCATTCAGTACTTCTGAAGTACTGGGCAATTCCTCATCTATCCTGCTAGGTGTCACCTGTTTGGGGTACTACAAGACTGTCTCTTCCCTGTTCAATATTTATGCAAGGCTATTACGAGAGGATATCAGGCAATTTGGACTGAAATGTTTTTAACATGCCAATTAAAGCAAGTTCAGTATCTGTTTCATAAACCCCAAATGGTGACCTGATCAATTTATTCAGTGTCTGACTGGGATCAAGACTTGAACAAGGACAAACTAGCTGAGCCAGAATACATAAGATAATGCTGATTGTCAGATGGTAAGTAACAGTTACGTTTATATTGGACCCTTTAGCTGAAAGCCCGTGCCTGTCTTTGGAAACCAGATGCTTTGTTGGACTCTCAGCCTCTTCTATAAGTTCTGAAATTTTTGTGATGTTAGCAGCAGCATGAATATAAAAAACCCACAATATTTGCTCCACGACAAACCAACATTTAGGTTTTGTTAAGTAACTAAGAATATTTTAATAGTAAAAATTCAACAACAAAAATATATTGAAAAACTAATATGTTAGATGACTGCCGCACCTAAAGATTGGATGCCTTATGACTTGCTAGAATAGCAAAATGCTTCGCAGATAAGTACAAATGTTACTAGGAGTAGTGATTTGAAGCAAACATGTTGCTTTTCCTGGAAGAGAACAAGATGAAAAGCAACTTCAAGAAATCACATACACTTTTTATGAGGCACTAAACCTTTTTTCATTAATTTTGTTCAGTAAATGGTAAGATTATGTTAGGGAGCTGCCTAGCTCATAAGGTACGAAATCATATAAGGAAGAGTTTGACAGTCACATCCTTCCCAAGATATAATTACATAATGGCTACTTAACCACATTGTTAGTATTGCTCAAAAAGTTTAGAACTTGTTCTTTTTCAGCTATTTTGTGCTAGCTAAGAAGAATTTCTAAAAAGCACCTCCAGATTCTCTTCCTCTGGGAATATTGGGGGCGTTGTTCCGGCATCTTTTCAAGCTGAAAAGGAGAAGATTATTAAATTGGCTCTAGTGGAAGCCACTGTAAGATGTATTATAATTAAGTGGAAGGAAACCCATCCTCCTACTTCTGAGGATTGGTTGATGAATTATCCATCTGTGCCCCACTGGAAAACAAAACCATTAGAATAATCAGTAGAAAGCAAATTTATATGAAAGGAATTGGAGAGTTTCTAGAACTGCTCCCTGCATTTAGAAATAAACAATGTGCTCTATTAAAGACACACTGACTGCCTTCTTTTTTCTTTTTTTTCATTATTTTTTAATTACCAGTATTTGGCAGTCTTTCTCTATCTTTCTCATTTCTTAATACTGAAAAATAAAAACTTTAGTTAAGAATATCCTGGAAACCCAATAAATTGTGAATAGAGCTACATTAATTCCTACATAGCAAACAATACAATTATACATTAAAGATAATTAGAAGACAGAAGTATAAATTTGGCTTGTACCTTTTTTCTATATGATGTCAATCCGGTAAGTTAAAAACAAAATTCTACTTTTTTTATTATAGAGATTTAGTTCTTATTAGCCTTTCAAGACTCTTTGATAACTGAAGAACCAGTTAAATAATGAGATCACAAATTCAAATAGAATGTATACAATTGAGAGGAGAAAGGATATTTAATGTGACTGTTTAAAACTCTGTTTTTAGTTTGTCTTTAAGAGCTATTTAACTTTAGTAGACAATATTTAAGATAAAGGATGACAAAAATTCAGTGCTTTTGCCTTTCAATCAAGAAGCAAACTCTCGTAATAAATATACTCTGAGACATCTAGCAAATTCCTTAGCAACACTAGGAGGTCAGACATGACATTCTTGATATTTCCAAAGGTAAAAAACAAGCAAAAGACCCACCATTTTAAAATGTTTCTATATATACACACCATGAGGAGGGGAAAAAATAGCACAATCCCATAGCCTTTGTAGATTATTTTTAAATGCTGTTCTGCCAAATCTTATTTTGTTCAAACATTCATGTTGTCTCTGAATCGATGTGACAGAACAAGCAACCACTAAGAAAGAAACAAGGAATCCTGTGGCACTTTTAAAGACTAACAATTTTATTTATCACATGAGCTTTTATGAGTGAATCCCACTACTTCAGATGCTAGAATGGAAAACTTACAGTACATAGGGAAAAATAAATGAAGTCAACTTCCCTACCTTCTTACCTGTTGTTCCAAACTGTTTGAATCAAACCAACTTTTTCAATTTGCTGAAATATCTCAAGTGATCTTGTGACTTACCTTTCACTTCATTTATTTTTCTCTTTCATTCTGTAAACAGGGCTGGATTGAACAGCCTGGAGGCCATGGGCTGCCCCCTACCACAGGGCACCCTGCCTGGGGCCCCACTGCAGAGCTCCCACCCCACCATCTTGGCAGCCTGTGGGTGGGCTGGCCAGAGGGCACTCCCGCCCCAGCCCCACTCCAGCCAGTCTGCCCCCAGGGGTGGAGCTGGCTGGCATGTTGCACGGCCCCCAGTATAGCCGCCTCATGGCCATGGAATGCTGCGAGGGAGCAGAGGCCATGCACCAGCTGGCCCCACCCCATGGGTGGAGCAAACAGGCACAGGACCGCTCCTGGGGGTGGACCAGTTGGCTCAGGGGCAGGTCAGGAGCACGGAGCCTGGCCTCTGGCCCCAGGGCTCCATCTGCACCACCCCCCCATGCCAGCAGGACAGATGCACTCAACGCTTCTATCATACCTGTGATAATGTGGCCCTGACTGAAAGTTTTCCATTTCTAGCATCTGACAAAGTGGGATTCACCCATGAAAGCTCATGCGAAAAATAAATTTGTTAGTCTTTAAAAATGCCACAGGACTCTTGGTTTGACCTAGACTAACACAGCTACCTCTCTGGAACTTGTCACTAAGAAAGGGAGTCACTGAAGGGTTAATTTATATTACAGTACAATACTACTATTACACATTCATACAGTGTTTTCCTCCTGCAAGCTTAAAGATTTTACTGAGCTAAATATTATTATCCCCATTATACATATTTGGAAACTGAAGCAAAGGGAGGTTTAATAGCATGGTAATTCAAAGAAGCCAAACATCCACAGCTCCTATTGAACCTAACTGGAGCTATGGGTATCTAGAACCTCTGAAAAAGCAGGCCCTAAGTGACATGCCCAAAATCAGAGTCTGTCACTGGCAGAGTCAAGAACAGTACACAGGTTTACTGATACCCAGTCTGGTGCCCTACCCATTGCACTGTGCTGCTTTCCAAAAGTATAGCCTAAGTACCTCAAACAGCTTCCATAAAACAGCTTACCGTAGCCAGAGAGGTTCAAAAACTAGGGAGAGCTGAGCTCCTCCATTCACTTCCCCACTATTCTACAGAGAGTGGGCAGGATCTTAGCTTTAAAAATACTCCCAAAAGAGGGACCTATAGCTTACCAGACAGATATTTCAAAATCATGAGTCAATTGCCCTCCCTCTCCCCCTCAATAAGATTGGCATAAAACCAGGAGTGGTTTGGTTTGGTTTTTTAAAATTTAATTTGGGATTCTTTGCCTTCTGTTTTTTGAGCCTTAAAGGTTCACATTTTCAATCTTTTTTCCCCAAAACTGTGAGGTCTAGAAACTTACATTTGGTGTGTTTTTCTTTTTTTAAATGAAAGTTGAGAGTCTCATGTAATGACACAACTCAATGAGTTCCAAATAGCATGAGAGTTAGTAACACAGGAAATGCTTCCAAGGTTTCAGATTCCCTCTGAATTCAGGGGCACGAAAAAAGTCAGCAACAACTGCTTGCTGCTAGAAGACACCATTCAGAATGAGATAAATAGACCTGGAAGTGTGACTGATTTATAGCCTTACACAGCACCACAATGGCAGACATGCAGTACTGCAGACTCATTGAAGTGAATGGGGAAACTACAAATGCCCAAATGAGAGTATGGTGATTCAAGCAACTTTATCAGAGCAATATTAAAGGAAAACAACTGTTTTGGACACAGAATAGACTCTTGAATATTGTCTCTTCATCTCCCTATGCTGAACCAGTTCAAGGATAAATTTCTCAAAAATTCCCCTGAAAACTCCTTGACAATATGTATATTGCCCTTGCTAATGACCATGTTCTTCAATTAGCAGCCTGCCAGGGTCTTCTGCTTGGCTCATAGAGCATCAGATGTTTTGTCTTGTTTCCCACTGGACGGACAGTTCCACTACCTGTCTCCTGCTCATCCTGTGCTCCTCTGCTGTTCCTGGCCGCAGTGCTGCCTCCCACACACCGCCTGTCTTAGTGCCCTCCCACCTGCCCAGGCTGTCATCTGCCGGTTTGGAGGAGACACTGCAGCTGCGGAGGGGAAGAGATCACTTGGAGGGGGAGTGCAGAGACTGGTGCTGCCGGGACCACATGGTAAGCTGGAGCTGGCTACTGAGACCATCAGAGCTCCCTGAGAGAAGCAGGTCAGAGCAACTGCTACCTGGTGAGCCAAATGGAAATCCCTCATCAGCATCTCCATTCCCTGTACTCCCCTGCTAGGGGGTTCCTTTCCTTTTCTTGGCTGCAGAGCATCCTACAAGTCATCCTACAAGATGCCAGTCCAGCTCAGGGTGGAGGGTGCTAAGCGGCAGGTCAGAGTTTGGGGACACTGCAGCAGGGACCAATAGGGGACTGTAAGAGCCAGAGGATTACAATGCACACTCTTACTACCCCTTTTTAACAAGGGGTAAAGATTTTATAAGTACGATTAATACATGCAGCGTCCTACAAGTGTTTCATAAAGTCTACTCACTAAACACATTGTTGGAAACTTAACATCTGTTTTAATGATACCATCACACTGACTTCCAGTTCTATACTGGTCAGTGCTCAGCTGAGACCAAGAGGTCTTGGTATGAGCTGGCAGCAGGTCTCATTTCCTTATCCATTCATCCACAGAAATGTAACTAAATACCACTGCACTATGCCTGACAGAGAGATTCATTTTAATTTTGAGCTGTTCTTTCTAACATTCTACTCCGCGCTGATTAGGCCTCAGCTGGAGTATTGTGTCCAGTTCTGAGCACCTCATTTCAGGAAAGATGTGGAGAAATTGGAGAAAGTCCAGAGAAGAGCAACAAGAATGATTAAAGGTCTGGAACACTTGAAGATTAAAAGAACTGGGTTTGTTTAGTCTGGAAAGAGGAGACTGAGAGGGGACATGATAACAGTTTTCAAGTACCTAAAAGGTCATTATGAGGAGGAGGGAGAAAAATTATTCTCCTTAACCGCCGATGATAGGACAAGAAGCAATGGGCTTAAATTACAACAAGGGAGGTTTAGGTTGGACATTAGAAAAAAATTCCTAACTGTCAGGGTGATTAATCACTGGAATAAGTTGCCTAGGCAGGTTGTGGAATCTCCATCATTGGAAGTTTTTAAGAGCAGGTTAGACAAACACCTGTCACATACGGTTTAAGATGGTTCTTGGTCCCGCCATGAGTGCAGGGGACTGGACTTGATGACCTCTCATGGTCCCTTCCTGATTCTACTCAGCTCCGGCTCCCAGTCTCTGGGCTGGGCTGGGCTGGGCCAGGCCTTACCACCATGGCTGCTGCTGCCAGCAGGCCCAGGGCCACCCCTGCCACCTCCAGGCCAAAGACTAGGGCCTGTCCATTGCCTGCCTGATCCCCAAGCTCCTCTTTCCCCAGGGGCCCCAGCAATACATACCCTATGCTGGAGGCTGCCTGGGAGGAAGGGATTTAAATTTCCCTCCTCTCCTGTCCTGCAGCAGCTATGTGCAGCAGGGCAGGGATTTACTAAGCAGCCCCTCCACTCCCAGGCAGATGTGGGGGACCTGAAGCATCTGCTGGGGCAGAAACTCACAGCACCAGCTGGGACACTCGGAGCTGTATTGCAGCATAGCATTTTGCACCAGAGTGAACAAGGAGCTATTACATAATTAGCCACCTCGTGCCACCATTTTTTCCTTAGTGAATCCTGTATTGAGCCCAGCCTGGTTCCACAAGGGCTCACTGGCACCTTGATAAAGGGGCAAGGGAAATGGCATGGAAGAAATGATGGAGCAAGAGGCCTCTTACCACCTGCTTGTTCCTCCATGTCTGGGCTACTCTCTCTGTCATTCAGCCATGGTTGGTTTGTAAGAAAAGAGTGAGGCATGACTGACCCACCACTTGCAGGGCTTAGTTAGCCCATGCATTTTTGTGCACTTTTCTGTCAACATTCCTGTGGTTTCTTAGGTGTTCCTGCCAAAGAGGCCTGTCCAGGCAGGCCATGCTAGCTGCTGCAGCCACTTACCCCTGCATCATAAGCTGGTTTCTAGCCATGGACGCTAAATAGCAGCTACTTGACATTTAGAATCCAATAAGCCAAATATTATGAATTATAAGAACATGTTTCTGGTTGTTCATTTTCTTGATGCTCCAAGGTTGCCAACCCTCCAGGACTGTCCTGAAGTCTTAAAGAATTAAAGATCAATCTCCAAGACATGGCTGTGAGCAACTCAGGAGATAAATCATAGGGAATTCTCAAAATAAATATTAAATGAGGACTTAAATGTATTTTGTTGTCAGCTTTCCATTACTTTCATCCATTCCTGGGGACTCTATAGTCCAATTGATCTAGGAATGTCAATGCAATATATGCTTGCTGTTTCTCATTCATCTTATTGGTGCACTGGTGCTGAGACTCCAGTAATGTAGCTATCATAAAGTCAGTGCTGTCTCATAGTGACAACGCATAACTCTGGCTCATAAGCAACAACAGCTTTTTGCACTTTCAAGAGGAACAGATTCACCTTTCAAAATGGACGATTTTGGTGGTGGCTCTTCAAAATACAGCAACTTTGCAGGTATTGTGAAAAGGCAAAACTCAGAGTGTATTGCAATAATTGATATAATGGCCCTGAGCATAAAAATTGACTTCTTAAAGTCAATGAATTTATGACTGAATTCATTTTGGGTCACCAAATATTTTACATTACATATGAAGGGAGAAGAGCCATTGCTATTCATGTAGAACGTAGATATAAAGACACTATGAAAAATCAGAAATGAACACCATTTCTAATTACATTTTTTTTACATAAGAAAGAAAGAAAGAAAGAAAGAAAGAAAGAAAGAAAGAAAGAAAGAAAGAGAACTGACTTTCAGGAAAATCTAGTGAGAGTATCAGAAATAGGAGAAATTTACCATAGTAAGTTTAATCATTTAAGTCAGTGGTTCTCAACCTTTTGCACGTCATGACACCCCCACATCCAGGCCAAATACAGTCATCCTCTGTGCTCTCTGTGACACACCTACCGCTGTGTGGTGACACAATAACGTGTCCCGATTTAAGTTGTTTTAACCAAGATTCTGGTAACAAGTAATTTTAAAAGTTTCTACCAGATTCATAAATTTCAACAAAACAAAACAACAACAACAACAACAAAAACAAAATAAAAAAAATTCCCCAATCCAACAAACAAGTCTTTTCAATGTACAAAAGCAACTAGCATTACTGTGACTATTTTGGCACATAAATTAAAGGACCTTTTAGTTAATGATCTTGAATTGATGGTTTTTTCCTCAATTGGAATGGACATGTCTCATAAGGAAAATAGGATGTTTTCCCCATAACTGTTATTTTTCAGAAAAGAAAGGGATTAAAAATGGTTTACTTGATTTTTACCATCATGATAAAACAAATGAGGCTATTTCTGAAAAGAGTTCAAAGTTAAAGAAGAAAACAGCTTCAATATAAAGTGCATGTCATTCTACGTAGATGATTAACCCCTCTGCTAATTTTGGGAAATAATGGTCAGTTTACTAGAAGCTGAAACAACTGAAAGACAGAATGATACAGGAGAGATACAAGCATAATGTTGAAAAGAACACAAAACAGTGAGTTTTGATATTGAATGTCTTATTCTTAAATTGTATAGTGATCTGCTGGAAGATGGACTTTTTCATTTTTCATCTTTGTAGAAACGGAGTATAAGAAACTTTGGTGTTATGTGCCAACAAAATGGCTGTCCCTTCTATCTGCAGTAGAATGAGTCTTACAGTGCTGGCCTTCTATAAAGACATACTTTGTTTTGGAGTCAAATTCCAAAGGGGTAGCCGTGTTAGTCTATTGTAGAAAGACAAAAGAGTCCTGTGGCACTTTTAAAGACTAACAGATTTATTAATCGCATGAGCTTTCGTGGGAGAAAATCCCACTTCGTCAGACGCTTTGAAGATGGGAAAGTTACAGAGTGGGAGGAAATTAAATGCAGGGGAGTGTATGACATAGCATCAGGTCAGGCTGTAACAGCAAATCAAAGTAGGTGTTAGGATTCGCCTGATGCTATGCCATACACTCCCCTGCATTTAATTTCCTCCCACTCTGTAACTTTCCCATCTTCAAAGCGTCTGACGAAGTGGGATTTTCTCCCACGAAAGCTCATGCGATTAATAAATCTGTTAGTCTTTAAAAGTGCCACAAGACTCTTTTGTCTTTGTTTGGGAGTGGAGAGAAGACTATGCCAAGTTTATAAGGGAAGTATTCAGTGAGGATGATCAAGTCTCTTCCTCTTTGGTACATTGACTTCCTGCATAACCTGCTGGGAGTATTTTATGAAGCACTCAAAAAGTAAGAATACAACAATTCCAATTGTGTCATGTAAGTTCTTCATTTCAAACTAAACAGAAGGAAGGAGGAAAGTTACACAATGTCTCTCTATGGAATAGGAGAAAATTTTAGGAAGAAGCAGAAAAGGCATTATTAAGATGCATTACACAGCTTCAGATATGGTACTATTTCAAGACATCTGTTTTCAAACGTATGTCAATCCCCTCAGTGGACAACAGTTTGATATTGAGAAGTTGGCTGAAATTCTTTGCCTTGATTATTTTGACAAGCTATTAGATGATGTGATGTTTTGGAATCCATGCAGACCAATAAGGGATTCTGTCTCCACTGTAAGGATCTCTATGCTGTGCAGCTATGATTCAATCTCTGACACCAGTAGCCTGCCCAAAAGTATAAGGCTCACTCAGGCTCTAGCCAGCCCAGATACTGCATGCAGGGTGATCCTAACAGCACTTCCAGTCTTATACCAGGAAGTTCCAGGCAGCTTTAACTACAGGCAGAACCTGTAGTACAAAATTATACAGGCCTACTTATAAAAATGAATGTAATGGATCAAACTGTAATAGACAGATAAAATTATCATGCACAACTATCATGCCGAATAAATACGATAAGGCCATTTTAGGGTATTGAGGAGGGTAACTGAAGAAAACAGAATTTACTGGAGAACATAGTAAATAAATGTTTAGCTATGACAGAGGTAAATAAAGCACAAGGTGTTGAACAGAGTCACATTTAGTGTGATTTATAAGATTAGGGATCAAATATTTGTGTCGTTAATTATTTGTGAGAAGTATTTTGATCTTGGAGAAGTAAAAAACCGATAAGAAAAGGGCATGTAGATTCCTAATATAGAAAATAAAAGTTCTAGAAGAAAGAAAGTTGTAGCCTATAAAGCCAACATCTCTGCCAAAGCGTGCAAGCTGTAGAATGCCCTCAACTAGAATTGAGCATCCATAATGCCTCATAGAAATCATGCTCTTACATGAAGAAATGGCTTTGAGATGATATTTATAGATAGCTGTAAAGTTACAGTAATGCAAGTCCAATTCAATAGATGTGAGTCATGGATATGAGAAAGGCAAATCATGTCAGACAAATCTGATTATGCTTTAAAATGAAATAACTTGGTTTAGGGAAACTAATAAATTTGACATATCTTTATTTTCAGAAAGCCTTCGACAAAACTAGAAATGGTGGATCATATAAAAATTCCTGAGCATGGATTTGGTAATTAATTATTAAAATGGATGAGAAATAAAAATGGGTTTATGGTACAAAGTTCAGATCTTAAAACCAAGTTCTTTTAAATGTGAGGAGTGTTCAGATCTGGGCTTATCTGCATTCTTGGACCTGGAATTTGTTGCACATGCTCAAACATCTGTAGCCTGTGTGAAGCCTCATTAGCTTCAGTGGTGCTCCATATGAGTGCAGGAAAGTGGATGCAGAGAAGCATCTGCAAAATCAAGGTTGTAGTTAGTGTGTAAAAAGAGTTGGATTTAAAGGTAGAAATAGTGCTGATGAGGAGTGGAGTCCCACAGGGCTCTAGATTAACACTGGCAATCTCTAATATTTTATTTAATGATTTAGACTAAGCTGTAATATGTAGGCTCATTAAATTTGCAGCTGATACTCAAATTGGGGGAGTAGTGAAAACTCAGAAGGATGCAACTATTTTACAGGATAATCTTGACAGATTAGGGAAATGGGCTCAGAAGTGGAATAGGAAATTAAATGACTATTCATTTAATATAATGAAAAGTGATGCACTGAAGTAGAAATAATACCCTAGACACACACAGTCAGACATCTATAGTTTAAATGACACTGAATTAGTAAATGTGAGAGGAAAAAAGATATGAGTGTATTGATATTCTAATTTAATATTTACCAAGTGCCAGTGACACGGTCAATAAAACATGGTCCCTGTTCCAGAGAGATTACAATTTAGTGCAGAGGCATACAGAATAGTTCAGAGTAGAGAATATGCTACAGAGTGATCCAATATGGTAAGAGATAATGCTGGAATCTTGCAGGTCATTTTTGAAAGACTAACATTTAAATGCTCATGGGCAGAGGATGATGTTACATCTACAGGGTTCTTGAACCCATATGAACCAACTTCAAAACCTGGCCCCAAAAGGAAAGAACATGGTTATAGCAGGCCACCAACTCCCTCCAGTCTGCAATTACACCTAAGAAATGGGGCCTGAGAACAAGCTGGCAAGTAGGAAATGGCTGAGGTGCAGAGTAAAGGGTACTTTATGAAGAGCTAAGATAAAAATCCCTCGGGAGCAGGACTTCATCGAAATCAATATTGGCTTGAAATTAATTTAAAGTACCAGGAAATGTAAAAAGCACTGAAGTCAATGAAAAGACTTCAGATTTACACCAGTGAAAAGGATGAAAAAAATTGGCAAGAAAAGCAAAATAGTGCATAATACTTTCATTTCAAAGAGGTAGCACTCCTCTGCACAGTATTATATTGCGTTTCTCCAGGTCTCGCAAGCCACTTCCATCTCAGTTAGCCAATGGAATGTTAACATTCAGGAGGATTTATTTACTCATTCAGTGCATCTACACAGCAAATACATGCCAAAATAAATGAATCAAAAATGTGTTTTCAATCAAATGAAATACATAAAGGGACAATTTCCCACAACATTCCTTTTACAAGCCCTCCTCTTTTCCTACAACTCCTTAAAACATCAAACAAACCAAATTCCTAGGTAGAATTAATTTTTTATTAACACACAAAAGAGCTTAGGTAAAAAAAAACAGCCTCAGAACACTGCTGTTAGGTACTTATATGGACATCATTACCACAGTATCCGAACTGATCATGAAACAATAAATCATCTCTGGGATGCACCGAGATACTAAGTGTCATACCCAAGGTCACGTAGGAAATCTGTTGCAGCAAAAAATCCAGCTCTATCTGAGTCTTAAACTAGTGCCCTATGCACTGGATCATCCTTTCTTGTTAATGTTTTATAGAGATTTTTGCATGTAGCTCATTAGTTTGTTGCTATGGTATCTGTTCAGATCATTATGCCAAATGAGCTGGTGGCCCTATTCCAATTCTTGGTGGTCTATCTTACTCACAAAACCACTGCCACAGTTCTGTCTAGCCAGACAGTCTGAAATATTCTTCACCATGCTACCTGATTCCAAAGGGGTAGCCGTGTTAGTCTATTGCAGGAAAACAGAGTCCTGTGGCACTTTTAAAGACTAACAGATTTATTTATCGCATGAGCTTTTGTGGGAGAAAATCCCACTTCGTCAGAAGCTTTGAAGATGGGAAAGTTACTTTGGCCAATAATGAACTTTGATCTTTCTTTTAGAAGTGTATTAAGGCAGTGCTAAAGTGGCCATAACTTTCCTTTCACTGGGTAGATAGAGCACCGGTTTCAACAACCAGTTTTTGGGCTTCCAGTTGTCCTGTGTAGAAGATGGGATCTCTGGTTTGTACACTAACACTTCTGCACAGGAGCTCTTGCATGCAGAGGTTCTGCAGAATTCCCAGCAGGTGTCAAAGGTGTCCTACTGCATTGACACCAGTGAAAAGCCTGAGGGCGGAGAGGCGTGAAAACTTCAATTTCTCTCTATTAAGGAGGAATCCTCCTTTCCTCAGTGCAAAAGACCTCTCTGGCTCAGGGGAGGTAAATCAGGTGTTCTAAATTGAGCCAACATCTTCATTCAGGCTCCCAATACCTCAAATTAACAACAATCATGTTGTTCTAAAGCATCTGACAAAGTGGGATTTTCTCCCACGAAAGCTCATGCAATAAATACATTCGTTAGTCTTTAAAAGTGCCACAGGACTCCTTGTTTAGTTTGTTGGAGAAATTTATTGTTTGACCATGCCATCATTCGGAAAAACAAGTATATTGCAAGAAAAACCAATAGTTTTAGTAGGAAGAAATTAACAAGGTCCTATGATTAATTCATCTAGCTGCTTAGCAACAAGAAAAATGTATCTAATCTGTGACAGCAATAAGCCAATGGATCAATGCATTATCAGGCAATGACATAAAGGAGATCAAAGTAGCAAAAATACTGACATGAAGAAGCCTCTGTCTAGGTTTTTAAGAGCATAAAATGTAAATGAACTGCCAGGAACCAGCAAATTTAACTCATTGCTAGCTATGTCATAACACAGTACAAATATGAAAACTAAACTATATTCATATAAAACTTTGCTTTACTTGTTTTTAATAGCAATTAACACAAAAAACAAATTGTTATACCTTTTTTATTCAAGATGCAGTATTTTTAAATGTGAAACAATTTATATTAAAAAAAATTGCTGTTTAAAAATCAACTACATCCTGAGAGAGCTCAGTGAAAAGTAGAACACAGTATATAATTAGCTACCATTGAGACGCCTAGGGAAACTAAATCACTGGCATGACATCCCAAAGAAAAATTGGGAGAAGGAAAGAAGTGAATCAGAGTATTTAGCAAATCTCATTTCTGTATTATAAATCAAAAGTCAGTGTGTTTGTGAAGGGAACACATTACAATAAATTCAGCAACATAAACCAAACCTCAGGCTGTACAAACAGTAGACAGCATCTAAATTAAACTGCATATAAAATCCACACCCTATGATGTGAACTGAGCAGTTTCAGTTGCAAAATAACAACTTTTGAGTACTCATCTATCAAGAGAGATTTGCTACTCAAGTTATTATGGTCTCATTAATTTTAAACTTATCGCTCAGTAGGTTATAAAGCATTTATGAATGAAGTGTGTTCTGGATATTAGCATGCAAAAAATCCTAGTAAATGTCTCACTTTATGACACTTTTGGCATACATACAGTGTATCTCTCTTAGTCATTATTGCAACAAGATTTTCAATTAGAGTAAATTTTGCCCAGGTCTGATATATTGTTAAAGAAACGGAAAAAAATATTTACCAACATAATGGATATGGATGTCTAAAGTTATTGCCATTTGGGGGTATGTCTACACTTACAAGTTAGGTAGATTTAAGGATGCTTAAGTCAATCTAAAGAACGCCATGTCCACACTGGGATTTCATTAAGTCGACTTAAGGGCTTCCTTAAGTCGACTTAAATACCGCTCTTTAGGTTGACTTAACAGCTAAGTTGATTTGTTAAGTCAACCTAAAACCGATGTGGATGCCCTAGGTCAACTTAATTCCCTAAGTCAATCTAGGGCAGAGGAGAAGGAAGCCAGGGCTCCCCCTTGTTCCCTGCCCAAAGTCCCCCAGCCCCAGATCTCCTCAGTTGACTAGCATTTGCGAGTGTGGACGCAGGCAGTTGACTTAAGTTTTTAGTGTAGACACTTTAAATCGACTTAACAGAGTTGACTTAGCTTTTCTAGTGTAGACATACGCAAAAAGCCTACATTTCTCAATACATATCAATGCTATTTCCTATTCCATGTATATTAAAATGTATGGTGTCCCAAATACCACTACACAGTAAATGTTGTCAAGTACTGACTTTTCACTTGTGACCACAGTAATAACTATCTGAAGTCAAATGACAAGATTTCAGTAGCCTACACATTTAAAAATCACAAGAGAGGCTCCAAAAACATGAGATTGGTTTAAAAATAAGGAGATTTTGAAAAATAATCTGGGCTTTTGTTTACCTTCTGGTTATTGTGCCTTCAAGGATAATAGTGACAAGATTTTCTCTGCAAACACATGGAAACTGAAATTCTCATGTAATAACATGACTCTAGGAATGGTGGCTTTAAGCAGAAGATCAAATATTGTGAGACTTTTGATAAACCAGGATAGTTGACATAGCTTCAAGCAAACATGATTTTGCTGTAAACTGATGTGAAATGTATAGGTTATCATGGTTTCTGGTAATACCAGGAGAAACTTTGTTGACTCAGATTCACTTTTAAATTTTGAGTCCATAAAACTGAAGCTCAAGTACTTATTTTTCTCTCTTCTTTCTTCCCCAATCCTAGTTCTTGCTAATTGCTACTCTTTAAAAATAAATAAATAAATAAATGGCCAAATTCACTATCAAGGTTCCACAAACTTCTTTAATTGGTTACTAGACCTTTCCTCCTTAAAAGTACCACCACAAAGGCTTCCAATGACCTGTTTCTGCTGCATAGGGCCTGTGGACTACAATCTACAGCTGCGTCTACACTGGTAAATTAAGTCGACTTAAGCTTGGCTTAAGTCGACTTAATTTGCCTTGCGTCTACACTACAGTTTGCTTAAGTCGACTTAAGCAGCTTGCTTAAGTCGACTTAAGGAAAATAAAGTCGACTTAATGAAAATTAAGTCGACTTTATTAAACCACCTTTCTACTTGACCTAAGGCTTAATTCGACTTTTAAAAGTCGAATTAAGCCACTGTAGCCCTGGGGTAGCCCTAAGTTGACTTAGGGCTACCCCAGGACTACACCAATGCCCTCCCTGCCGGGGGGGGGGCACAGGAGGAGCCTGGCATGCCCCCCAAAGGGCAGGGCATGTGGGCAGGGTGTGACACTGTCTGGATTTAGGGAAGCATTTATGATATTATTTACAATGGATATCTCATAATTGCTATAATCCATAGGAACTATGTCATATCTGGTATCAATAGAAAGGTAGTAATTTGCTGGGAATGATTATATAGTTTATGTCTAGGAATTCTATTTTGATTAGAAGTTAGGAATTTGATGTTATATCCATACTTTAACTTGTGTCATGCTGGAGGAATGCCTTAGACGGGAGGATGTGAACAACCATTGTCTCCTTAATGTTAAGGAATCTGCCAGGTAATATGGTACCAGGGAGTAAACTGATGAGCCATTAGGGACACAATGGTTGTATTCTTTATGTCCTTAATGGCTCATCAGGATACTCCCTGGGACCATTCTACCTGGAAAATTCCTAAACATTGAGGAGACAATGGTTGTTCACATCCTCCCGTCTAAGGCATTGCTCTAGAATGACACAAGTTAAAGTATAGATAGAACACCGAATTCCTAACTTCTAATTGAAATAGAATTCCTAGACATAAACTATATAATCATTCCCAGAAAATTACTACCTTTCTATTGATACCAGATATGACATAGTTCCTATGGATTATAGCATTTATGAGATATCCATTGAAAATAATATCATAAATGCTTCCCTAAATCCAGACAGCATCACACACAGGGCTCTGCCCAGCCAGGATCCCTGTCCCCCTTTGCCCCATTGCACACAGGGGATGCCCCTCCCCTGCCACTGTGGACCTGCCCAACGTCCCCTTAGCCCCACAAAGTCGACCTAGAGCATCCAGTCTGGATACTCTAGGTTGACTTTGTAAGTTCCCCTTTAAGTCGACTTTAATTTTAAGTGTAGACACACTACGTCGACTTAACTAAGTCGACTTAAAATCGACTTAGTTAAGTCGACTTAGTTAAAGTCGACTTAAAAGTGCAAGTGTAGACATAGCCTACGATTGGGTTCTCTTACTCCAAGGCGAATGGGTGGCGGCTCAGTGAAGGAAGAATTACAGTGAAAATTAGAATTGAAACTGGCTTTAATTTTTGGTTGCTTTTACATCAAGTGATAAAGTTCTGAAGTTATGACTTAAGAAATGTTCCATGTTTTGCATCTGAAAAAGCAATGGCCATCAGTAACACAGTTTGTGGCATGATCATAAAGTTTAAGCAACAGCTATCCCTTTCACTCCAAGGTTATTTATTTTTAAAAAGTAGGTGGGTTAAGCCTAGAAATGGCTTTCAGTCAAAGCCCAAGAGTGTATACATCCTTGAACACTGAGAGGTTCAAAATCTAAACACAGATACCAACTTCATATTGCCTTTAAGTGTCTATGATGGGTTGATCCAAAAAAACCCCAATCTATATTTCTGATATGAGGGTTTCAAAATCCTATTTGAATTGTTTAGTTTATGCCTTATTTAGTTAAGACTGTATCATCATCTTTTGTAAATATATACTGATACACACAGAGACATATGCATACACAAACAAGAAATATTATTCATTTGATCAAATTGTATCACTGAAATTAATTTATTTGTTTTTCTTCTGCTTGGGATTTTTATTTTCCTAGGTATTTATGTAATGCTCTAGAAAAAGATAAATATTTCAAAGGAATATTCTTCAAAGCTCCAATAGATGTCAGTAGCAAAATAGAAACGAGTCAGTTGTGTAATGTTGTCAGAGAGAAAGGCAATGGGAAAGGCCTTGTTTGCAGGACTGTTTCAGATTCCAACAATCCAAAGCAATTCAGTGAGCTAGAGATTAAAGTATAGTGATTCAAACAACAAATGCAACACTCTCCTGTTGCTTTAAAACCTTACTATAAGAGCAGGAACTACCAATATATAAAGCAAATAAGACTATAAGACTAGATCTAACAAGTGTTCAACAATTTCCTTCCATCCTCTCAACCACTTTCCCACTTGTATATGATTTTAAAATCTGATCCTTCCTTTCCTTTACTCCATTTTTTCTAGTTTCAGAACTATTGCATCATCTCTCCACTACATGGAGGAGTAATGGTTTGTTTCACTTTGTTGTTTTCAAGGAGTTCTTTTTGGAAATCTGTTTTGTGGTTCACTGCTGTTTGTGGGATTATTTGAGAATTGTATCAATCAAGACACAGCAGAGATATCTGAAATAGGCTGGAAAGACTAGCAAATGAAGTAAATTCAGAGCCAATTTACGAAAGTGACCAAAGATGATACTGTTGCAGACTGAAAACAGAGTAAACCAAATGTTCCCCTTTTGGGCCAGCCCATCCCCACCTTTCCCTTGGAAAATGTCATATTCTCTTGGGGTATGTCTACACTTGCACCTTAAGTCGATTTAAGGACGCTTAAGTCGACCTACAGAATGCTGCGTCCACACTGGGCGCTTCCTTAAGTTAACTTAAGTACTTCCTTAAGTCGACTTAATAACTCCACCTCTGAAGGTCGACTTAATGCCTTAGTTGACCTTATTAAGTTGACTTAAGCCAGTGTGGACAGGGAGTGACCTTAAGTCATCCTAATTGGCCTCCAACCCCAGGTGCAATGTGGGACAGCTACCCGCAATGCACCACTCCTCGGTCGACCTAGCAACTGCCAGAGTGGACACAGGCAGTTGACTTTAAGTTTTTAGTGTGGACACTCTAAATTGACTTAACAAAGTCAACTTTAAGTCATCTGGAAGTCGACCTTTTTAAGTCGACCTTACAGAGCCTCTAGTGTAGACATAGCCTTGGAGCATCAAAATCTTTCTTTTTCTCTTACCTATTTATTTTTGTGTTTTTAATTGATTTGAGTGGACTTCCCAGATGGATAGCATGCAAAGCAACCAATTATTATCTGGTGTTGCAATAACTTAATATATGCCTCCTGGACTAGCCAAGCCCTTGAAATGATTGCACCAGCAGATACTGGCTGGGTGCATGGGGTGGGGTAGGGAATTGTGTGCACTTTTAAAAATCCAAAAAGAACAGCCAGTTCCTTATTCTCTGACCTAGTTTGTGGGAATACTCATGACAACTTTTTCTGAAAATCAGGAAGTGCAGAAATATTTGCTTATTCCCATTAGGAGCAAGTGGCAGGGCACTTCAGCCTGTGCAAGTTTTGGAAAATTTGCCATGAGTGCAATGATATGGATCAAAGCAATAAAAATGCTCCATGAGATCTAGGGGTGAATCTACACTTAGAAATTAAGTTGACTTAAGCTTGCTTAAATCGACTTAATTTAATCCGCATCTACACTACACTTTCCTTAAATTGACTTAAGGAAAATAAAGTCGACTTAAGGCTCTCCAGGACTCTCCTACTGCCCTTTGGGGGGGCATGCCAGGTTCCCCCTGTACCCCCCCTTAAGTTGACTTTATTAAACCTCATTTTAATTCAACTTTAGGCTTAAGTCGACTTCCATCGAACCTGTGACTGCACTCTGTGGGACCACACTCTCTCCCTAACAGCTGGAGAGAGAGAGACAGAGAGTGTGATCTTGCATACCCAGCACTCTGCAATGCTGCGGAAGTGTCAGGTCTCGTGACATTGCAGCACGCAGGGTATGCAAGACTGTGCTCCATGAGACCACACTCGCTCCCTAACAGAGTGTGTGATCTCATGGAACACAGTCTCGCATACACAGTGCTCTGTGACACTGCGAGAGTGCCCTAGTATTTCAATTTACGGAATGTACGGCCCACTTGAAGTACATTGAAGTCAAATCCGGCCTACATGCCAAATGAGTTTGACACCCCCTGGTGTAAATTATCCATCTAGATCTAATGCTCCAAAACAAATTTAGAAAGTCCCACCTACCTAACAACCAGCAGCCATAAATGAAATGCAATAAATAACCAGGTGCACTTTGCGTTTGGTGCAGTGACAGCTTTGAGGGCTCCTACTGAAGAGAACATTTGTTTTCAATGTAATTAATTTTACAAAAACAGTGTATGAACACATGCTACAGTAAAGATAGTTGTATTTTAAAACACATTTGTATTGCGCTTTTGACTATAACCATCATTTAATGAACTGTCTGAGATAAAACAATTTAATGAACTGAACGGAACAACAAACGGACATTGAAGTCAGTGGCACCATGCTGATTTACACAGACAATTTGGTCTAACTAGGAAAACAGAACATTGTGCACAATGTATTCACTGCAACCTTCAATGGATGTGTGTTGGGGGTCTGGCTGGCTGAAAGGCCCATGGCTCCATTAACAGTTCCACCTGCAAAGGGTGGAGAGAAAGAGAAAGGTTCACAGGGATAAGCAGAAAGCAGCTGGAGATAGGTCAGGAGAAGGCCACTTTACTACTCTTCCACCTGCCTGCAAGAGTGGGGGAGTATTTATACCCCATGCGTCCCTGGAGAAGCTCTTTTTAATCAGGATCAGTGGGAATCATGACTGTGGCATGTGTATCCTCTCCTCCTACACAAGGGGCAGGGGGCAGGGCTAGGGCAGTAATATCTCAATCAGTACAGGGTACTTGGACTGACATCCAAGAAGGTAAATAGGAAGGAAACCTCAGAGAACCCCTATTCCCATGTAACAGGGCTTGTCAGGGGGTAAACTTGCTGGTGCAGGACAGCAAGCATTAAGGCTTTGAAAAACAGGCCAGGAATTTATTTAAGTTATGTGTGTAAGTTGTTTCAGCAATAACTCATGGGTTATAAGGTGCTACAGGTCAAGCAGAACCAGACTGGGGGAAAGAACTATCTCTAGGTTCCAGGAGGCCGAGCATGAGACCTGCAAGAAACACAACCACTTCCAGCAGGACTGAGTTGGACTGACACCAAAGGTGGTTGAAGGGCAGGAGTTCAGGAGATAGAAGTGAGATGGGCATGGCTGGGGCAAGCGTGGAGCTGCATCCATGAGAGAGTCTTGGGGGGAACAGAGGATATGGGTATGGTGACTATTAAGCCTTTCTCCTCCAATGCCACAATTGGCGATTATAGCGGAAAGAATGGCATGATGTGGGAGAATGGTTCCCTACTGGGAAATGAACAGGATGGATAAGGACAAGTGGCTGTTTACTCCTGGGGATGGGGAGAACCACTGAAATATGTGGGCCATGGATTTAGTGAAAGGGCTCGGAGAGAATTGCTGTCTTGGAGGAAGGGCCCAGGGTACTAGGATAAACCCAGCTGCCTCAGAGGTCAATGGCTTTATACAACTTTTGTAAACTAACTTTTAGTTGTGACAGAAGTTTAGGGCTTTCCTCGGAAGGAAGTCTGGTGGCCCCAGTTACCCCACATTGGGATGTAGGTGATAACTGATCCCCACGCACTAGAGTGGGCATCTTTAATACTTAACAAATGTTTTGCTGCTGAACATGTGCCCAGATTGATAATGGCATAGCCAATGCAGTCTCGGTTTCAGGTGGACAAACTTTGGAACTGGCATCAGGAACCAACAAGGAACTAGAACTGATGTCTGAAGCCTGGAGCAGTACAGAGCTCAGCAGCTCCATAAATGGTTAGTGACTGTGACTGATGTTTTAATGATTATGTGCAATTTCTGGGGACAAAGAGCCGGTCCATAATATTGTCTATTCTGGAAGACCAGATGCTGTAATACATAGTGTCGCTGGCAAACTGAGGGCATCTATCATTTCCAGTCACCTATCAAGCATTATATTTGCCAGTAGGATGAGTGGTAAATGTAACATCCAACATATTTTCTCTAGACAGTTAAATAGTGTGGTAGGAAACATTACTTAGGAACACATTTCCTTTTCTTTTATGGCTCATTTGCCTCCATAATCAAAGGGATAGCTAGCAAGAAGAAAGACACTTCGTGCTATTAATTACTGAGTGCAGTTTGTCAAAACCTAATATTTAGAATTTTGATTATCCACACATTAGCTAATGGCCAAAAAAAATATGTCTTTGTCTTGTGGACGACAAAATTAATTATTGTATACTAATTAAACAGGTGAGATCTTATACCCATGTACCCATAATAGTGCATCTACTGGTCTATACATCAGGGCCCTGAGGCAACTTCTTTAATCATACATGCTCAGCGATGCAGACACAGCTGCTTTTGTTAGTAGAAAAGAAGATCCTCAGGTAGAATTTATTGATTACTGCTTATTTAGTCTTCTATAGAACTTCATTTTCATAAATTCCAGATGATATTCCAGAAAAAAACACAAGAATAATGCTATGTATTTTGAGCCATTATGATTACATAGGCTGTAAGACTGAATATGGTATATTGTGTTACTCTGAGTATTTAATCAATAATACAGTGGCCTACATTTGCCACTAGTACACAGCAGAACTGGCTCCTGCCACAGTTTCTCCCTGTGTTTAGAATAAAAGACACCTGTGATAACTGTGTGGTTCCAATTGGCAAAAAAGTTAGTGTCTTAAAAGCTACTGTCATACAGTAATCGGATAGTATATATTTAAAATACTGTAGAATTTTTTTAAAGACTGCTCTTTTTTGGTTATTTCTGTGTATCTGAAAAGTCTTCAAAATTAAATTTACAGCAATATTGCCTTTCTCCTTCTATTAGGCTACTTGGCAGTGTTTGAAGCACATTTCTTAGTAATACTCGTGCTGCGGGAGGGACCTGAGAAATCTGCTAGATAATGCTCATCCTGACAGCCATGATGGGCAGTGTTGTGGAGGCCCTAGCATACTGCCAGTAACATGTTTACACAGCCAGAAGAAAAGAGTCTAGCAGGAGCATAAGGAATTGCACTGCAAGTACTCATAGGCTCCCCAAAGCCGCTAGCACAATATTTCATTTCCTTGATTTGAGTAAAAGTGGAAAATCCATGTAATATACCAGAAAAGCCATTCTTGTTTTCCAGTATGAGCAGTATATATCCACTCACTAATGAAATACAGCCAGCTCTGTGGTGGAACATGGCAGCTCTTTAAACACACAGCAACATGACAACTAAGGTCAAGGAATAAGAAAAAACCCCACAAAAGCTTATGATGGAATTGCATGGACAATTTAAGATATAGAATGTTCCTAACCCAGATTTGGAAAGAGAATTGGGGTTAAATAGCTGTGAACTGATGAAAAAGCACTAGGGGATCTTCAATGACCACAAGTCTTATCTGATATGAACAATTTGCTCAGGTACTGTTCTTCCTGCAGTGTCTGCTCTTTTCACATTGCTTTCCTCCCCAAACCTTTTATTTGAAGATTAGATGTTCAGTGAAAAGGTAAATGGACTTTATGCTATTCACTTCTGTGCTTTTCTCTGTCTACTCCCAGATCTAGTTACGTAACTGTCATCCTCTTACTCCTTTCCTTCAGACCATCCTCTCTTCCTCCAATGCACTGCTGGTGGTCTGCTGCACACTATACAGCTGTTTCTCCCTCACTAGGCAAAAATCCATCTCTTCATGCTTCCAATCCCCACCTTCCAGTTGCCATGTGTGAAAATGTGGAGGAGAAGACCTGAAACTTCATTTTGTTTAGGCTGTTTAGAATAACAGGCTTGAGTGTTGCTGACTTTTTTGGCTATCAGCTTTGCCAACGCAAATGCATGAAAAGGTTATTTTTCAAGCTGCTGCTTAAAGACCTCATACCTATTCATGGAAAATACTAACAGCTGATATGAAGAGTTGCAGAGAGGAAGCCATCTTCAGTGTACAAGACCTCCAGTATTAGACCTACAGTATCCAGAACTAGATACATATTATCTATTTATTGATTATTTGCACAGATAGAGAGTCTCTGGCAACAAAAAGGTTTAAAAATCCAATACTGAGAAATAATTCTGATTCTGTACCATAGACTGCTGTATTTACTCTATTGTTCTTTATTATTAAGAACATATGCATGGGAATAATAAAAACTTTGTATATTATGGCTGTCCCTCCCTGAGGGTGTGAAAATAGGAAAGGTGGAGAATGTCTAATTAACCCCCTGAGACCCTCTCATTTACCTCAGTGTAGGAGAGCCAAGATCCAGTTCTTGTTCTCTTTGGGTATAATTCTTCCTTATGCAGAGGTCCAGCACAAAGTTTTACAGCACTTACCTATTTAAGATATATTTACTTACATATTTAATACTTACATATACTTGTACTTCCATTCTGTAAGTTCTCCGTCTTCAAAGCATCTGACGAAGTGGGATTTTCTCCCATGAAAACTCATGGGATAAATAAAGTTGTTAGTCTTTAAAAGTGCCACAGGACTCCTTGTTTGTTTTGCTGAACTAGACTAACACGGCTACCCCTTCAGAACTAAGTATACCTACATATACTTACTAAGCACTTAGATATTTAATACTTACATATACTTATTTAGCACATATACTTACATATTTAATATATATTTACATATTTAATATATATTTAGTATGCTGAGTGATAGATTACAAATGTCAGTGATACAGGGGGCCCACTTTATTTTTGCCATTCTCAAAGCTGGTCCCATTTTGAAAATTACTTATCATGGTGACAAGTTCCATACCATCACAGGTCCCAACCATATCAGCTACACAATCAGGAACTCATTCACCTGCACATCTACTAATGTTATATATGCCATTCTGTGCCAGCGATGCCCCTCTGTCATGTACATCGGCAAAACCGGACTCTCCTTACGCAAGAGAATAAATGGACACAAATTGGACATAAAAAATGGTAACATCCATAAACCGGTAGGAGAACAAACTGATTTGCAGGGCTCTAGCCTTGTATAAATAAAAGTACGTGGAACCGTAACTGATCTGCATCTGGAAGAAATGGTTTGCAGATATCCACACTGTATCTGTGGATGCAGATATAATGCGGATATCCGCGGATTTGCAGGGCTCTGTAGATTGTCTCCAAATCTGAAGTAGTTGTGGGTCAGGACAAAGTCACAGAGTTCAGCTACCAGGTGTGCTGTGTTGTCATGGCTTGTAGTCCATATTTGTGTGGAATGTTGGTGTAGAGAGCCTCTACATCCATAGTGGTTAGGATGGTGTTTTCTGGGAGATCACCAATGGATTGTAGTTTCCTCAGGAAGTCAGTGGTATCACGAAGATAGCTAGGCACACTGGTGGCGAAGGGTCTGAGGAGAGAGTCCACATAGTCTGATAGTCCTGCTGTGAGAGAGTGCCAATGCCCGAGATGATGGGGCATCCAGGATTCCCAGGTTTGTGGATCTTGGGAAGTAGATAGAATACTCCAGGTTGGGAATCTTGGGGTGTATCCACGTAGATTTGTTCCTGTGCATCTTTAGGGAGTTTCTTAAGTAGATGTTGAAGTTTCTTTTGGTATTCCTCAGGGGGATCATAGTGGCTGGTAGAATGTGGTGTTACAGAGTTGTCTGGCAGCCTCCTGTTCATAATCCGACTTATTCATGATGACTACAGCGCCTCCTTTGTCAGCCTCTTTGATTATAATGTCCGAGTTGTTTTTGAGATTGTGTAGAGCATTGCATTCAGCATGGCTGAGGTTGTGGGGCAAGTGATGCTGCTTGTCTACTATCTCAGCTTGTGCACGTGGGCGGAAACACTCTATGTAAAAGTCTAGTCTGTTGTTTCGGCCATCAGGAGGAGTCCATGCAGAATTCTTCTTCTTGTAGTATTGGTAGGAAGGTATCTGTGAGTTAGTGTGTTGTTCTGTGGTGTGGTGGAAATCTTCCTTGACTCTGAGATGGCGAAAGTAGGCTTCCAGGTCACCGCAGAACCATATCATGTGTGTGGGAGTGGTGGGACAGAAAGAGAGTCCCCGAGACAAGACAGACGCTTCTGCTGGGTTAAGTGTGTAGCTGGAAAGATTTACAATATTGCTGGGTGAGTCGGAGGTAACACAGAACACCACAAGACTACAAGAACACTAACCCGGGTACCTACCATTGCCAACGCTGCCCGAATATTGACTCTAGTGATACCATCACAGGTCCCAACCACATCAGCTACACAATCAGGAACTCATTCACCTGCACATCTACTAATGTTATATATGCCATTATGTGCCAGCAATGCCCCTCTGCCACGTACATCGGCCAAACCAGACTCTCCTTATGCAAGGGAATAAATGGACACAAATCGGACATAAAAAATGGTAACACCCATAAACCGGTAGGAGAACACTTCAATCTCCCTGGACACTCAGTAGCAGACTTGAAAGTTGCCATACTCCTGAAAAAAAGCTTCAAAAGCAGACTCCAGCGTGAAAATGCAGCGCTGGAACTTATTCGCAAACTGGACACAGTCAGACTGGGTCTGAACAGGGACTTGGAATAGTTATCACACTACAAAAAGTAATGGTTGGTCTTCACACATTCTCACTTTCTATTCAACTGGTATGAATGAGCCACTCCTGTCCCAGTGAATTGACTTTGTCAGCAGTTGCCATTATGATGCTACTCCTCCTGGCATGTGTATATACACCTCCAACTGTTTCCATTTCATGCATCTGATGAAGTGGGTTGCAGCCCACGAAAGCTTGTGCCCGAAGAAATTTTTAGTGTTTAAGATGCCACGACAGGACTTTCATTTTTTACTTATCATGGGAATATTGCTAGAAAGAGTAAATAATTTTCAGAACTCGCCAGAGTACATTGATTGGATGGACAGGGCCTAGATATATTTCCCCTTCTCCGCACATCAATCTGTAGTTCTAAACTCATGTTGCAGGGACTACGTGCTGTATCTAAAAAGAGGTGTTGTGAAGAAACCAACCTAGTTTCAGGCTATGTACACACGATAGCTTATTGCGGGACAAGGAAAGCGCTATAAATATTCACCCATGTGAATGCTCCTTTGCAATACAAGGAGCAGTGCATGGTGGGTACCTGTCCCACTATGCACTGCCCACAGCCAGCCCCCAAGTCAAGCCGTAGGGCTTAGGGTGGCGGAGGGGCTGCGTCGCCAGCCCCCACCACC
>ML685787.1:4748439-4840067 GCA_007922175.1 Pelusios castaneus
CGGGTGGCGGCGGGGGCTGCACGCTGCAGCTCCCGCCACCACCCGAAGCCCTGCAGTTGGACTAGGGGGCTGGCCCGAACCGGCGAGGACAGCTGGTTCGGGCCAGCTCCCTACCTCAGCCCTGGGGCTTTGGGTGGTGGCGGGGGCTGTGTGCTTAAGCACCGCAGCCACTGCCACCAACCGAACCCCTGCAGCTGGACTAGCGGGCTGGCCCGAACCGGCGAGGGCAGCCGGTTTGAGCCAGCCCCCTAGCTCAGTCCAGGGGAGCCGCCGAACCTGGCAGCTCCCATAACAGTCAATTTCACTGCTCTACTAGATCAGTGAAATTGACATAACTGACAGCTCTAATGTCTCAGAGTGGCCTCCATTGGCACTCTGGGACATTTCCGGAGGCTGTCTAATGCGCAAAATGGGTACACATGAGCATTACCGCGGAACAGCTGTTCCACAGTAAGGCTAGCCACTCGATTTGAGTGGTTTAACTGTTGCGCGGCAAGAGGGTGTTGCCGCACAACAAGGAAAATGCTCGTGCGTACGCTACAATGAAGTCGTGATAATAATAAATAAATAAAATAAATAAATAAATATCGCGCAATAAAGTGATCGTGTGTGCATGGCCTCAGTCAGCCCTGATTCCTAGCACCTCAAAAATACTGTTTCCATTTCTCCCTCAATTCAAACACCATTGGGCAAGCAAGCTATACAATGGTGGGTAGAAAAAAAGCTAGAGATAAGTCTGGGTGAACTTGTTTTGCAAAATTAAGAGTTTTAATAAGCAACTGAGCTGCTGCTGTACATAACCATCCTCATCAAAAAACCAACCTTCTCCCACCCCCCTCAAAAATCAATCTTTCTCCTGCTATGGGTAGCGTATAATCAAAATTAAATGAATTTATTCTTTTAGAATGATGAGATATAGTGAGTTCATAGCTACAGAAATATAGACCCCAATTGGAGTGGACTGAGAATCCAGAACCCTGAAAACTAAAACCATAAATTCCTAGTACCTGAGCTAAAGTAAATTCATTATCTCTTAATAGCAGGCTTTTATCAGATGCTAGAGAGAGAAAAGATCACATGCAATATGCTAAGACAGTTCTTTAATGTGAATATTGAAATGTAATTGTCTTCATATAGTTTTTTCCATTTCTGGCATACATTTTTGAAATTGCAATTTACATGCTGATAAAGTGCTCATAATTAAGTATGTGGAAAAATCTAAGTGGCAATAAAATCACAAATTCCAGAGAGTCTGAAATGCTCCATGATTTTCTTTTCCTTTTAATTAGATGCCATTGCTATTACATCGCCTGCCATCACTACACTGATTCAGCATATTCAAAGGTAGCACATGAAATCTGTAGCAGTGCATCCTGAGGCTCAGAGAAAACAGGAAAGGGAGAAGGAGAAGATTAACAGGGAAAGGGACAGTGCTATAATACTGAGATGGAAATAGAGGAGGAATTATAAGATGAAATCAGGCAGGCATATCTGAAGTAAAAAAACATATGCAACATATATGATCACTGTATAAGTAACTTACTCTCTGTTTGAATATAGGACATATAAGAGCATATATAGATTTATATGCACTATTATGAAAGGGCATCTTTATTGTTGTAGCAGGCTCACATATGTGACATATATACAAAATATAATCTATATATATATATTATATAATCTATAATCTAAAATCATATCTATGGATATGAAACACAAGCCATCATGTGCATCACACATGGGAAATCAAAGCAAATGGAAGAGGACCAATATATTTTATAGAAATATGTAAATACATACACACAATATACATAAATAGATCGATATAGAGAGAACGATCACATGGAATAGCAGAGGAAGTATTTAAAAATACTTAGGAGGGAGGAAAAAAGAGGATTCATATGGCATCATTTTTTTCAATGCCAAACCATGAACACAAGGACATTTAGCAGATCATATTTAGTCAAAGTTTCCACATTTTTCTGCTGTTTTCCTTAGGTGGGGCAAAGATGACAAAGGCCTGAGCCAAGCTTTCCATTGGCCCTGACTTTAATATAGAAGTGCTGAACCACTATACAAGATGTTTTATTTCTGCTTTACCATCATGCGTTGTATCTGCCATTTAATTTTCAATATTTCTACACCTATTTCCTCTGTAGAATGCAGAAGCCTATAGGTATTTAGCTGAGCAGATAGTGCCGGACTTTAGAGACATGATCAAACAGGTAACACAACATTTTATGGATCAGATTCTTCTCCTGTGCCAGGGTAGTGGGAGCTGTGTCAATGCTGTGGGCTGCTTTGTAACAGCCTCAGGCCAAAAGGGACTATACATCAACTGTGATAAGTGCCCATATGTTAATTGTACTTTGCTTCTGTCCCACTCCAATCTCTGCTACAGCGAGGCAAGGAAGATGGTAGGAACAGAAGACAACTCTCTCAGTTTTATGCCCAGCGATATCAATGCAATGTATTTAAAAATCAGAAAGTAGGTCTCAAATAACCATGACATTGGCTTAACATGTAAGAGATTAAAAAGTAATAATAAATGTCAGGCTCTTTTCTTTACCTTTGATCCTTTACTGTTCATGTTTTCAAGCTTTTCTCTGCAGCCTGAAGGGCTAGAAACCTAACGTAAAAAAAAGAGAAAGCTGAGATTCTGATGTAATCATAGGATTCCTGGGGCTGAAGTTCTAAGGAAAAAGATCAAACATAGCAAGCCTCAAGACAAAAATCACAGGAATTGGCAAAATTGTTTACATCAGCTGAGATTTTCACCTTAGCTGTGAAGAAGCAGCAAGCAACCGGTTTTCTCACATGGCCAGACTGGTTCCTTTGCATCACCTAAGTACAAAAAGTACCCATCCAGGGAAGAGAATCTGACCCTTTAACACTAAAAAGTCAAAAGTAAGTGGCTAGCACAGATTAGTGTAAATGATGGATTCTTTGAAATGTGAAGATTTTATACCATGCTTTGAGGACTTCAGAACCTCAGCCAGAGGTTAGGGATCTATTACAGGAGTGGGTGGGTGAGGCTGTGTGGCCTGCAATGTACAAAAGGTCAAATTAGATGATCATGATGGTCTCTTCTGATTTTACAATCTATGGCTATGTCTACACTAGCAAATTAAGCCGACTTAAGAAAGCTTAAGTCGATGTAAACAAAGCCTCGTCCACACCTGGTTTTCATTAAGTCGACTTAAGCAGTTCCTTAAGTCGACTTAATAACTACCACTCTTTAGGTCGACTTAACAATTAAGTTGATTCGTTAAGTCGACCTAACGACGGTGTGGCCGCCCTATGTCGACTTATTCTATATGTCGACCTATGGCACGGGTCCCAGCAAGAAGAAAGCCGCGCTCCTTTCTCCACAGGACCCTGTGGGTCCCAGCGAGAAAGGGACCTGGGGCTCCTTTCTCCCCGGGACCCGCGGCTTCTTTCTCCCCTGGAGGAGGAACAGCAATGGGCAGATGGGTGGAGGTGGCTATTCCTCCACTTGCAGCTCCAGCCCCATGGCAGGGACCGGGCTGCTTTTCTCCCTCCTTCCTCCTCCTGACACTCCAGTTGCTAGGCAGGAAGCTTCCAATCATGTGACGAGAAGCAAGCCTGGCCAGGCCCACCTTGAAGAGTAAGGGGGCTGGCCAGAAAGCAGGGGCTACATACACCCCTGCTCCTGTCCCCTTGAATGCAGAACGGAGCCATTGCCTATAAATCCCAGTGGTATGTATAGGGATACAGGATACACATAGACAACAGAGTCTTGTGGCACTTTTAAAGACTAACAGATTTATTAATCGCATGAGCTTTCGTGGGAGAAAATCCCACTTCGTCAAACGCCTATCTTCAAAGCGTCTGACGAAGTGGGATTTTCTCCCATGAAAGCTCATGCGATTAATAAATCTGTTAGTCTTTAAAAGTGCCACAAGACTCTGTTGTCTTTCTACAATAGACTAACACGGCTACCCCTTTGGAATTAGGATACACATAGTTTACCTGCTCCAGCCATAAGGATGGGAGATCAGTGAGAAGGGAGGCAGCCTCCTTACTGAACTCCTTCCATCTGGCTGCAATGGGACGTGGAGACGGAGAGAGGGCTGCTGATGGAGACTGATGGCCCTTCAGGGCTGTAACAATGATATCTGTGGTCCTCGAACCAAAAAAGTTGGTAACCACTAGTTTAGATGACTGACCAATCAGATTCAGAGTTAGTGGCACTAAATGTCCTAGAGGTTATAGTCTATCCATAACATCCAAGATTCACACTAGGCAGGGCTTTAGTTTTGCTTTGTTTCGAACAGAACCTGACATGCCATTTGTACTGAAAAGTACAGAGATCAGCCTACAAGTGGGGATGGTGCATGAAGGGATTTCCTGATGAGTGCAATGAGCTCAGTCTACAGAAGCAATGAAGTGTACAACTCTCTAATTTTAATTCAAATATAACACCAAAACATGAGCTGAAGTAAATGTTACATTATTGTTGTTCACGTAATGGAAGGGTCCAGTCCTGCTACCAGTGAAGTTAATGGCATGACTCCCATTGACTTCAGTGGTGCAGGGTCAGCTCTGAAGCAAACAAGGGACTCATCAGCTTACTTCTTGTATTTTCAGTATCTTGATATCTTTATGTACACACAGTAGGACAAAGGCCATGTGAAAGGACATGACATTCAACAGCTGGAGAGAGTACAGGAAGCCCCCTTTTTAACACTGTTTCTGGGGGAAAGAATAGTTGTCTACATTTTTTTCCATTGTAGATAGTTGAGATTTTAGTGACAGCCAAAAACTGACAGAAATCTTATACACTGTTACAAGCGTTATTTATAAAGTTTCTTACCCAGTTATATGAAGCTAAAAGCTCTTCATGCAGAACATTTGGGTTGTCTGCGACAGCATTTTAATGAAAAAGAATTACTCAGAAAAATTCTGTAATTTTTACAACAGCATTTTGCTCATTAGAGGCCCTCGCATAATTCATCTGATAACAACTGTTTCCATACAATTGTTCAATAAAAAGCATGCTGAGAATGCCAAGAAAAGGAGCAATGGATCCTTGGGGGGAAAAATAGGGAAGTAGGGAAGAAAGGAAGAAGAATGATCAAAATATAAGTGAGCACTGTTTGTTTTGTCTTCTGGTACTAGGTGATGTTTGTAGTTAATATTTAATTAATGTAATGAATTAATTCAGTTCAATTCACTGGGCCACATTGACTCTGAAGCCCCCTAAATTACACAGAAATAGAGACCATATGACAAAGTGATCATTCCCCCATATGTGATGGCTAAAGAGGTATTATGTGACCAGGCAAGTCTCCCTTTCTAATGTGCGAGACTGGCTTTCCATGGTTGACTGATTCCTTTTCTGGATTTGAATGTGTCTTGTTTTGCTCAGTGCTATTAGTCCAGAACTTGAGAGGAAAATGTATTTGCAAATTTTTTTATACTGAAATTAAAAGACTAATAAAAGAATATTTAAAGGTTTCCAAATAACTATGTGTCACCCTGCAATTTAAAGAGGAATGGAAGGCATCTAATAATCTCACTTCAAGTAGGGGATTGATGCAGTGTGACCTCCCCCCTCCTCTATGTGCTGTTCCCCAGTGTTTTGAATCCTAACACCTACTTTGATTTGCTGTTACAGCCTGACCTGATGCTATGTAATACACTCCCCTGCATTTAATTTCCTCCCACTCTGTAACTTTCCTATCTTCAAAGCGTCTGACGAAGTGGGATTTTCTCCCACGAAAGCTCATGCGATTAATAAATCTGTTAGTCTTTAAAAGTGCCGCAAGACTCTGTTGTCTTTCTACAATAGACTAACACGGCTACCCCTTTGGAATTTGACCCCAAGGATGAGTTATACATAATTTAACTGTCCAAAGTCTTAATGATTATCTGTACTTACCTTAGACATCACATTGTTTTCACTACTATATGTAAACAAAAGAGACTGCTTAAGGTAATTAAAAATTAATTTAATAAATTTTAATCATTCTGAAATATTCATTTGGATCTTTTACTAAATATTATACATCTCAAATACACATCTGTGGTGTACACGATGTATTTGGCAACATAGGAACCTGAAAACTGACTGCAAACAGTATCATGGGAACCTGTGGAGTTTTGGCTCAGTCTGCCATTTAAAAACTAACACCCCAGCAAGATTATTCTGCTTATGGATCTTTCAAAGATTGCTAGTGATGTATGAATACATTTCTATATGCATAGTTTGACATTTGGTAATCATATAGCACATTCATTTCCAAGGTACCTACGCACACCATTTAAATCAAATTTCACAACACTCTGGGGAGGTGGGTACTTCTGTTCCCATTTCAAAGATGGAGAAACTGAGGCACATAGTAATTAAGTAACTTGCTGCAGCTGAAAAACTGTGACTAAATTCTAGGTTTTTTGGCTACCATTCCTGTGTTTTAACAACTAAATCACATTTCCACAACCTGAGTTAGAAAGATATTGTTTCATTTATCCAGTCTCTTAATCAGAGATTAGAATTCTACCAATATATGAGTAAATCTATGAATGAACACTTAAATGCAAATATTTTTCATCTGAAAACTTCTATCATTTCCAAGGGACAATCTGTTTATCTTGTAATTATACAAATTAGAGAAGGGTCTGAATCAAAACCCTTGATCCCGACAGTCCCACATGTTAGGAAAGGTCTGATCCAGGCATTGAGTAGGCTTATCTCTATGCAAACTGACATCTTTTCTCCCAATTAAACATATTTTAGGCTTTGGGCATCATCCCAAGTAATAGGCACAAGCAATTTGACCTTCTAATTGCCTGAAAATTTTGGCCTCAAACTTGGGTTCCTTAAGAGAGATACCTAAAAAAAAAAAAAAAAAAAAAGGCCCGATGCTCAACACCATTGCAAATCAAGACAATGTTATTTAAATATGGAGTTAGGAGGCTAACTAGAGGCATCCAACTTGTAAATGCTGGCATCAACTCTCTGCTACAGCTAAAGTCTAAAACTGTAGGTTGACTAAAATCAGGATATTTATGCACATCTGAGCTCTCCTTTAATATATCATAAGCACTGTGGAGAAAAATGAAAAAACAGAAAGCAATACAACTACATTTTAATCCACATCTTTTTACCAGTTTGAACCATGCAAGTTATCCTAAAGTGTTTTAGTTGCTTGATTTTAAATATTTTCTTTTTTTAATCTTGGAATCAATAAGAGCTGGAAGAGCATGAAGAAAGGAAAACAACCCAGCACCTTTTTGATAATCTTGCTTTTCCAAGCCTCCCTTTTCTGATTTTATTCAGTTTTCCTCTATCAGTAGTAGAAACCATCATAATAGCACCTCACGCAGGACAACAGATCCGCTTTGTCAGAAGATGGGGCTACTGGGAATTAACAACCTGGTCCTGCAAACACTTTCTGACTGGAGTAACTTTAGTCAGTGGGACAACTCACTTGCGTTAGTATGGATATGATCACTCCTAAAGTTGTTGGCAAGTGCAGGTGCACTCCTTAAACAAATTAGCCTAAGCTGTAAACCTGCATTACATTACACATTTATCATCTACTTTTACTGAAAAAAATTTCAACTCATATGAATCTGAGTTATTTTCTCATGCTGTTTTTAATCATTTTCTTGTCTCAACTACTCATCCTTATGTAGTTGTATGTTATGAACACACAATTGGGCATGGTGTTGACATTCTACTGTAATTCAATCATTATGGAAAAATTTACATTCACATACTTTTAAATTTAGTCTCTATGGAGACTACCAGGTTGCAACAAATATGATTTTAATTATTTCTATTGTAAAGAATGCTTTTCACATAAGGTTACATACTAATAAAATGATTGCATGATGCTATTATTTTTATATGCTTTTTAAGAATATTGAGATCCCTGGAATGTAAAAAGAATATGCTGTGAAAGAACATTAAAAAATAGAGGGATCCTTCATTTAAATTGCATGGCAAGAGAAAAAATATTTTAAAGAAAAAAAAAAACAGATGCCCATTTTAATGCATCTTTCAAACTTTCATAAAACTTCATGATTCCTGCCTGTGTGAAAAGATGGCATTTCAGAAAGAGGCATTGTCAACTTATTCCATGAAACTTGGAAGCATATTCCAAAGTGCTCTTTCCGTAATTCAGTGATGTTTTGCTGTGCTTGAGATCAGCTGCTTCATAATTTGTACTCCCCAGAATGCAATGCAGAGTGAAAATAAAACCTACAAAATAAAGCACAGAGTGAAAAACAAAATCGAAGCTTTCTTAATAAAAAATTACATAGCAATTATGGTTAATGGATTAAAAAAGCAGAAATCTCCCAAGACACGCATCTATGTAAGTATTCCAGTCATATTGGTAAGGTAGGAAAAATAGATGTTTGAGTTTACATTTTTCAATAATTCTACGGAAACAGTTTTTCTCCCCCTTTCATAGTTAGCACTTCCTTGACATCTTACTAAAACTTCTTTCAATCCCCCCCAACACCACAGAAAGTACACATCTATTCCTGGAAGATCCATTAAATATAGAGGTATTTCATTTAGAGAAGAAACATATTTAAGCCATAATGACTGAGGTACAGGGCATTTCTAGGGAATTAATGACTGGTTGGTAGATAATGATCACCTGAAGCATAGCCACGGACCATTAAGCCCCAGGAAATGTCCTCAGCTGAAATTGTTATTACTATTGTAAGTTGGGGTAAAAAAAGTCCTGGGCATATTTTTTAAATGGGGTGATTCAGTTCCTTCTTCTTTTAAATGAAACTCTTTATTGTGAGTTTGTTAAATAATGCAATGGAAGCTTGGGGCGAAGTATTCCAAATTATATTTAGAATGAGAAACCACACTCTGCACAGTGGGATTCTGCAGAAGTAGTTTGGCTTCAGAACTCTACAAAAAAATATTGATTCGATGCCTACTAACTTCAGGGCTGCTAGTATTAAAAGCAAATTACTGTATTCATGAAACAATAAGGCTGCACTATTGGGAAACAAAGGCAGAGAACATAAATATAAAGGGGCCACATCCACTCTCGCATTACAACAGTTCTGTGCTGCTCCAATGCAACAATGCTGACCTAAAGCCAGTTGAGCCAACCACAGGAGGAAATGAGCAGAAGCCTTCTGCGTAGTCATAAATTTTAATTTGCTCTGGATCCTCCAGTACAGTCTGTATAACAGAACCCGAGAAATTTGAACTGACTCTGTGATCTAAATTAACGACTCAAGAAGTTGGGGGAGAATAAAGGGTGTGGACAATAGAACAGAGCATTCTGAAACGTGCCTGATTGGTACCTTGAACATGTTTTGGACAATGTGCACTTCCTAAATTGCACAAGTGCACATAGGCTATGTCTACACTTGTTAATTTAAGTCGACTTAGCATGTCCCCACTCAAAAATTAAGTCGACTTAGAGGGGATCCTGCCAAAACGACCTAGAGCGCCTAGACGCCTAGGTCGACTTGCAGGGGCTAGGTGGACCTTGGACAGGTCCACGGTGGCGGGGGGGCACCCCTTGCCAAGTGCCAGGGGGCTCAGTTTTTGCCCCATTGTACCTTGGTACAATGGGGGCTGAGGGGGACAGAGACTGTGGCAGGGCATAGGAGCAGAGTGGGTAGGGCTCTGTCCTGTCCTGTGGGGGGGGGCATGCCAGACTGTGGCTGTGCCAGCCACCCTGGCAGGGAGGGCAGTGGGGAAGCCCTAAAGCCCCCTAAATCGACTTACAGTCGACTTAGGGCTACTCTGCATCCACACTGGCTAAGTCGACTCTCTGAAGTCGACTTAGCCAGAAAAGTCGACTTAAAATTAGGTTTAGTAAAGTCGACTTTAATTTTCCTTAAGTCAACTTAAGCAGCTGCTTGCATAGCAAGCATAGCTTGCTTAAGTCGACTTAATTTAATCTGCACCAACACTACATTTAAATTAAAATCGACTTTATAAAACCTACTTTAAAGTTGACTTTACTGGATAAGTCGACTTTATTAAGTCGACTTAGCCAGTGTGGACGCAGATTAGCCGTAAGTCGACTTAATTTTTGAGTGTAGAGATGCTAAATCGACTTAACAAAGTCGACTTTAAGTAAGTCAACTTAGCTAAGTCGACTTAAATTATCAAGTGTAGACATAGCCATTGATTTCAATTAGAACTAAGGCCACCCAACAGCTTACAGGAAGACTCAGCATCCTGTAGAGCTATGATAGTAGATACAGTTCAGCAAGGTACTTAAATACATGTCTAACTTTAAGCATATGAATATTCCCATTGGCTTCAATGGACCGTAAAGCTAGGCCTGGACTTAAGTAATTTGTTGACTCAGGTCTTGTCTACACTCTGAGTGCTACAGTGGCATAATTATGCCAATGTGGTGCCATAGTATGGAAATTTTCTACAGTGATGGAGAGGGTTTTTTACACTGTAGGTAATCCATCTACCCAAATGGTGGTAGGTAGGTTGATTTGTCCACTGACCCCACCATGTCTATACTCTGAGTTAGGTTGGTCAAGCTACGGTACTTGGGATCTGTGATTTTTTCACACCCTGAATGACATAGCTATGTTGAACTAAATAGTCAGTGTAGACCAGGCCTCTCTCATGTGTACGTTAACTACTCAGGTGCTCAACCTTCCAAACAGTTTATAATATAGTAATAAGCCATGATAGCAAGTGCCCTACTAGGCTATTGATGCATGCCTTGGCTAGCACAAAGCTGAAAGCCACATATCTTCAACCACCTGAGATGTACACCAGTAGTTTACTCTTGGAGTGACATCTTGCTACAGAGCGTGGCTCATTAGTTTCACATGTAATTTCTAGCAATGGATGAAAAAATAATAGCAAAAGGCTACATAGACCTTTTTTACTATGCTGGATAGTCTTTGTTTCCTAAAAAGTACAATAGTAGCATCAAAAGGTCCCAGTTGTGATCTGAGCTTCTTGTGTTAGCCACTGTACAAACACATAGCATGTGAGAGTTCCAGTGCCTCACAGAGCACAGGAAATGTTAGTATACCCATTTTACAGATGCAGGATTGAGAGACAGCATGACTCATGCCATGTCACACAGGTAGTCTGTGGCAGAGCTGGGAACTGAATCTGTAGCTTGTGCGTGTCAACCGAGTGCTTTAAGCACAAGACCATTCAGCATCTCAAAAGAGTCTCTAAACTAGAAAATTGAGGCGAGGATAGTTTTATATCAACACAATCTCCACTTAAAGTCTGTCCAAGACAGCTACCAATTTGGAATTCAAAAAGCTCATATTTTCTTATTTTGGAATGACACTGGTTATAATGGAAGAAAATTATTACATAGACATATCCCTCAAAAGCTCTGACTTCTATTACTGATCCTCTGATCATACTTGTAATAAGCTAAAACAGAAAGCTTTGTGTAACCTTCAGGTGGGCTAGAGTTTACTACACTTTGCCTTTCTCCAGTGCTACATAGAAAATTTAACCCAATTCCTAAGTAGAAGCAGCTGGAGACCCAGGATTCAGTCTCCAAGGACTCACAACAGATTGTTCAAAGCAGATGAAAACAAAAAGTAATGAGTTTTATTAAGCATTAACTTTATAAATCATATGATAAAAGAAACAAAATAGTGACTACTATATAAATCTATAACAAGATGTGGCTAATTTTGGGAACTCACATTTACTATTTCACAACACATATAAACAAGAAAAAAAATTAATTTAAACACAGCAGCCCCTCAGAAACACTATCAACTCAAGTGTCCCAATGTTTTGGAGGAGTTCACTTGGATCTCAGTGATAGTCTCTGTATGGGAAGCTCAAAGGCTTGAGCAGGAAGAAGCAGCTCCTTGTTCTCTGGCTGCTGGAATCTTCCATGCAAACCCTGCTCTTCCTCTGCGGGGATCACTGCTCTTCAGTCAGACCACACCACATCTCACCAGCAGGGAACCCTGTGGAGCAAATTGCTACCACTCCCTGCTTCTAGAAGTTTCTGGCTGTAGGTAGCTAATCTGCCCAGCAACAGTAACCCACCCTGAATGGGTCTCTTAAAGAGAGAGCCTTTTTTTAGGCATATGGGTTACATTTGCACCCACTGTTCTGCTATTAATACCAACTCCAAAAGACTCTGTTGAGCTGTATACTTTCACTTTGTATTGAGGCCATCATGAAACCTGAGTCTATGCAAGCTGGAGATTGCATTAATACTATATTCTGTTAACAAAATGAAAAAACCACAACTCGCTGCATCTTGTTTTTGTTGTTGTTGTTTAGCCTGAAGATTGTCTGAAAACAATGTATGGCAATATATATTTAGATTATTCTCACCAACAAGTGTCCTTACTCCACTCCAATTCAACTTTAAAATATTTAAGATTTGCAAGTACAATAAATAGCTATACTGGTTTGGGGAGATAAACTTCCTTTTCTAAACACAAATAATATCTGACTTTTTCTGACGCAGTTTCCTTTAAAAAAAAACCCAACAAAACAAAACATTCTGCTTCCACATTTATGAAACCTATTAAGTATAATTTCTGTACATGGTCCAATTCTATGCTTTATGGTTGTGCTAACTCATTCCAAGAACCCAATATCTTTTGTAACTGTAAATTGTCGGTCATGATTATAATTTACTAATCTCAACAAGACACACACATGTATCCATCCACCCACAAGCACGTCATCTTGGATCACAGTATCATCACGGATTTTTTTTTCTATCAGAATTTGCTACTGTTTTCTTTTCTAGAAAAAGAGGGTAGAGGCCAGCCCTGTAACTCTAAACAGTGGTCTGTAACCCTGTTTTTGGACAATGATATATATCGCAAAAGGGATCTCACTATTCATCTCATCTTTCTAAATGTTTAATACTGGTAAACAAACTAATCAGAGATCCTGCTCTGATTATAGTCACTGGCAAAACTCCCACTGCTTCAGCAGAAGCAGGTTTGGTCCCTTATTTTAAAAGGCAGAAAAAAGTATACTGCAAAAATATACTCTGTGGCCTTGCTAATTCACTGGAATGCGCTGTTTAAAATTTCCTGTCTATACAAGAGAGACAGTATATCTCTATCATGCCTTTATTGGAACGTTGTGCTACTGCAGTCTTTGCCCTGGAACAATGTATGGTAGCTTGCACATCTGGTGGGTCCCAAAGCATTACCAACCCCAAGCTTTCAAAAATCATGAGAAAGCAGCCAAAAACCAGGTCAGTACTTTAAAAAACATGTTTGTTTTCATATAATGAATTTGGGGGTCATTTTATCTCCCTTCTGGTTTTTGAATTGTTGGAATTCACATTTTCCACTTTGCTTCCATAGCCATGAGGGCTAGAAATGTACTTTTTTAAAATGAAAGTGGAGAGCCTGATGTAACCACATGACTCCAGGAGTCAAGCTTTAGGAGAAAACACCAAACATCAGAAGACTTGCAATAAAAATCACACGAGGTGGTGACACGACTCATTTTTCACCTTCCGCTGTTAAGTCATCCTTTGCTGGCACCTATATCCAAGTGGGCAGAAAAGATGAACAGCAAGAGAAGATTTAGTCTTAATAGATTCATCTTACTGCTCTCAACTAATCCGTCACTTCTTAGCAGATTCATCACATAGGATTGTTGGGAACACAAACAAGTTCATGCTCAGTGCAGATGAAAAATACAGAATGAATGCTTTTAATACACTAATCTACCATTACTGGTAAGCAAGTCTGAAAAACTGACAGGATTTTGCTCTACAATCACAGTTCATCAAGGTTGAATGTCATATCTCATTTTTTGCTTTGAAATCTCCTGTTTTTCAGTTTCACTTAAAATTCTAAGATTAAGAAGCAACAGGAATGGATGACTGTCAGTAGTCCTCCCAAATCTGACTTGATTTTAAATAATGAAAAATTAAAAGAGAGATTTCATAAAAGCTAAGTAAGCAAAACCTTAAAATGTCTCAATGAGCAACATACTGGTTTAATCTGCTGTACATTAACAGGCCAAGTGTGACTGAAAGTTTTATTAGAAGCTGTTCCTTGCAGAAATGTAAGGCTTGAAATAGCTCCATTTCACTTTGACTACAAACACTGCAGGGTTTATTTTTTTCCGATATTTATACAGGAAATGCACCCATTGAGAGACAACATCTCATTTATTTCCATGCCTGTCAACAGCGAAAGCATAATTTTATATATATATATATATATATATATATATATATATATATATATATATATATATATATATACCACTGCATCACTTATAACTCATACACAAGGCAGAGGGTAAAACAAACACCTGAGAAGAAATATGCTGTTTCATAAGGTATTAACAATATTATGTATGAAGAGCAGTTTACTCACCTTAATGGAAGACACGTGTCCATTTTAGTTTAATCAATAGTTTATTGCATTGTTTTGATAGTTAATCAAATTCTGGATTTTTCTTTTTGCACTCTGAGGGAAAGAAGCCCTGACCATGTACATTGCTAGGGTCAGAGTTAGGGCTATTGACTTTTCAGGATTATGGGTTTAAAAAAAGTTTAGGTACTATATTGCTTTATTCTTTTTTTTCTCTGGGGAGTGAACTTTTACTGGAATTATGGGACAAATTCACTTCAATGGGTTGGCACCAAGGATGAACCCATCTATATACCTCTTGTTACAATGATCATGTGATATAACTCATACAATGAACTGATCGCAGATAGCATGTTCCTGTAAAACTACTGAACTTGTAAAATTTCAGAATTCTAGATGGATTCTACTTCATGAATACTTAATATTTAGCAACAGCTACAGACTGAGAAGTAAATGAACCGTCTTTTTCTTTCCACCTAGCACAATATTTCCCTAATATATGAAGAAGAGGAACCATTAGGAAACAGAATGCTGTAACAGTACCCACAGTTAAAGGTTGCAGTGTTAGCAGTAACAATATGGATGCAAATGTACTTTCATTTCAGAGTGTTGCCATTATGACAGTATATGAAGTGGGAAGCCCAAAGTAAAGCTGATGAATGAGACCAAGAACTAGTTGTTTTGAATGGGGATGAAGGGAAGGAAAGTGGGACAGAAGGGGGAAATCACCCCATATCCCTGCAAAGCAAAAGATCTCTGCTCATTTAATTACCCGGTTGTAAAAAAGGTTGAGAGTCCTCAAGCCGCAGAACAAGGTTTTTCCTGGGTAGAATAGAGTTCCCAATCTCTGAGACATTAGATCTCTGACAGGAGAACTCTGCTGCAGATGTCAAAAAGAAGTGGTGGAAAAGAGCTGGCTATAGTGACCAATGGAAAAAATGTGACATAGGGATAGAATGTGAAGATAGGGATAAAATAACTGAGTGACAAATTGAAGGGAGTTTCAGCCCAGTGAATGAACACCGGAAAAGCTTTCATAAAAGATTGTGGGAGACAAAGCCAAGAGAGGTCGTGTGAGACCATAATTGTTCTTAAATTGAAAATGCAGCAGGAAAAAGTTAAGTACTTCACTAAAAAATGGAGAAGACTAGCCAAAGTGATATACTTTGCATAAAAACCCTTTTGGGTAGAGGAAGAGAAGGAAAAGAGGTGGTAGAATCTTCATCTTTGGAGATTTTTAAGGCTCGGTTAGACAAAACCCTGGCTGGGATAATTTAGGGGGAGTGGTCCTGCTTTTTAGCAGGGGGTTGGACTAGATGACCTCGTGAGGTCCCTTCCAACCCTATTATTCTATGATTCTATGAAAATATGGTAATATTTACTGATACTCTAAAGGGAAAATTTTGCCATAGAAGATACATGTCCAAATTTTAAGCAGACAAGACACACCCCAGGTTGCTGGCCAAACCTTTTTCAAGGCCAAGAACAATAAACTGGGACTATTTTTTAGTTCCAAGGCAGAGAAAATGTGTTTGAGTTAGCCCAGCCCTGCTGTTGGAAAAGCAGCTTCCTTTCTGGCTTTTGGTCTCTCTCCTCCCTGATTCTTTCTTTCTCTCCTGCTCCCATTGTTTGTTCCCATATCCTGTCATAGTCTTTGTAACTCATTTGGGAAACTTCTCAGACCAAAAGTCACCACTTCTTGACCACACCACTGTTCTCAGTATTGAGCATACCACATTCAGCAAAGCTATTAACCTTTCTTATGGACAGCTGCTTTGCAACTGAGGCCTGATAAACACTTAGAAATCAGATCACCTAGTTATGTCGCTCAGGGCTGTGCAAAATTTTGCACCAGGAGCATGAGCCCCTTAGTTAGCTTGACCTATACCTAGTGTAGATGCAACTAGGTTGATGAAAACCTTCTTCCATTGACTTAACTATTGCTTCTCATAGAGGTGGATTAACTATATCAATGGAAAAACTTCTGTTGATATAGGAAAAGTCCACACCATAGTATTTTAGTGTAGATATAGTCTGGAAGGAACTCCTCAACTCTAACAATTGGTCCGTGGGCTCAGCTTGTTCATGAATGCATGTATAGAGAAATGAGAATGTTTGTCCTAGACAAATCTGATAGTGACTATATGGGTTGGTTGCTGTAGCCAGCCTTTGGGGGGTGCTTTGGGAATAGCACTCTGGTCATTCCTCAGGTGTACTTGGCATAGCAAAGACAGGGAGCCAAAATTAGCTCTAAGCTACCTTTTCTCCTTCCTCTGAGGTTGTCAAAGCTGAAAGTTTGAGCAGCTACTGTGTGTTTTGGCTCCACCATCGTCATGCCTCTGAACTGTACTTTACACCGTTAAAAAGGGACTGGGTGGTGAACAGACAGTTATCACCCCAAGATTATGCTATGCTAGGAGACTCTCCAGCTGTCCCTTTAAGTGATATCCTGGGAGTTGGTAGACCCAGGTTCAATTTCCTGTTTTGCTACAGATTTTCTGTGTGACCTTGGGCAAGTTACTTAGGTTATGTCTACCCTTTGAGCTGAGGGTGTATGTGTGACTCTCCGCCCACACAGCCTTACTTGCCTTAGCTCTTATCAAGCTAGCTAACTGCTGGGTGGCGGAAACAGCAGCATGGGTAACTACTCCAAGTAGATACTCAAAAGGTGAGAACGGGTTTGTGCTTGGGATGGCTAGCTTGGACTGCTGCTGCTCATGCTACCGTGTCTAAACGTCTATTGTTAGCACACTGGATTGATGAGAGCTAGAGTGCTGTAACAGCCTGACCTGTTACCATGACTTACACTTCCCTGCATTTATTTTCCTCCCATTCATCTATACTTCTCCATCTTCTAGTGTCTGACGAAGTGGGAATTTCTCCCATGATAGCTCATGTGATGAATAAATGTGTTAGTCTTTAAAAGTGCCACCAGACTCCTTGTTTGTTTCATTCAAACTGAGAATCACATCATGTGCTCAAGGGTAAACGTAGCCTTCATCTTCCTGTGCCTCGGTTACTGATCTGTAGAATGGGGATAACAACACTTCCTTACCTCACAGGAGTGTTGTTGTCAGGACAAATACATTAAAGATTGTGAGGTGCTCATATACTACAGTAATGGAGGGCATATATGTACCTAAGATAAAGAGATCTGGTCGTCCACGTGTAATCTATTCTATGAAGAGTTTCATCTAATTTATTCCTAAACAGTTTTTTTATTATAAATTTTCTGATGTCAATATATTATTATACAGTTTCTAATTATATTATCTGTGAATTGCATCCTTACTAGCAAGCTGATCTTATGTATCACTTACTTACTACAACCATTTAAGAATACCACTCCCACGAATTTGAACAAAATCATGAGAAGACCTAACAATGGAGTGAGAATCTGTTCATATCTCATGATTCATTTTGTGCTTAAAAAAATAGTTACACAAACTACCATGTAATTAATGATCTTAAAAAAAAGCTTACAAGAACAACACAAATTCCAGGTTCTGTTTTTGGAGAAATAGATCAATCTATCCTATTGCAAGATTTTTTCTAAATTGAATCCTCGACTTAAAAGGATGCTATATCCTGAAATGCTTGTGTCTTGGAAAGGCTACTTGGTATTGTTTTATTTGTGTGTCAAAGGGATGCCTGATGGCTCAACAATTGTTAACCTCTCCCATGGTGTGCTAATAAGAGGTCAGAGGCTCACATGTGGCTTGCAGCTTGGGGAATTTATTTCAGTATTCTGCCAGGGATGGGAGTGACCAAATGCTTTCTCTCATAAGTCCTAAGCCATAAACTGCATCCTACTTGACTAGCCATGCCAAAACAGGGCCCAAGGGTATCCAAAGTCTTGGCTGATGGGAAAAAATGAGTGCTTCCTATGGAAGCCACAGCTGTTTTCCTGAGAGAGAGCACAGATGCCTGAATTTTTCCCTACGTTCTGTTTTTGACTACCTGTTCTGGCAGACGTTGCAACAAAGGGGGAGGAAAGCAGCAGACATCCAATTGTTTTAAGTAAGCCTTGGCAACACCAGTACTGATTATATAAACACTGAAAACATTCAAAAGATTTTTTCTGGCTTTCCAACTACTTTAAAAAAAAAAGGTGTGATTGTGCCCTAACACTCCCCATCTCAAGCAAAAATGTAATGATCCAGATAAAGCCCTTCATTATGAAAGAAGAGATTATTCCAAGAAAAAAAGATAGTACATATTACTAGGAAAGATCCCGTACTTATAAAGAAACATTATTTTACATATATATCTTATCCACTTTGCACAGAGAAGATTAGTTTCTCATGTGAAACTGCAGTGTGGAGGTCAAAATGTACATTTGAATTTGAAATGCTGGGCCTTATTTATTCCTGATGTAGCTCACTGAAGCCAATGAAGGTACATTAATAGTTATGCCAGCTATGAATTTGGTCCATTATATTGTACAGCACCAAATACATCACTGATTTCAATGGATTCACACCAGCTAAGAATTTGGCTGTTTATTTTACAGCACTTTCTTGGTTATTAAAATATATTTATTAAGAACTGACAATCAGATGAAAGTTGTACAAGACACAAATATCAGCACACGTCTTGATCTGGACAATTTACAACGTTATCAGGTGGTTTTGTTCTAACTTTCCTCCTCACACACAATTTTAATTCCCCCTTCTCCAAATAGTGTTATTTGACATGTAAAGTATTTTCAATATTGGGTTTAATTAAATACATTAAAACAATGCTTTGATAATTCATGAAAAGTCAGCCAAGATTTGACTGCTTATAGTTATGCATATAGCAGGATAGAATGTGAATAATGCAACTGTATTGATTTCAGATTTGTATATCAGGTTGTGAACCAACAGAGATCACCCTGGCTGAAAATACATGTGCAGTAGGGGCTAAATTTGAGAAAAGCAGGACTCCATCAATCTCTTAATCTTGCAATTTGCCATTAAGATTTTTTTAAAAGGTGCTTTTTCTCTCTTGCATTGGTTCATAGCTGCACCTGGCTGCCACCTATAATGTTCATTTAGTCATCTTTTACCTCCCTGCCTCAGTTTCCCAATATGTAAAATGAAGAAAAGACCTATCTGCCAACTGAACTGTGAGGATTAGCTAATGGTAGAAAAATGCTTTGAGTACACAAAGTGCTGTGAAATGCTGATTATTATCAGCACCATCAGAATGCACTGATCCAGGCATTTCACGTGCAGTGCATCCTGAAGGGTTAGTTGCAAAGCAAGATGAAAGGATTCTGCAGCAGTGGCACAACAGAAAATGGAAAAATAACAGCACACTGATGTCCCAGGGTGGATCGTCGGCAGTGAAGATCAACTCAAGGCCCTTTTGATATTAATGCCTGAGCTGAAAGACAGCCACCTCTCTGTCAGCCAAAGCTGGAGCAGCATCAGCAATCTCTATCTGGCATAGCCATCGCTAGAGGGGGACAGAGTGCAACATTGAGTAGTCATGGCTTACTATAAGAACACTGGTCAATGAAAAGGATGTTTGATGATAGCGCCCCTACTGCAGAGGCTGAAGCACACTTTACTTGGGTCACAGAGAAGAAGAGATCCTTCCTGTCTCCTGTGGAGCTACAGTCTCATGTGTTCCCTCCTTGATTTCGCTCCTGTGAGAGTGCTGGATTGCACTGAAATGGGTCAAGTCAGATGTCTAATGTCTATCTGCTTGGAAATCCGCAACAGGCTATTTAAACAGTCTTGAGCAGTTTGTAGATGGTTTGTTGGTTGGGGTGGTTCGTTCCTTCCTTCCATCCCCTTCCCTCCAAAGCTCATTACGCCTTTTTTTCTTTTTGGTTTAAATATGCTGTTCTGCAGTCAACCCCAGTAACAACCACCACCAAGCCAGCGACACCTTCTCCCCATCTATCTGCCTCTGCAGCTGGAAGAGCACACCAGACCAGAGTACTTGTACTAACACCTTTGCTGCTGCTTCCTGAACTAGTACCCAGGCCCCAGAGCCTTGTCAAGACTCAGCTGCTCGAATTACTATTTTGATGACTTCCTTGTCTATGTCCTCTGAAAATGTCCGGAGAACTCCAGAGACTATCTAGGGAATTTTTGCAGCTACTGTGATCATACCAAGAGTGGTGGCGAAAATGGTATTTCTAGACCACAAGGTCAGCAGCAGTGAGAAAAAGAGCTGGCACCAATTTGGCTCAGCTTCTCCTGGCACCTCATCCTCATAGACAGAAACAACCAAGTAGATGAAGTACAGAATTGTTCCGATGAGAATGAAGCAAAAGGAGAGGTCACTTCTGTCACTCATGGCAGACCTCCTATGGGTGGGTGAATCTGGGCTGGGAAGGGATGCACAGGGCTTGTGGGGTCGGAAGGATTTGGGATATTTGATGTATGCCTTCCCGACCAGGTGCTCACAGGTAGCCTCCAGGGTGAGGTGGGAGTCAGCAGAAAAACAGATACGATAGACTGTTTACATAATCTGAGGGCCTGCTTCTTCCCTAGGTCACTTTCTCCATTTGCAGTTTATTCTCAGGGACTTAGTGGACCAGCACCTGACTTTCATATGTTTTTGCCTGCCTTCCTCTTCCGAGAGGTATTTATAACCTGTCCCATCAACATAGTATCTGATCACCTTGCATCTAAATCTATAAGGCCACGAAGTGGTCTCACATCTCATTTCCAAAATAAAGGTAAAATAATGGTTGCAAACTACAAGAAATACTTTGCATATACTTTCCCCCCACAACTTCAGGGCACTTGTCATTAAGGAGTAGTGTCAGCTCACACAGTCAGAGCAGCACTGAGAAAAAGGCTAGAAACTATAAGAAAGAAGGATTCCTGTTCAGAAGAAACAAGTTTTCTCACTGAGTTAGAGAAGAGCAGTCTCAGTGAAACTAAATAAACAGTTTAAAAGGCAGAATACAGTGATCAAGTGTTGAAAGAAGCTAGGAGAATCAGAGAGCATCTTTGCCAGAACAACGGCAAGAAGATTAGAGAATAGTAAGCCAAGTGTGGAGGAACCAGTGCAAAGATTTTTGTTTGTTTGGTAAGTTTTTTTTGGGGGGGGGGGGGGGGGGGCGAGGAGGGAGAGCATGTAGGGAGGTGGCTTGCAGCAACTTTAATTGTAATAGGGAAAGAGCCAGCGGAGGCAAAGAGGTTGATCATCTTGCTGTTAGACCAATGGTAGGGAAGCAAGAGGTGATTGTGGTGCATTAGTTTGGTGTTTGTGCATTTTGGTGTGCATTGTGACAACAGGATGCACTTAAATGATGTTTCACTTACACTAAGTCTCTTTTATCCCACTCTCACAGTGTAAAGAGGCATATGGTCTAAATGGCTATGTCTACAATTGTAAAGTTAAGTTGACTTAACAGAGTGGATACACTTAAAGATGACTTAAGTCGACCTTGTTAAGTCTACTTAACAGTAGACATAGCCATCCACACTGGCTTTAGTCGACTTAATAAGGTCGACTTAGCGCTATTCCCCATCCACACTGACTTTAAGTAGACTTAAGAAGTCGACTTAAGGCTTAAGTCGACCTTCAGAATTGGTGTTATTAAGTCAACTTAAAGTGTTATTAAGTTGACTTAAGGAAGCACTTAAGTCGACTTAATAAAAGCCCAGTGTGGACACGGCTTTGTGTAGGTCGACTTAAGCATCCTTAAGTCGACCTAAGTTACCAGTGTAGACTCACCCAGTCAGTCTAGTGTAAATGAGAATAAGGAGCATAATCTTTCTTCTTCAAGTTTAAATTAGCATCCCACAATTTTCATTATTCATTTATTAAGTTTCAAAATGGTTTTGCTGATATCTAATTTAGAGGCATAGCATTATCTCTGTCTCTCATTCAAGTTTGTTATTTAAAAATCTTCCCCAATATTAATTCCTGTTATCTCCTAGCTCTGCTTCCACTAAATCTTATCAGATCAGTTAGTCTTCAAAACGTTACAATTAATTTTTTGTGCAGTAGCAGTGTGGAGATGTTTTGCAATTATATATGTATGTCAACCACAGCACAGTTTTAGGAGTCTTATAACATTACCTCCCCTCCACCCCCTGCCACCAAAGCCTACATATTTAAATCTGGAATTACAAAGAAAACGCAGAAAGAGAATGTGGTTGTGACAATCTGCTGAGGTTCCCAGAATTGTGAGTTACTAGGTTACCTCTCTCAGCCTCAGCAAGTGAAAAGGGTCCAGAGATGAACTACTCTTGTCCTTCAGCAACTGAGAATAATTCCCTTAGCAATCAATAGAGGATTTAAATGTCATGCTCTGAGTTGCCTATAATTCTATTTCCTCAGTCGCTATCATATCTCCTATGGCTACCATTATCTATTATTGCTATGTAAGTCTTGGCACAAGGTAGTCTTATGTTAAGTACAGCATTAGAAAATCATTTTGGCATAATGGACAGACAGGATGATTTTAAAATATCATGGGAAATATGTGTAAATAAAAAACCACAGCTTCCTTCTCACGTCACGAAATTAAAAAAATGATCACTAGATTATAATACTTAGAGGGGGATGTCACAGATTACCATGATATGTATGTAATTTCAGAGAGAAAGGATGATGAAGATAAAGAACTATATACAAATGGTAGTTAATAAATTGTTTTGGTTCATTAGTGAAAGTGAATTTTTATTAATTAGATTACACATTGGCTTGTACTTGTTTTAGAGATTATACATAGAATGGTTGATCTGTGACACAGTATATTAGAATTCTTCCTTTTATGCCTTATTATGGGACTAATCATGATCCCCTGAAGTCCTGCACTTCCCCAAGAACAAGGGCTGTGACTGGGTCAGGCCCTCAACAACTAGAATTTGCTGCAGACCGTGCAAACTGCAGACTGATGTTGCAAAGACTCAAGAGATGTTTGAAGGACACTGTGGCTGCGTCCACACTTGTAAATTAAGTCGACTTAAGCTTGCTTAAGTCAACTTAAGGAAAATAAAGTTGACAATTATAATTAAGTCGACTTTATTAAACCTCATTTTAATGGGGCTGGAATCTGGCCTACGAACACCTGGGAGCTGCGGCCAGGCTGCAGCTTTTTCAAATCTACCACCCTGAGCATGCTCAGATGCATGGTTCAGGGTGGGAGCAGCCTGGCCAGGGAACAACTCTGGCTGTATCTCCCTGCAGCACTGGCCAGATAAGAGGGAGGGGGCCGGGAAGGTCGGGGAGCCTTGGGCGGGGAGATGGCAGGCAGGAGGCTAAGAGGAGTGGGGAAGGAGCCTGGGGGCCCAGGGAACCAGCGAGTGGGGAGGGGAGGAGTGGGAAAGAGGGGGTTGGGGAGCCATCGGAGGGAGTGGGGGGAGTTGGAAAGGACCCAAGGGGCAGCGGTGATGGAGGGTCCGGACACCCCACCCCCACCCCCACCCTGGGTGGGGGGGCGGGAGGGGGGAAATCAGAGTTTGGATAGCATTCCCAGAGACCACAGCTATGTCCACATTACACCTGGAGGCATAATTCCCCACTTGGGTAGATGTACACACACTAACTCTGTTTCAACTAGCATGCCTGAGCAGCATGACATGGTGGCACAATAAAGGCTTGAACTAGCCACCCACCCAAATACAGCTCCATCTGAGATCCTAGGAATATACTCGGGTGGCTCCCCATGTTCCCAGACCCACATTGCTATTTTTAGCATGGTAGATCAAGCACAGGTAGGATGTGCATATTTACCCAAGTTGGGAATAACACATCTCAGCTGCAATGTAGACGTATTCTGAAAAGGATAAATTGTACATGAGAAGATACCTAGGAGAGCATATTCATATATGCATAATTGCATTTTGAATTTGAACTTGTGCTAGGAAGAACTATTAAAACTTGGGGAACACTCCTAGAAAGTATTAATATATGCAGTCATGTGCCAACAATGACCTTCTCTGCCTTATACATTGACCAAACTGGACTGTCTTTGCGAAAAAGAATAAATGGACACAAATCAGATATCAAGAATGATCACATTAAAAAAACCAATAGGGGAACACTTCAACCTCCCTGTACATTCACTGAAAGACATGATAGTTACAGTGCTCCAACAGAAACACTTCAAGTCGAGAATCCGAAGGGAAACAGCAGAGTTAGAATTCATATCCAAATTTGACATTATATTAGGTCTGAATAGAGATCTGGGCTGGCTCTCTTATTACAAAAGGTGATTCTCCCCTCTTTTTAAGCTTTTCACCTTCTTATTTGTTGTTCTATACTGTCTGAATCAAAACAACTAGCGTGGTTTGCTGAAAAAATCTGTACTGACTTGTGACTTAGTCTTCTCTGCATTTATCTCTCTCTCTCTCCATACTGTAATTTCCATTTCATGTGACTGATCAAGTGGGATTTTACCTATGAAAGGTCATGCAATAAATAAATTTGTTAGTAATTAAACGTGCCACAGGTCTCCTTGTTTGTTTTGCTGAACTAGACTAACACGGCTAGCCCTCTGGAACTTTAAAAAGTTGTTATTGCCAGTATTCACAATGGAGAGAGAGAGAGAGAGAGAGAGAGAGAGAGAGAGAGAGAGAGAATGTATGTAAACTTGCTTTAGAGATTTGTGTCACTTTTGTTCCCTTAATTTAATTTGGTATATGGGTAGATAGATGTATAGAGATCCAAGTCCTGAAAAGACTGAACTCTGGTCTGTACACTAATAGAGATATAAGTTGAGGCAAAGCAAAAGGGGAAAGAAATATTATGCCTAACAGCAGCAAAGCACTTTCCTCAAGCCTATTACGCAAGCAATTTAGAAATTATAATAAAGACATTTCTTCCACCTTGTTAATTTTTTTTGTTTATGAAGAATTGCACTGGGCTGTATTCATTAAAAAAGCAAAAAGTGTGGGAGTTTCACCATGATGCTGTGGAAATTAAACTCGAGAGTCGTGAGGAATAAGCGTTGGATTAAAAAGAAAATAAATTGTGTATTATGACACATATTATAAATCTGTATATGTGGGATTTAGGTAATTGCATGTGCATCTATCATTATTCTGTCAAAAATGTACTTTGGGGTTCCTGTGTGGGCCTGATATGACAGGAACCTTATTACAGATAGTAATGAGGATTTATAAACACAAAGGATAATAAAACTGCAGGCTTTGATTTTGCTTTCTACTTTTTTTCTGCATAATTTCTTTGAAAATGTTGTACCTTTATGGGATAGTTTATTGCATCTCTGTCACATAAATGTACAGTTATATTCCAAAGAATACTTTATATAACAATTTTCCTCTTTTTCTGGGAACAAACTGAGCTCTCAAATGTATTCATTATTTAGAATTACTTGTGAATTTTTTTATTGGATGATTGTTGGCTTGCAAATCAATCACAAACTCTTCATCACAAATATTTGAAGTGACAGAGTGGGATATGTCTGTATCAAATTATGAACTCCATTTTATATTATGTATTGAACATGTCTAAACTTGTCTGAGTGCAACCTACTGTATTCCAGACAGTTTCCCTTCTCAGGAAAGGTATTTGATACCTTATTGTTATTAAGAAGCCGTCAAGACAGCAGTGTAGGGCCACAGACCCTGACTGTCTCTCATCTGTAAGTCCCACAATGGAACAATGGACTTTCTACAGGAGGGGGAGGGGAAATGGGCAGAGAGAAAAGAGGTACTATTTAAGACCAGGGTTATGCTCTGTACAGTGGGCCAATATTTCTGCCATGTGGCGAGAGATAGGGCAGGAGGGATGATGCTCAGCTTGGAACACTGGGAATGTGCCCTACAGTCCCAGAGTTGGAAACAAGGACAAGACTCTACTCAGACCAAGGCAGCTCAAAAGCACGTGAAACGTAGTAATGGCACCCACTTTCAATTGACTGATGACTGTACAGTTATGCGCTGTCCAACTTTCTCCTGGACAGTCCAGATACTGGAGGTTGATTGCTCCTGTAAGATGTCAATGTACAACAGTCTGCTACTTTAAGTGGAGTTACCCCCACAGTTCAGTTTAAACACAACACTGGATTAGTGTTGATTAAAGAATAAAACAAGTTTATTTAACTACAAAGTGATAGGCTTTAAGTGAGCACAACTATAAGGCATTAAAACCAGAAATGGTTAAAAGGGGAATGAATATAAAACTCTTTCTAGTACCTAAACTCAACAGACTAGACTTGGTTTGAGGTAAAATTCAAGTTCCCAGCAACATATCTGACAAAGTCTGGATCTGCCCCTCAAAACTCTTTCTTTTGTCTTCTTTCATGAAAAAGAGATAGAAAGATGGATAGGGAGAGAGATACCAGGTGTTTTGTCCCTCACTTTTATAGTACTTCCCCAGTTTGAAGTAGTTTCATTTGAGTATTATCCCTCGAAGCAAAATTAATTCAAACAGAAAAGAAGGTGATGGAAGTGCGTATTCACCTATTTTCATACTCTTCACTCTCATGCATAAGCCCTCCTCTTTCCAGTTCTTAATTTGTAATGAAAGAGGTATCAGGGCTCAGCCCCATCCAAAATTACGCACTGATACTTTCCCATGAGAGACTATAGGTTTTGCCCTCTACATCTTTCATCCTGGAGGTCTTGTGTTCTGGTCACAATCCTTGTGGTTATAGAGGATTCCTTTTTAAAGATAAGCTACAGTGAGAAAAGAAAACAAAAGGAAGTGTAAAGGAAGAGAAGAATCAGTAGGAAAGGTAGAAACCAAGAGGGGAGACACATATATCAGCTAGAAATGGTGAAATAAAGCCAGAAGAGACAGAAAGAAAAGGGATGAGGCACATACAAAGAGAAGGGGAAGGGAAAAGTAGAGAGGAGGGATTCATAGATTCCAAGGACAGAAGAAACCTTTGTGATAATTTAATCTGATCTCCTCTATAACACAGGGCACATCATTTCCCTGAAATAATTCCTAGAGCACATCTGTTAGAAAAACATCTAATCCTTATTTTAAAATTGTGAGGAAGAAAGTAGATATGATAGAGAATGGGATGAAAAACAGAATCTAAGAGAGATAGGAGGATGGAAGAAGGACACACTAATAGTAGAGTTAAGAAAAAGGAAACAGATGAAAGGGGATAAAATAGTACATATGAGGGATTGCTACTGGCTTATAATAAAAGGTGGCCAAAATGAAAAGTAAAATAATTTACAGACAACTCACATACACATAAACCAGGATTACAGTTGTTTACCATTGCTCTTGATAACAGCTCAAATATTTGATATGTACCATTACTCTGTGTCCCCTCCAATATAAGAAGCTTATTAGGGTTTATCGGTCTTCACTGCAACGCAGCAATAGGCTTAGCCAGTTGTAGTCCTGAAAATGATTTATGGGCCAAAAATAAATGTGGGCCCCTCTTACACTGCTTTTGCTGTGAGCCCACCAAACAGTTTGGCTCCTGTTGCATTAAACTAAATTCATTTGCCAAAAAAGGGTTAAATTTAATACAGCTGGACAGCTGAGCAGCTGCTTTCATGATTTAAATAAAAACAAGCTGAAATTCATGCTGTCAACTCAGTGATATATGACTTGTAATGGGATGTTTCCAACCTTTTCTTCCATATGGTCGCCTACATTAGGTAATGCACACAGCCTACAGTGCAACCAGATTCCCCCAAAACATCTGGGTCCCATTCCTGCTCTGTTAGCTCCATTGTTGCCTCCCACAAACCCAAATGATTCATAGGACAACATCTCTTTGCTTAAGGATCAAATTAGGACATTTCATTGATAATTTTATTATGTGCCCTAACTGTAGTTATGGGAAAATGGAACACAATCAAAAAGATATTTCTCTACCACACATTTCTCTCACTCCTCCCTTCCCACACTATTTACAGTTGATAAAGTTCAGATTTCAGACAAGATTATAATAACTGAATTTGGAAACAAAATAGAACAAGTTCATCTCCTGTGGGGACTACATTTTCAGTTGATTTCGTCTGTCTCCTTTGTTGCCTAATTTTAGAGGATTGTTTTCTCCTCCAAAAATGTGTTCACTGACAGGAAAAGGATAGCAGAACATTTATCTTTGGAAGTTGAAATCAAAACCAATACATTCTGATGATAAGAAATGGGGACCAAACTCTTGCAAAATTGCTTCAATTCTTTAGGAATGCTAAAGAATCTAAAACAGAACGGACACTTCTTTATTTGAAACATGCACCATTTATACAATGACACCAACACTTCTTGAGGTGTGGATTTAAGAGTACAAAGCTGACAAATGCCGACTGGGCCATGTATGTGTTGGGCCGTTCTAGGTCCCCCAATTTACTAAAGCATTTAGGCGTCTGTTTTGCAGAATCAGGGCACTGATGCTCACACAGTTTGAGCTAGATATATAAATATTTCCAACTCTAACTAACACCGCAAGGCAATATGCATTCAAACCACTGAACTACAATCTTAACTTCACTTTAACAATGAGGGGGAGGAGGAAGGGAAGATTTGTGCATCTGAAGTATTTAAAAACAGCTTAAATTCAATGTGGTTTATTTTGGTCTGGTGTACTACGAATATTAGTTACAAATCAAACAGTTATGAAGTCTGACCATTGTTAAAGTAAAAAACCTGACAAAATGGTGCCTCTTTTCTCAGAATCATGAGACACAGAAAGACACAGAAAGAGAAATGTGTGTCATGGGGCGAATTTAATCAGGATTATATTATTAATAATGAGACAGTAACATGCACATGGATATCTTCTGTATCACATAACACTGGTGCTTAATTTCTTTATTTTATATAAGCCAACGTGATATAGATGGACAGATATTTTAAAATACAAAATTAAGAACTTGTCTCATGACATGCTTCACTAAAACTATTTCTTCCTATTTTCTACCTCGTTAGTAGACTTTTATTATCTGCCCTAGCATCAAGTGACAAAAATCACAGAGGATGAGAGACTCTTGCCCTCTCTTTATTCTGTGCAAAAAATATCAGAGCAATGTAAAGGGGCGCTCAAAACCTCAGTTCCAGTTGGGGTAAAATTTCCCCAGCACAGGACCCTGGAACCCCTTAGGAATGCTGGCATAGGGCAGTAGATTTCAAACCTTTTTTCTCGGAACCCAGTTGAAAAAAATCCTTTATGCTCATGACCCAACAATTGTATCTTTGAGCAATGCATTCCAGTCTTTTGGCAGTGGCAGCAGGGGGCACCATGACCCAGTGCCTGAGGGTTTGCGACCCAGTACTGGGTCCTGACCCTAAGTTTGAGAACCATGGCATAGGGGGCATATCGATGGAATGTTGGGGCGGTGGGTGTTGGGAGCATGGCGGTAGCAGGTAGTACTGCTGAGATTCGGGGCTTTGCTGCTGCCCAGAAGTAGGTGGGTGATAGACTGCTGTAGTTTCGATAGCCTCTCAGGAATGTATAAATTACACTGGGGGCTGTTCCGGACCCCAGAGCAGCCTAAAATCAGAAGGGCTAAGGGGTGACAAAGCGCTGTTAGTCCTTTGTCTCCCCAGCCTGTCAGTTCTGTGTTGTGACTTTAAGGGAGGGCTACACTCCAATTAAAAACCCACAGGTAGCCTGGGCTAGCTAACTTGGGTTCACAGGGCTCAGGCTAAGGGTCTGTTTAACAGTGTAGATGTTCAGACTCGAGTTGTTACCTGAGCTGTGGGACCGTTCTACCTTGCAGGGTTCTAAAGCTCATGCGACAGCCCTACCCTGAACCTCTACAATTAAACCGCCCCATAGCTGGAGGACCACAAGCCTCAGCCAGCTGGCACAGGTCAGTTGCAGATTTTTAACTGCAGTGTAAACATGCCCCAAGAGGCACAGGGTAGACTCTCAACCAGTATGTTTTGGATACTATTATTTATCAAATTCTCTATGACATGTTGACAATAAGGGGTTCTGAACAAAGGTTAGACACTGCGGCTCATACTCTGTAAAACAGAAAATACAAAAGTAACCATAACTTTGACTTTACTACTACTAGATCATAATGGAGCTAGACCATCTTTTTTTTTTTTTTTTTTTTCCAAATTTCAACAGATTTTTCTGGTGACAATCTTTTCCCTCATTTTTGACCACCTCTATTTATTTACATCATGGTAACAACTATTGGCAGAAAACAGGGTCAACAGCACTAGCAAATATACTAACTGGAGATAAAAACTCAGATTTGTTGAATTATGCACGACAATTACCTTAAAATTACCTAACTGCACATGTAAAGAGCCAGTTAAATCTGTAACTGGTGATTTACATGTGCAATTCCTATGCCCAAGAAACATCTGACGAAATGGGTTGAAGCCTACAAAAGCTTATGCCCAAAGAAAAGTATTAGTCTTTAAGGTGCCATAGGACTCTCATTGTTATGCCCAAGACAGTTATACTCATGTGCACTGCTCAAAATCTGGTTTTATAACTATGATTTATATATTAAGGTGTGGTCTATGAAAAACTGCCTCCATCAAATTAATTAAAAATTCCAACACTAACACTTTCAGAATGCCAATTTTTAGACAAGTAACTTTTTCAATCACATTCACTAACATTACAAGAGTGAATGTCGCTGGTGTTATATACTCAGTGGTGATATTTTGGATGATGAATAAATTAGCTGCTAGTGGTGTTAATTGGTGTTACACAGCAAACCTCCCAGGATATGTTTGACAGATTGGGTCAGATTTGTTCCTGGTGTAACTCCAGCTGACTCACTGGCTTTTCAGTTTCGCTTTGCACATTGCTGCTTATTATTTAAAAATACAAAACACACCTGTTCCAAGGCTACCTGTTATTAGAACCTTAATATAATAAAAGGTACAATTTGTTTTTATCTATGATTGCAACATCATCATGAGTCAGCTTGAAAATAAGCCTTTACTAATACCATCACTGGGACACAAATGATGGGGGAAAAACTCACAGATGAAAGCCCAGATAAAGTTTTGGTAAAACAGTTGTTATTGCTTTTCTTATTTCTTTTAAGTTGTTTTCCTCCCACACACTTACTTTATCTGCTCATCAGTTGAAGAGGTGTACTCCTAATGATGAAGTGTTATTTTAAAAAGATCACACTCCACTGAATCATAGGGTATGTCTTCCAGAAGCGTTATTTTCAGAATGAAGGTAAACTGTTTCTGAGATTTTTATTGCTATTTAAGTGGTGGTTTAGTCCAAAGTTTCTCAACGACCAGTCCATGGACCAGTGCTGGTCCCTGAGATCTCCCTAACAGCTTACACACAATTTAGGAAGGCAACAAGATGGTCCTTGTTATCAAAAAGGTTGAGAAACACCGATCTAGTCAATGGAGTTTATTACAATTAAACAGTTTCCAATTTTTTAAAAATATTGTTTGTTGTATATCAGATCAATCATCATTTAAGACTAAAACATCATTTAAACAATTTGAATTCAACCTGGATGTTCTATTATCTCAAAAGTCATAAAATTTTGGGACACATCTCAGATCTGAATACAGTACAGCTATTGTATGTAAGCAAAGTATCTGGCTGAAAGACCATGTTAAGACATAAACTAGATTTTCCAAATTATTATTTTAAAAAACTTATTGTTAAATAAATAGCATTTCTATTGCTACTAATTAAAATTCAGAAGTAAATAAATGACACTATTAATTCTAGTGATTATTACCCAGTTCCAATCATTAGAGAAAACTGACATAGTTATTATCTATATCTGGAAAGAATTAACATGCGAGACCCAGGATGGAGTTAAATGGAGACTTGTTACGGTGTATCAGTCATTCTGTTGCACTGTGAAATCACCTCAATGAGCATGTCCTTTTGTGAAGGTGGGATGACACTGCAGTGCTCAGTGACTTGAAAACCTAAGAAGATATCATGCCTTCTGAATCAGTGAAGAATGTCATTCCAACTACAATGATCACGGGACAATCTCAGGTACTTGTTGGCTCAGTTTGTCTAGCTGACCACGCATCTTATGCCTTTAACCATGTAGGAGGTAGCTCCTTTGTTCTGTATCTGCCCACACAGTACACGATTTCAAAGAAAAAATTTAGCTGGATTGAAGCAAGAGCTGTGTATGATGGGTGAGGGGATAATGATTCCACAAAAGGGGGTACATCTTCTCTTTCTAGTAATTCCTCAAGCTAGATTAATCAGATCTGGACTATGTCTACACTGTGGAGGGAAGTCGATCTATTTTAAATAAACTTTCAGCTGCTGAATTCTGGAAGTTGCTCCTTGCATTGGGCACTTGCATCCTCACTTGTCACTATTGGGTTGACATTCAAAGCAGTGCAATATGGGTAACTATCCCAGAGTGCACATAGACACAGAGCCTTGTGGGAAGATTGTTGATCTGCCATGGGGCAATGTACACCTTTCCCTTCTCTTCTTGTTACCAAAAAAATAAAAATAAAAATGGGAAACTGTTTTCATGCCTTTTTTCTCCGCTTTGCGCATACCACTGCTGGATAGTCATGGAGTCCACTCAGCTCTGCTCTATGATTGAGAGCATTACAAACACCTCATGCCTTATCCTGCAGTATTTTCAATGGTGACTTACGTTGAGCTTTGTCTACACTGATGGTAATTCGACCTCTAGAATTCGAGTTCAGTGCTACTTTGGGAGTGGTTTTATTAAGTTGAATTTCAGGGTGATTTAGGTTGGTCTAACATGTGCCAGTGGAGATACAGTTTAGGGGGTCGACATAATTGGCATTACATCGACCTCCATTGTCAGTGTACACCAGGCCCTGGGCTCCCTTTGCTTGCAGAAGTGTAGAGGACAAATTGGGTTTATGTGAGGTGCAGGCCTAGGTAGATCTTGCATGCAGCTCAGATGTCTGTGGGAATCTCATGCCACCTTCCTGAAGTCCATTAGGATTCTGAAGACTCCCAATATCTCTATTGCCACGTTAAGAAGCTGTTGTAGCACTCCCAGTAAGTGAATAGGTCCCTCAGGATCCTGATTTCTCTCCACCCCACACTTACTTTAAACCCAGAGTGAAAACTGCTGCTTGCCTGCTCTATATTCAGTTTTGCTTTTTCTTCATGTCAGAATACAAATTGGTTCTGATACACTTTTTCTTGAACTCTGCGGGGGAAAAAAAGGATTGGGGTTGTGTTCAGATCCAAATATGAAGAATGGGTCCTAGCATCAGACAGATTTCTTGGCATTTTCCACAAGAGAGCTCATTATAACACATTAAAGTAGGACTAGTTTCTGATCATACAGTATTTCATAGTGTAACTTTATTTTCTCAGTACCTTTTCATTTGTAAGTTAATGGCATTTAATAAACTGGTTCCTTCTCTTTCCATACCCCTGACTTCTTTCCCCTATCTGTTTTGCTTTTCACTGTTAGCATCTTTGTACTGTTACCCCTACTGGTGGGTCTCTGAATAAAATATAGAGAAAATACAGACTACAGCAGCCAGAGATAACAAAAGAACAAGTAAGAGAATTTCTAAAAATGTTTAATGTCAGAGAGGCCAGGCAAGTGGAACCACGTATGTAACATCTAAGGTACTATTAAAGACGAAGTATTCAGCTCACTAAAATATGATTTCTGACAGAACTAGGAAAAAGGTAAGAAGTTTGACAGAACTGTAAAAAATCTGTGACTCAGAAGATAGTCACCTGCTGACTCAATAATCAACTATTTAGAGATGGGAAAAATACATACAATCAAGTCCAACCCTCCTAAAAAGTCAAGATATTATTCCGAAACGAGAGCATGTTAGAGTGTGTGCACAAACAAAGGCATTTTCCATGTCCTAAGAGTGATTTAGTTTTGTATTTTCAGTGCTGTAACTGATTTATCCTGAGCAAAGGAATGTGGTTTTTCACGAGACAATGAAATTATTTATATCTGTATGATGTTTGAAAGATCATATATGTAAAGGAGGAATGACATTTTCTATGAGGCATGTACATATCTGCAATCCTTTCAGTCACAAATAGAGTCATTCACTTAAGCACATACAAGGAATTGAATGCATCCTTATCCAGGGATAATGATGTTCTAGGCAGAAAACTCTAATCACTTTCCTGTATCAGTATTAGCAGAAACTCTGGCAGAATGGATATATGTAGAAAGAGTTATCTAAAATGAAGAATTGTGCTAGCCTATCTCAGCAAAGCAAACAAGTTGTTTTGATTCAAACAGTGTGGAAGAGGGCTCTGTGACAGCAATAGCTGAGAAGGTGAGAATGAATTTTTTTTAAAAATCGTTTGCTTTGGTGAGATAGGTTAGCAGGTTATCCCCCTAGAACTGTTTGAGTTGACCTTGTGACCCACCCTTCTCTGTATGTATATACACACTTAACATACTACATTTCCTGTATCTGATGAAGTGGTATTGTGCCCATGAAAGCTTATGCGATAAATAAATTTGTTAGTCTTTAAAAGTGCCACAGGATTCCTTATTTGTTTTTCTAGTTTATAATATATTTTGACTAGTCTTTGCAGACGGTGACAAATTGTGAAAAACTTGTTTAAAACTATGATCTGTTCTTAAATATTGTTTAACCATGGTTTGAACCCTTTCACATAAGCCAACTAAAATCAAACTATGCTATAAAGTAGCACTGATGTTTCTGCAATTGTATTTCACTTCACAGCACTATTCCACAACTCATGAAGATGATACCCTAGAGGTGATGCTTTCCAGAAAGAACAGAGGTAGATGTTAGTTTAACTGATGATATCCTGGAATTATAGGGATTGCACTGACAGAAAATGCAACAGAGAAACTTTAACAAAGTTAAACAAATGGGCAAACATTGTAAAGGTATTTGGGTTCCTAAAGATGCATATAGGCACCTAATAGGATTTTCAAAAGTGCTTAGGCATATATACACCTATACACCTTCAAAATCTGTCCAAAGTCCTCTGTGGAGGAATTAGGCTATCTTGAAATTAGATACCTGAATTTTAAGTAGAAAATAGAACTTGAATTTGTTATTTAAAAGTACTACTTATATTTACCATTAGGCATAAAATGAACAAATTACTGCAACATTCACTGGAAGTCAAATATATTTCAGAGAAAATTTATCCAGCAAGAAAAGAAAATTTGACTCTGAAAGAAAGTACTTCAGGTAGTGAAGATTTGGAGTCTAACATGTCTGAGATTAAGTTCTCATGGTTACTTGAGAAATAGGAAGTGACTGGAATATAAGTAACAGAATCTTTCTTGTATAATGAAAAGATGTCACTTAGTTTTAAATTATTTGCAAGTTTTATATTAAATGTCTTTCAAAACCACATAATAGGGAGTAGTTCATGAGAACCTTATGTTTAAAGAGTAACTGTCTGACTTTTAAGTAGTTGCACTGCTTGATTATTACAGTGCTTGGGTAGGAGTAGATATATAGTAGGCATTAACTTTTAGCATAAAGATATTATATTATATTTTGCATATACAAAAACAATGGGAGCTGCATGCATACCACTTAGACTGAAAACCTCTTACACTTATTTAAATATGGTTCTTCTTTAGTGTATTTTATGGGTAGGGATTTTTTTATTAGCTCTGAGCCAAATTCTACTATTATATTTTCCTCAGGAAGACAGTTATTTCTTCTAAAAACACAATAAAGGAGCACAATAAAGGAGAACCACATTTAAATAAGATTAAGATGTTATCCAGTTTAGTCTGTTTTCCTCCAGAAAAAGACTAATTCAGTATGATTAACTAAAATACTATTCATATTTGAGATATCAAAAAAATTATTCAAAGATGATATGCAAAACCTTTTTTTAAAAATAAATTAAATAAAGAAGGAATGTGATAGCTTCACAGACCATACTGCTGTAATAATAATAATAATAATAATAATAATTAATAATAAGCCAATCAAATACAACTACTGGTTATATTTTTGATCAGCCATATTCAAGTACACAATAAGAATATGAATCAATAGAGTACTGCCATTCCATTATTTAAAGTAAAATGCAAAGTTTCCATTTAAGACCCTACTCTGCTCACTCTCCTACACAACATTTTTTTCTTTAGCTTCTTTCTATGCAGCTAACCATGACTTGAAAATTGAGTATATTACGCCGGCTGTCTGGTTTTCATGCTCCTTTTTTACCCATCCACTGCAACATTACTATCTTAATTTTCATTTTTTCTCTGCTGCTCTCACTTCTGAACCTTGTGAGAGTCAGAAATGAAATAAAGGATCTCTAATGAGACTTATATCAAGACATGTTCTCCAAAATTTAGGATGCCCCCTCTTTTGTACAATCAACGTCTGATTGTCCTATGTCTCGCACCTGGCAGTGCTCAGTATTTGCCATAATATATTAGGCTGAGGGTAATAAAATATTTTTAATCATACTGGGGTTGTGGGGTTTTTCCAGCAGTAATAAACAAACCTAAGGCTCAGAGATTTAGTCTGGTTGTTTATTAGAAGTTTGATTGAATCTCTGAATCCACACCGGTCCCACTCATTCAGCAAATCTACTAGATTCAACCTTTCAAACTGAACTACCTTCTAAAGGCAACCTTGCTTATTTCTCATCCATCACCACTCCTTTGTACCAAGGTTTTAGACACTCCACCCCCCACTTCCCAATGGTTTTGGCTTTCTTCTTACTTTAAAGAGAGTATGTGGGGACTTGAACCTCCACATTGAAGTTGAATGCACATTCTAGTGCCCAATGCAGTCTGGGGCAATGATAATTCCATAAATGCACCAGATCCTGTGAGATTTTAAATGGAAGAATCTAGCAAAGGCACAGTTGGCCACAACTCCTCTTTTTCAAAGCTCAAATGGAAGCTGTTTCCCCAAGGGGATAAGAAAATGAGCTGAAGCAGTGAGCTAAGGAGATGAAATTTACTGCCCAGGAGGACAAAAATGTGGAGATCTCAGGGAAAGGGCTCCTTAATGGAATCAATCTGAACCCGATGCAATTGTTCGTTTTGTTTCTTCTAGGTCTTTCATGTACATGCCTAGGATTTACTCTTTAAAAGAAAAGTCAACAACAAAAGCAACAAATGATTGAAACTTTTCCACCTTACTACTACAATCATGCTAGCAAGCAAGTATATTAAAATATAACAGTGGCTATCATGGTTCTAGTATGGTTTCCCTAAACCCTAAACTTGAGATGGGAATGATATCGGAGCTCTATAAATCATAGCTGACGTCACTGTGCAGCATTGGGGAGACATGGCTTCTCTGGTCATGACCACAGAATTGGCAGAAGGCGAATAATGCTGTGATTGTTCTAGACAATAATTAAGTGGATTGTAACATATCCTGTTACTCTCAAATTTGTTCAAAACACCATTCTTGCATGCATCGGAACAGTTGTTAAATGCAGGTGTCCTCTTAATAATGGTAAAGGAAAAGCACACCAGAGGGGTCACTGATGAAATTTAGTATGCATACAATTTACTGTTTGTGAAAGAATATATTTCCATCTCATACTGATTTTAAAAGCTTCTTTATAGACATCTTTCTAGTACACTGTGGATTAGAAATTAAGATGTAAAATTCATGTAGAACCTCAGCATCTTGACAAAGGTATGGAACCTCAAGCAACACCAACATCACTCCAGTTGTTTGGCAACAGTTTGCTAAAGTAAATGATATATTAGAAAGAAACATAGTTTTACTTCATTCGCCTGCAGTGCTGAAACAGGGAATGGTTTTGTAAAGTAAGTGATTCTTCTACTGTAAAAGTCTAGTTTCATACCAAAAATAAGGACCCATTTATGAACTCAGTTATATAGTCACAGACTCATTTCCTGTCTTTATATTTCCAGTTTGTGTTCAAAGTTATTCCCTTCTGCAATTTGCCTTTTAAAGGAATGATCTGCTATTGAAACTGTGGGGGCAGAAAAATTACACTTCCTCCAATGCACTTGTGAATTTCATTATATGTGAAAAGCAGTTTTAGCTACAGAAAATCTATGTTGCTTAGAGGAAACTGAACAGAGAAGCAGCTGGAGGTGAAAGGCTAGCTTATCCATGTGATACAGAGTGCTCATTGACAATGGGGAGTGCCTAGAGTGGGTGGGAGGTTGTGCTGGTGTCAAAACGAAAACCTTAGAGAATTGGCTGAAAACATTTGCAATGAATTTGAAAAGTCATCTGAGTTAGATTTATTTCTCATTATTGTGCTTTTAAAAAAGTGGTCCAAAGTTTCTACCACCCCACCTACAATGTTCCTGGCTAACAGAAGAATGATTTTACTTTGAAGATGGAGAAATCCATCTAATCACAAAAAAATATAATTAAAATTAACAAGCAAAAATATGGATGATAATTTAGATAAAAAGAAACTTATTCCAATGAGTCAAATCAAAAACTATTATAGAGTAGTTTCCTCTCTAACCTCTTGATCCTATGCTCATTGAAGTCAAAGGTGAAGTTCCCAGTGACTTCAGTCACAAAGGATTGGGTGCAAAGCAGTGGCATCAGATCCTTTATCCTCATGAATTTGGTGCAATGTATTGCATGGAATAGTATAAGTAGCAACATTTATTGAGGTTGATTTCCTTTCACTCTGAATAGGAGAACTGAGGCACCTGATGGGTTTGATATCTTCTGTATGAGACTTCCTGGGATTTTTTTCTGAATACCCCAAGCCTTACAAGTCCCACACTTTTCTATACTGGTTTAAAGTCAATATTTTGACTGTGGGGAAGTTTTCTCTCCCATTTCTCTTTATCTTTGCAAGACAGAGACTATTGCCTAAAATATAGTGACAATTCTCAATTCATAGTAGTACTAACAACTCCTTTACATCTTGTATTGCACATAAAGATCTACATTCAATTCTGGCATCAAAGGGACATAGATACAACCAAATAATGTACAATTGGAATATTAAAGACTAATGAAAGTTTTCATATCTGACTCTGCAGGTAATGATGTATTTATTAAATATTTTTGGTAGATAACAAACATTTTCCTTCCTTTTATATGTAATCATTTTATTTATGTTTGGGTTAGCTCAGGAGTTCTCAAGCTTTTTTCCAAATGCGGGCTACAGCTTTCTGGAAAGACTGCACATCTGAGGTGATGGTTCACATAACATCACTGTAGCAACTATTGCAATTGTGTACACAGAAAAGTAATATTTGAAAAGTTTTGAATTTATTTTAGATGACTTTAAATGCAATTTAGAAACTGGAAATAAGAAGCTAGTATCATGGGACCAGCTGAGTCACAGACAATCAGTGATCAGCAGACCACAGATCTATGTGACAGGTCAATTAGAGTAAATGGGTAGGCTTGGGATTTCTATTTCCTATGAATAATCCAATTTCTCTGCTTGTATGACTGTTAAAGATCATGTTATATTATTTGCTGAAATATACATTTTACCAAAGTGTTCTAATAGTTCAGTTACTGTATCATTGCTGAGGGAGCTGAAATGAAGCATTAGTTGAGGTTTGTGTGTGTCTTATGTTTCAGTGTTTCTATGAGCCTTCTTAATTAGATGGCATTCTATCAGCCTTCCTGATTAGGGCTGGTCTACACAAGAGAGTATTGTTGACAAAAGTCAGATTTTGTTGACAAAACAGTGAAGGTGTACAAACTTGATGCGCCTTCCATCGATGCAACTCCCCTGTTGTGCCAACATAATAAAACCACATCAACAAGAGCTGCTGGGTTTATGTCAGCTTAGATAGGGTGATGCAGCATCAATGTAGACACTGTTTCCCTTAAATCGGCTGTGATTTTGGTCTCATTTTTTACCACTACCTTTGCACAGATTGTTGTGGACATGACTTTTTTTCCCCACATGTATATTTGATGCAGGTCCTCCTCAGAGTTAACACCTGCCAATGTGCCTTTAAGGACTGATAACTTTATTCCTTCTTAAATAGAATTCTTCTTTAAGTGCTGGATCAGGAGCTGATACCCATGAGCATGACAAATGAAATAGCTCAAGTACTTCTGTAATCAGGAAACACAGGAGAGCTTATTCACCAACATAATTTCTGAATCCCTGTAAAATTGAGAGGACATCTACAGAACTTCAATAAATGTGTAAATAGGAACTATGTTCCCCAATTTTCAAATTTAAAGCTAGAATTTAACTGTACTGTCTTGATAAATCACTTTTTCTATAAATATACATGGCAAATGTCATTTTTCCATTAAGAGACTTAGAATTATTCATTGACTACATGCTTGCTCACTATATATCTTATTTGAAAGCTTGGATAGAGCTGGTTAAATAACAAACTTTATTCACGTATAATAATTCAATGAAAAAGTTTCAAAATACATAGTGAAGATTATTCATAAAATAATTTGACCATTTCTACTTTTGATCAATTCTACTGCAGATATGGTGACTCACTTTTTCCACTTAGAGTTAGTTTTCAAGTGTCTAGAAAACTGATGAGGTGAAACAAAGGCCTTGTAAGCACAAACATTTTGGAAACGTTGAGGTTTGTTTTATTAATTACGATGAAATGCTCAAGAGAGTTGGGAACGTCCACATTAGAGCCAACTTCACTCATTTGTTTGGCTGCATATCCCCAGAGGTGTATAGTTATGACTGGGGAACTGGTGCACAATGCATTTAATTATGTCGAAAAGAAGCTAAGTAAAAATGCTTCTTGACTCAAACCTTAGGGAAAAAATCCTACGCACACAAGAAAATATAAAGAGTCTATAAAAATGTTCAAAACAGGGCCAAAAGTGTCAGGTAATAGAGCACCAACACACTTAGCAGATTTCTGACTACCAGAGATTTGGACTAGCTCCCAGTTTCAGAAGTTGGATCAAACTAATCTTCACTTTGCCAAAGCTGATGGAAGCTGTAAAAATGTAATTTTGAGATACGGTATAAAAATCAAAGAATATTTCTTGCCTTGAACAATATTTCAGAGCACATGAATTTGAAAATGAACTTCGCTCGATTTGGACAATGCGATGGCAAAACAAAGTTACTGAATCAATGGAAATTGAGGATCAGGGTATTTCAGCATTATAGTGTGACACAAGCATGGGGACAAATATGTCTCTGTTGCTTCTTTAGGCATCTACCTTTCATTTCATTCAGGTGGAACAGATCAGCATGCTGCATACATACGATATAGACATCACAGTTATCACACACAGCACATCTGAACTTTCATGTTTCTACAACACTAACTACTGCCTAAGCTAAAGGAGAATAGCCATCACCTATAACACTATATAATGTTAAGGCTTATATCCGTCACAGGACAACTTGAGCAGGAAATGCATCTCATTCAGTAGAAGGCAGTGGTATACAAAAACACACAAGCACTGTGCCAATATACTACACCAGGGGTTGGCAACCTGCAGCATGCATACCAAAGACTGTACATATGCCTAGTTTGAGCAGGACGCGGGAACCCTGCTCAAAGCCACGTCATTCCTGGCTCCAAGTTCCACATCCTCCTACCCCTCAATGCGGCCCCACCCCTCTCCTCTCCCATGTGCACCCAGCCTACAGGAAATGGCCGTGGTGGCAGGAAGCACTGCTGCCACCATGGGCCACGCAGACCTCCCTCCCACCACTGACACCACTGTCACCGGCCCCTGCACACCCTCACTGCTGAAACCACCACCGACACCAAGTCCCAGCATTGGGAGGGGAGGGAAGAAGTAAGGCATGCACCTTACTAAAGGTCATTGACCCATGTACTACACACATTCTTGGTTTTATGGAACACAAGGAATAAAGTGAAAGAGCAGTGGTTCTCAACATTTTGCGTGTCATGACTCACTTGGTGGTATATCACAACCCTACAGGACACACCAGTCCACCGCACCCCCAGGCTGAATACAGCCATCTCCCTGGCTCTCTGTACCACACTTACCGCTGTGGGGTAACACAGTAATGTGTCCTGACAAAGTGGTTGAGAACCATTGCCCAAGAGCACCATCTCCATCCAACAAGAGCTATCTGTCTTCCTAGGTACTTTTATGGCTCTCATCAAGATACAACATTAGCAACTAGCCATAGAGGTTGCATGCTGTTATTATTGCTTATTTTGCAAAGTACACTTCTTTTTTATTCTTTCTTTTTTGTTTCATCCACTTGCTGTATTTTGTCATAATCCTGAACTGTAAGAGCCCTGGGGCAGGGATGGTTTTTACGAAGCTTAACACAATGGGGCTCTGCTCTGTAATGGAGGGCTCTAGGCACTATTGTCACATAAACAGTAATAATGAAGAATGGTGAAAGGAGCTTACTTTATCCAAATGTCCTCACCACAAGAATACTCAGAGCAGGGCCACATTGTGACTGGCCATTGGGTAAGTGTGCAAAGGGTGGGGATGGTGAAAAGAAGCCTACCTCATTGTAACTTACCTTTGTGAATGTGCAGGTGATGGGTGAAATCCTGCGCTCACTGAAGGCAAAACTCATTGGCTATGTCTAGCAAAAATTAGGTCGACTTTGTTAAGCAAAAAACTAGCAAAAATTAGGTCGACTTTGTTAAGTCGACTTAATAAGGTCGACTTTAAGTTGACTTAAAGTCGACCTTATTAAGTCGATTTAACAAAGTGGTGTTCATGGACGTGGACTAAGTCCACTTTGTTAAGTCGACCTAACTGCCTTTCGGTCGACTTAACAAAGTGGACTTAAACGTCCACACTGGGCTTAGGTTGAGCTAAAGAAGGGTTAGGTCGACCTACCCGGCGGTTCTTAGTAAGTCGACTTAAGCTTTCATAAAGTCGACTTAAGGAATTTCTTAAGTTGACTTAATGAAAGCCTGGTGTGGACATGACTTTGCTTAAGTCGACTTAAGCCTCCTTAAGTCGACTTAATTTGCAAGTGTAGACATAGCCATTGACTTCAATGAGACCGGGATTCCCTCCAATAGTCTGACAGCTAGTGCTTCTCTAAGCACAAAGAATGGTCTTTGGTGCAGATGACTCCTAAAGAGAAGGGAAGAGGTGAGAATTTGACCCTCACCCTCAACCCCCTTTCACAGTAGTTAGAAGAACTGGCTGACCACAGAGGAGACAGGGCAGCATGGAGGCTAAATTCCATCTGCAGTTTTGGGAGCTCCCTAGGCACTATACTCCCCAGGGCTCCTAAAGTACCAGTGTACATCAGCACTGCCCCACTTCCTCAAAACAAATAGTAAAACTTGCTTAGAGCTGCAAACAAACACATTTCTATAGGCAAGAACCCTTTGCATGTGAGCAGAAACATACAAGCAGATATTTTTAAATGGTGAGAATGGATAACTTTTCTCTTTTTGAAATTCCTCATTTTTTGTTATCTTCTGGCGGCAGCCTCCAAAACAACCTCCTGCCAGTGCCACTGGTTTCATCACTGCTCTCATTCCAACTTCCAGTTGCAAAAATGTAGTTGGAAAACGAATAGGGTAGAGAATAAAATATTTTCTGCTAAGAATCTGTAATATAGTACTATCTGCAGGTGGGTGCAATATGATTAGTTATGAATATTAACCTGATACTGATTAAATAATAAGCAATGTCAATAGAGTATTTAATCATTTTAGTGTATCTGTGGAATAATAGAAAGTTTCAGACACTGGGTAAATATCAGTCATGAAAAGGAGCAATAGTAACAGATTCAGAGAGTCTAAAGCCAAGAGGAACCATTATATCAACCGCTTCCTGTCTATAACAGATTTTTGAGGTCAACAATGTGTGCTGGTGCCCTATCACATAAATGAACGTTTCATCCACTATCGTGGTGGATTTGGGGAAGAAAGACATCATTCTGGAGCAGGTCCTCAAGGAATCCATCCTGAAACACTTGGAGGAAAATAGAGTGATCAGGAACAGTCAACATGGATTCACCAAGGGCAAATCATGCCTGACCAACCTGATTTCCTTCTATGATGAGATGACTGTATTTGTGGATGCGGGAAGAGCCGTTGACGTGGTATACCTTGACTTTAGCAAGGCTTTTGATACGGTTTGATACAGTTTCCCACAGCATTCTCGTCAGCAAGTTAAGGAAGTATGGGTTGGACGAGTGGACCGTAAGGTGGATCGAAAACTGGTTAGATCAACGGGCTCAGCGGGTAGGAATCAATGGCTCGATGTCTGGTTGGCAACCGGTAATGAGTGGAGTGCCCCAGGGGTTGGTCCTGGGGCTGATTCTATTCAACATCTTCATTAATGATCTTGATGATGGAATAGACTACGTGCTTAGTAAGTTTGCGGATGACACCAAGTTGGGGGGAATGGTAGATACTCTGGAGGGCAGGGACAGGATCCAGGGAGACTTGGACAAATTGGAACACTGGGCCGAAAGAAACCTCATGAGCTTCAACAAAGACAAGTGCAAAGTCCTGCACTTAGGACGGAAAAATCCCATGCACTGCTACAGGCTGGGGACCGATCAGCTAAGTAGCAGCGCTGTAGAAAAGGACCTGGGGGTTATGGTGGACGGGAAGATGAATATGAGCCAACAGTGTGCCCTTGTTGTGAAAAAGGCCAATGGCATATTAGGCTGCATCAGTAGGAGTATTGCCAGCAGATCAAGGGATGTGATAATTCCCCTCTATTCGACACTGGTCAGGCCGCATCTGGAATAGTGTGTCCACTTTTGGGCTCCCCACTACAGAAAGGATGTGGACAAATTAGAAAGAGTCCAGCGGAGGGCAAGAAAAATGATTAGGGGACTGGGGCACATGACTTATGAGGAGAGACTGAAGGAACTCGGCTTATATAGTCTACAGAAAGAAGACTGAGGGGAGATTTGATAGCAACCTTCAACTACTTGAAGGGTTGCTCCAAAGAGGAGGGAGCTAGGCTGTTCTCAAGGGTAACAGAGGACAGAACAAGGAGCAATGGTTTCAAATTACAGCTGGGGAGGTCAAGGTTGGACATTAGGAAAAGCTTTCTCACTAGGAGGGTGGTGAAGCATTGGAATGGGCTATCTAGGGAGGTGGTAGATTCTCCATCTTTGGAGATCTTTAAGGCTCGGTTAGACAAAACCCTGGCTGGGATGATTTAGGGGGAGTGGTCCTGCTTTTTAGCAGGGTGTTGGACTAGATGACCTCGTGAGGTCCCTTCCAACCCTATGATTCTATGATTCTTATCCTCAAAAACAACAAGAGTTCTGTGACACCTTTAGACTAACAAATTTCTTTGGGCAGAAGTTTTCGTGGGCTACAACCCACTTCGTCAGATGTGCATCAGCTTGTAGAAGTGGACAGTGGCCCACAAAAGCTTACGCCACAAAAGAAATTTGCTAGTCTAAAGGTGCCACAGGACTCTCATTATTTTTGCTGTATACCAACTAGCCCGGCTACCATCTGATTCTTATCCTCACTTCCTTTAGAGCCAGTCATAGGTTTGCAGTGATGCTCTTTTTCTTCTTAAAGCTTGACCAGAGAATTCATTAACGTGACATCAGGTACACATTAACAATTATTTAAAAAAAATAATTCTAAGAATTAGAAGAGTGGAAAATACTTGCAACAATGTTTTTTCCACAGTTGAAAAATTGGCTCATTTTTGCATTAGTAATGGAAAATTGTGATGGATACAAATTTTTTCCTTTCAGAAATGGTTTCATTAGAGTATCACTTTATTGGGCATATATAGCTTATAGATTAAAGCCAGGCACATTTAAAAATGAAGAGGCTTTTAATTTTAAAAAATTGTAAATAAAACCATATAGGGGAATGTCATATTACATAAAACATCAAAAAAAGATATCCTGAGAAATGCCACAAAACCAAACCAAAACATGCTGCAATTGACACAGTTATGTTAAAAACAGTAGAGAATATTTTCACAATGGATCTTTCACATTTTGGCAAACATCATGTATATTGGGGTGAAATATATAGATTAGTATCAAAATAATGAATGTAACTAGTAGGGTTAGTTTTGCAATTGCTTCTTTGGTTATTTTGCAAGTTTACAAGGAAAGATGAAGGAGTACCAACTAGCAGCCCCTCTGCACAAGGGGTGGTGAACATCTGGGGTTGTTTCCTCTTTAAGAAAAAGAAAAGGTCACATCCCACCCAGAGAGAACAAATGACCTCCATAAAGAATGTAAGTGATCTGGCTTGACCTGTGATGCAAGCGGAATACTGACCTCTGCTGTTTAACCGCTATGTGTGTTTCTTGTTAGAAAGAGTGAGTAGTGGTGCACTGCCATAAAGGAATGTGAAGGATATAAATGGTGCTGAAAGTCAGAAGAATGAAATATAGCTTGTGGATGTGACTGTATGATGAGTGAAAGGTTGTTTGGCTGGCTATATAGTAAAGGTTCAATAAAGAAGGAAGAGGGGAAAGCGGTGGTAACAAACAAAACCTGAAGCTTTTCTTAATTATTTTCCTTATTTCTATTGTAGAAACAAAAACTAAGAGTAACTTATGTCCTTGTTTTCTTCTCACCACAAGTATTTTTTCTTCAATAAATGAATTAGAATAGCTAATTTCAGCACTCAAAAGAAATATAGTGGATTAGCCTATTTTTTGCCTCAAATAGTGTATGTCTATCCAAGTGCTCACCTACTCCTTCTTTTACATGATTGAGAAGCTTTAAAGATTACCATTGGCTTGTACTTCTCTATGAGAACACCCAGTCCGAGTAGTTAAACACTGACATTCTTTCTTTCTTTCTTTCTTTCTTTCTTTCTTTCTTTCTTTCATCCATCCATCAGAATACAGTCATTTTACTTTCACCTGTTCTATAAGGGGCATATCTGCAGTTCATAAGCAATGCATTTATCTGCAGTGTGGCAAATTCACAAATTCAAAGCCAGCCCTCATTTGATGTCATACAAGATTTTTTTCACTCTGTGTGTGGATATTAGAAGCATCAGTAATAATTACAAATATGCCATTTATCTAGGCCTTCTAGACTAATTCAGAAGTTGAAAAGCTGCAGTTAAATTTAATCCTTACAGTCAAAAATCAGAAGCCAATGCTTCTCATCAAGAGGAAGTATAACCTGGAGGTTAAGATACCAGCCTGTGATTCAGGATACCTCAGTTCAATTCCTAAAACTGCCATCAACTCCTAATCTCACTGGGACTCAGTTCTCCATCTGTAAAAAGCCTTCTTTTCTTTCCCCTTCTGTTTGGATTGTAAACTCTTCAAGGCAGGAACTGTCTTTCCTTATGTGTCTGCAAAAGCAGCTAATATAATGGAGTCATGACTGAAGCATAGCAATAATATAAAATAATATTATTACTATTTTCAAGGCTTGATTTAGCTTTTGAAAAAGTAACAATTTTTAATACTTCACTTGAAACAAAATCTAGGGTTAGGGCCTACTACTCATTCTCCATATTTTATATTAAGTCTGTATATTCACTGAACTAAGTCTACTCTACCTGAATATACTGAAGGAAAATCCCACCACTTAATTTTTTTTCCAAAATGAATCCAGAAATGTTTCCTCGATATGATGCTATTTCTCTGATATCTCAGAGTGGTACTTCAGACTGGAGATTCATCTTGAAACCATAATACCATTTTAACTTGAATAATAAAATAACTAGACCCATAAAAGCTTAGCCAGACTACTATTTCAAAAAAAAAAAAAAAAAAAAAAATCTATTCTCCACTGTCCTTGCATAAGAGATGAAGGCTATGCTTAAAGAAATTATACACGATGTTCTGGTGGATACAAAGAGATGTGCAGTAGTAGCAGGTGGGCCTACAAAGGTTTCTTCTATTCTAAACAAGTTCGTCATTATTCACACTTCTAAACCAAGTGCAGCATGTTTTGTTACATTGTAATTTACAGAACATTACCTCTTCTCTTCTTGGCTATGTCTACACTGGCAAGTTAGTTCAAATTAAGGAAGCTTAATTTGAACTAACTTAAGCCTTGGCTACACTAGGCTTTCATTAGTTCGAATTAAGGGCTTCCTTAATTTGAACTAGTAAATTTGCTTATACTTTTTGAAGTAAGGGTTAATTCAAACTAGTTAGTTCGAATTAACCCATTGTGGCCATGTTAGTTCGAACTAAGTGCTTAGTTCAAACTAAGTGGCACATTGAGCTCAATGCAATTGATTAATTCGAACTAACCAAGTGCCATGCATGGCACTTGCTTAGTTCAAACTAAAATTTGTTAGTTTGAATTAAGTTAATTCGATCTAACTAAAATTAGTTTGAATTAGTTAGTTTGAATTAACTAATTCAAATTAACTTTGGTAAGTGTAGACATAGCCCTTGTGACTTACGCAAACACCTCAACCTGATCAGCAAATGCAATCAAAACTCAGAATGTGTCCTGAGGTTGAATATACTGAAGTTCAAAGGCTTTGACATTTTGGAATAGTCTTTTTATGTTGCGTGGACAGAGGAATTTTGTGTTTCATTGGCTGAGAAGGAGTTAGGTTTTAGTTATTTGAACCTAGGGCAACTTTCTTCATGGATCAATAAAGACCTCTTGGGGTTTTCCAAGTCTTAATTATTTCCGAGCTACAAGGAATGGTTTGGTAGAGTTTTTGATACTGGGAAACATTCTTTTGCAATCACTTCCATTGGGGATCTTTTCAGCTGTGAGACAGAATATCAAATTCATAAGCTCACCAACATTCTACCTGTCCCAGGCCAAATTTCCCTAGAACAAAATATGATGTGTGGAGAAACTATATGCAACAAACTAATGCAACACCAAGGATTTGATAAGAATCACGACAACATTCAAAATCACTGAAGTTTTTTTAAAGGTCAGCTTTACACATTGAGAATCACAAAAATGTTAATCAGATAATCACCTTAATTCCCCTAGTAAAACTGGCAGCTATTTTATTAGACTAGATGTAAAAGGAGACTTGGTGGATATAAGAATAAAACAGAAAAGCACACACGCAGAACTCTGTTATAGATTAGACTGACAATCAGCAGGATTTTTTTTGTTATAACAAGGTTGGGAGAACTTGTTCTAATAATCTTGAAAAGTGTTTAAATGGTAACAGTTTATTTGTTTTTATTAATAAGAACATAATTGGGCTATGGATTTCAAGCTCTGGGTGCTCTGACATCAACATCAACTTAGTGACAGAAATACCATTCTCTGATTAAAATAAATACATACCAGCATATAAGACTGAAGAAAAGATGCAGCATGCCCTGGATATTCACAGGCCACACTCTGGCAGACTATTGGCAGGGGAACAAATTCCTAAGATGAGAACCTCTGAAAAATGCCTAACCAGCAGATCCTCCCATTTATGACAACACAAACTCCACTTCAAGGGCCTCAACTGATCTCATCTGTGCCAATGAGGCATAGGGCTGGGTTGGAAGAGCTCTCAGGTCTCAAACCACTTATAGTGGAAATAAAGTGGTAAGCATTGCTCCGAAACTCTGGTCCCAACGAGAAATTTTCCATCAAAATCAGTGGAAGCAGTGTTAAGTGCTATAAAAAAATCCCCTCCCCTTTCAGATTTTAGAGGCTAAAATCTTGAATTCTACCTAGAAACATACTGGCAGCCTTATGTTTGGCAACAGAGCCCTTGAGGATAAAGAAAAACAAATTTGGCTCTGATTTAGTGGGGTTATTTTGTTGGATCGGTTTTTGTATGCAGATCAAAATCCCACATAGACTTTAATATGAGAAAAAAACCTGGTACAGAAATATAACACCATGTTTGAAAGTGTTTTCTTGGCTTTTGTTGCTGTTTTTTAAAGACCCAGCCAACCTGGAAACATTACACGTCCGTAGAAGTTATACAAGCCATAAGCCATGGCCCACAAACCTTTACAGCTAGGAGAAAAATAAACTCCAAGAGTGAAAGCCTGGCTCCACTGAAGTCAAGGGCAAAATGTCATTGGGACCAGGATTTTTCTATCCATAATCAAAGACACAATTAGCAACTGGTAAAAGCATTCTCATAATAACCAAACAGAAACAACTGACATGCCAACACGCTCAGGACTTCTTCCAGTAAAAGCCCCAATCAGAACTCTACATCTGCCCTGTGAAAGTCAGTCCTACAGAAGGGTGCCCTAATCCACTGGTTTTCAAACCACGGGTCAGCACTCAGTACCGGGTCGCAGACCCTCAGGTACTAGGTTGTGGCGCCTCCTGCTGTCACCGCCAAAAGACTGGAATGCATTGTTCAAAGATCTTGGTTTGTGGGCATAAATGGTTTTTTTCAACTGGGTCCTGAGTAAAAAAAGCTTGAAAACCACTGCGCTAATCTAATGATTATTAAATGACTCAATAATATATGTAACTTTGAAAAAATGGGTCCTATTTAGAATCTCTCTTGATCCATTGTACTCCTTATCTATAGTATTTTCTGCCTTGGATTGCAGACTTTTGGGGGGCAGCAACCATCTCTTTGTTATATATTTTTATAGTGACTAGTATAATGGGACTAGGGCCAACAGGCACTGCTCTAATGAAAAGAATAAACAATAACAGTAACAGTTTCACAATCTCAACACCACTATCTCATCACTCTGTGATCACATGGATTGTCTACAAGACAGCAAAAGGAGAAAGAGAGATGCTAGCTCTCTTTTTGTAAAGTTATACACATTACTAATCCCATTGAACATGCTGTATTAAACATTTTAAAGCAAAGGGTTTAGTATTAACATATTTTAACTAAGCACAAAACATATGTAACAGTATATATACTTAATATACTTAATTATAAAATTACCTTCTCTCAGTGGAAAAGGTCTCAGTTAATGGAACTATAATGTCATTATCTTCCCCTGCCCACTCTTGAGCCCTCATCCTATGAACACTTATGGTCATGGATATCTTTCCACAGATGGGTGGTCCTTTGCCAAAAGCAGAAGAATTAGAATAATGAAATGACGATATATCAGAAGAAAAAGTCTCATCTCCCCATCAGTGCAGAGAAATTCTCTATACTATATTTTTTTTTATTGCTTTGCATAGTTATGTTTTAAATGCTCCAAGGGATGGAGCTTCTACTGCTACTTTAGGGAGATTATAGCACAAGCTAATAGATTGCACTGTAAATTGCATCTGTCTAAGTTGCTGGAAAATCATTTCTAGTGCTTTGTTCCAGCCTGTGCAATTTAAGAGTTTTGACCACTCTGCTGTTGGGCACTGCTCCTATTCCCATGGAAACTGATAGTGTAGCACAGAAAACAGGACTACTTGCCTTAAGCTAATCACAGTTCCAAATAAAGGGCAAAAGAACAAACAGGCTTTTCAGAAGGAGTGAATAGTTAAACTCACCCTACTCTCTTGGCAAGCCAACAACTCTTTCCATGGCAACACAAGGAGCACCTAGTAACTGCATTATCAAAACTTGTATGTTGCAGAAGGTGAAGTGACCTGTGTAGTGGTGCTTCTCCAACAGAACCTATAGCTTTCACAGAATCATAGGCTATGTCTACACTTACTACAGTTAGTTCGAATTAGTTAATTCGAACTAACCAATTCGAACTAATTTTAGTTTGGCAAAAAAGTTTAGTTTAGCAAAATTTAGTTTGAACTAAGCAAGTGCCATTCATGGTTCGAATTCGAATTAGCGAAATGCATTGAGTTCAATGGGCCGGTTAGTTCGAACTAAGCAATTAGTTCGAACTAACATGGCCACATTGGTTAATTCAAACTAACTAGTTCGAATTAACCCTTAGTTCGAATAGCCTATCTGAATTTATTAGTTCGAATTAAGGAAGCCCTTAATTCGAACTAATGAAAGCCTGGTGTAGCCTTGGCTTAAGTTAGTTCGAATTAAGCTTCCTTAATTCGAAATAATTTGCCAGTGCAGACACAGCCATAGAATATAAGAGTTGGAAGGGACTGCAGGATGTCATCTAGTCCAACCCTTTGCTCAAAGTAGGGCCAACCCCAACTAAGTCATCCTAGCAAGCGCTTTGTCAAGCTGGGTCTTGAAAACTTCTAAGGATGGAGATTCTGCCATCTCCCTAGGTAACCCATGCCAGTATTGATCAGCCTCCGAATGAAAAAGATTTTCAACCTAGACCTCTCCACTGCAACTTGAAACCATTGCTTCTTGTTCTGTCATCTGCTACCACTGAGAACATCCCAGTTCCATCCTCTTTGGAACTCTACTTCAGGTAGTTGAAGGCTTTTATCAGCAGCTCCTCATAGACCATATGCTCCAGACCCTTAATCATTTTTGTTGCCCACTGCTGGATGGTCTCTAATTTGTCCACAATCTTTCTGTAATTAGGGACCCAAAACAGGATAAAATATTCCAGGTATGACCTCAACCAATGCCAAATAACCACTTCCCTCGATCTGCAGGCAATATTTCTGCTAATGCAGCCCAATATGCCATTAGCCTACTTGGCAATAAGTGCACACTGTTGACTCATATCCAGCTTCTTGTCCACTGTAGCATCTACCCTAATCATCTGTCCAAACTTCTATTTCTTTTAAGTTTCCTTTTCCTAAGACTTATCTGTTAAGCCAAGCTAGTTGCCTGCCAGATTTGCTATTGTTTCTGTACATCAACATTCCTGTACCCTCAATAAGGTTTCTTTAAAATACAGCCAGCCCTTCTGGATTCCTGTCCCCTTCCTATTATCCTCCCAGAGCATTCTTTTGATCAGTTTCCTGAGGGAGTGAAAGTCTGCTTCTATGAAGTCCAGTCCTTTATCCCTCAACGGGTTCCGGAAGTTTGAAACAGGATAATTGTGGGAAACAAAGTTCTTCAACTAAAAACTACAACAAAAACAAAAACGTCAAGATCTTATCGCCAACAAAGTTGAGCCAGTTAAAGCTAAGGTGTGGTTTAAAACTAGTTCAGTTTAAATGGTGTGGACAGCTACATGGACACTTATTTTGGTTTTAACCAGCTTTATTTCATTTTATTTTTAAGTCAAGCAGGAACACATTTAAGCTAAACTGCAATAAGCCACTCTTAAATTGAAGAGTGTCTGTACAAGGAGTGAACCAATCTGAGGTAAACCAGATGTGCATGTAGACAAAGACTGAGTATTGTAGAGATGGCCACTGTGAAGAAGCTGGTCATGGCTCCCTGATTTTCTATCTAGCCTCATGCACAAGTTATCATATCTTAAGAGTTTCTCTAAAATGGATGCCGGTTAATGGCCTCATGCCATAGTCAGTTAGGAAATGCCAGAGCACATGGCTCTCCAGCCACATTCCTGACTGGTCTTCCCAGCCCTGACATGTCCCTTGTGCTTGAGGCTGTAAGAGGGAGGCATAGGAGTTTCTTTAGGCCTGCTGCGGATCCCCAGATTGCAAGTATCCCCAACAAGGGACTTGCAAAAGGTTCCCACTTCTTGGGTGCCACACAATTGAGAATCTGGCCCATTGTATTCCATCCCCATCTCCACCCCTTTGGGGAACTTTCTTTACTAAGGGTATGGCCCTCAAGGAGTGTAGCTATGTAAGATCACTGCCTAACCTGGATATTTAAGAGTAATCATGCACCCAAGAAGTGTGGAAACCAATATAACAGCACATTTCCTGTGCTGTTTATCATTAGATCTCTCTCTCTCTCTCTCTCTCTCACCCCCCCCCCCAAGAAAGTTCAAGAGACAGTAAAGAATATGCACTGGTAAGAAATAATAATAATAAAAAAATACACCCACAAAGAGCCCTCTTCTCCCACCACAGGCTAAGAATAATTACTGCTTGTGGGTGTGGTTATAGTGAATACTCACATGTCCTGGGTGCGTGAATACCTCCAATACAGACAACCACATGTACCCTTTATAGTCAAAACCATAAATCATGTACTGCAGTGAAATAAGTCATCACTCAACAGCTAAATGTCACACTAAACCCTCTCTCTGCACTCTCTCTGGGTAATTCTTTCAGGAGCAGCAGCTGCTGAGAACAGATATGTAGCCGTGTGAGCAACTTGGCTCATGCCGAGTGAATCAAGTTTGGTTTTCATTTAAAGAATGTTTTCACTCGATTTTATTTAAACAAACATTAAAAGTTTTCAAAAGGATTCAGCTGCAGTGAGTGATCAAAGCTGTGGGTATTTAGGCTCCTTATTTTATTGGACTGTTCCAATCATGTTAGGAAAGATTTCCATTCTTTATTTTGTTATAATTTTCTGGCATAGCCCCAGTAATTAAAGCGTCAGCTCACCTCTGTCCCAACAGTCATAGCAGAAGCTGGCTTTTGCCCGCTTATCCCCTTGGAGCAGTTATTTCTTGATTTTAGCCAGAATGATGTAGAGTCTTGTTATGGATCTTGCCCTTTACTCTACTGTTATGTGTCCTTCCTCTTTCCACTCGACCTTACTTCCTTCCACCAGACTTAATCACTCTGCATAACTTGGTGAATCTAGAAAGAAAGTCTAAAGAAAATCTTTGTTTCTGTGATTTAACATTAAAACATATTGTACTCTCTTCTTGCATGTACAGAGATACTTACCTTTTCAATACATCTTGGAGATAGATAGAACTAGGGATAGGTTAACTGGGCAGTAGTGCCATCCAATCAACAAGGTCACCAAATCATACCTAAGGTTTCCGTTCTCATGGAGGGTGACTGAAAGTCATCTCAGATACAGAATGGAATGTGCTTGTAGATATTCAAGAACAGGTTATGTGCAACTATGAGCAGAAAAGGTGCATAGAAAAAAATAGTCCTGCAAAATGCAGTGGTCACTTTGAGATACTTTCTGGCCTTTCTTAATACTTAATTAACTTTTTATTATTTATTTATTTTACATGCCAGTAATTTTTACTTATATCGAACAGTTTAAAAATACAAAATAGAAGAAAATATCTTTCTGCCATAACTCACAACATCTGGTACTGTATAATGTTTTATTCACGTTTTTCAGGGAAAAGCAAAGTTCTTGAATGTTAGTGGTCATGAAAGCAACTGATTATTAGCCTGGCTGCTGCAAAATATATTCCAGACTAGTGCTGTATAGAGGACTTCTGGCATGGTGGTTCGTTTTGCATTACAAAAAAATCCTTTCAGTTCAATGGATAAAGTATGCAAGTAAAGTCATGAATTTTGCCGCATGAAACTGAAATGTTTATGAATTATCCTGTGTACAGAAGCATGCCGCACTGTATACTCTTTAAATTGACTTACAACATGTTTGGTGCTCCAGAGATGAGATAGTCAAGTGCCTAAAATTTCTTTGAGGTATGATGATAAAAAATAGGGATATGGAAATTATGCTGAGCATGCTACATTTCTCTCACAAAACTTTAATAGTGTCAATAACTGATAAAGGAATCCAAACCTCCCACCCTCTCTGTAACTGAAGCTTACTCTTGCAAAGGCACAAAACATATTCAACTCCATTGACTTCACTGGGAGCAAAACAACCAGCAAAGCTCGGCCTATAGGGATTACTTACATACATAACGCTAAAAAATGTGTGTAATCTGTGCAGGATCAGGGCCACAGTTTGCCTACCATGTGTATCACACACAGCAAACTGCAGTACTCAAGTGTTAATTGTTTCTAATATTAGATGACATTTTCTTGAAGGACGCTACAATATTCTTTTGTTTGTATACACCTAAAAGAGAGAGATTCATTTTTTAATGAAATTCATGCAAGAGTTATGTGATTCTACTGGGTTGCAATTTGTTTGGTTCAAAAAAACAGTGGGGAAAAACAATCACTTGGACTTCTGCCTTAGAAGGTCTGGCAAAATTCCTGCTTTATGCAGTTTCTGCTGCCTGATGTTTGTGTTCCGGGTAGCGCAATACTTGAGAATCTCCAAGAAATGTTGCCTCCTGGCTTTGTAATGACTTTCTATTACCTTCCTGAGAAATGCCGATTAATTGAATTTCTTGTGAGTTAGCCTTATAATTTATAATTTGTCATACAAAATTAAGTTCAAAATCAGATGGCAACTAAGCATGTAATGAGTGATATTTTAATTAATGTAATATATAGATATACTTATGGTCACTGTAATAAATATAAATTATTTATGAATATTTAGGCCATGTTAAAAACCACTGCCATGTGCAAGAAATCTTGAATAAGATAAATTTGTGATATTAATCCTCCTATTCTTTATTTCTTTCCCAACCTTGTTTAGCTGATGATACTTGATAAAACCAAGCCTAAGATGATGTAGACCTGTACTCAAAAGCTCCGCTGTCTTAATAAAAAACCTGGCAGAGGAAAACGAACTGCGTTGCCCACCCACTACAGTAACTGAACTTGTTAGATTTTAAAAAGTATGAACAGTTTTTCTGACTGGATTATAATTTTGGAGAGTTAATCTTTTAATTTTATTTTTCAAAATAATCTGATTAAAAATTTGTAGTAAAAGATAGTACACTCTGCCCTTACCTGCATTCCTTTAAATATTGGGGATTTTTTCTGAAGAGAGGATTCTTTTTTTCATTTGTTCTAGGATGTAGTAAGCCATGGAGAAATTAAGGCTATGTTATTTCTTAAGGCTTTTCAGAAAACAAATGAGATGACTGTAGTTATGAAAAAAGTGTAGAAAGTTTGCCAGTAAAGCTGGATGTAAAGTTTGTGAGTACAGACTATTGTCAATAGTGACTATCGTGGTAAAAATACAAAAAAACTCTGGGGTACAATAAAAAACAATGTGTCATCACTCCAATACTATGCCTAATCACAATGATTTCCAGGACTCCTTCAGATCTCTCAAGAGTGCAATTGGCCAAAATACTGGGACAAATTCTCTTTTCTTTTTCTACTAGATGCAACAGAAATGGAAAAGTAGATATGGAGCTGGTTGAAGAACCCTGTTTCTCTACCCCTTCCCAGTGCACGTTAGAACAACCAAAAGGCTCCTTTAATTTGTGTCAGCTGGCAAGAGAACTGCTAAGAGATCATCTACCAACTGAGGACTCATAGACTATGTCTACACTAGCAATTTAGGTTGACTTAAGAATGCTTAAATCGACCTAAATTACTCCATGTCCACACCGGACTTCCATTAAGTTGCCTTAATAACTACCACCTGTTAGGTCAACTTAAGGTCTAAGTCGACCTTATTAAGTCGACCGACCACCAATGTGGATGCCCTAGGTCAACTTAATTCCTTAAGTTGACCTAGGGCTGGGGAGGCTCAGGGACAAGGGAGCCCCAGGGCTCCTCCGGGGAACCTCCGGGGATCCCCTGTCCGTGGATCACTGGAGAAGACAGCCTCCAGCACTCTATGTACAGGGGAACCTCTGGGGATCCCCTGTCTGCGGAGCACTGGCGGTTGTCTTCCTCGGCTATGTCTTCCCCAGCCAAGGCTCTGTCAACACTTAAAAAGTTAAGTCGACCTTGTTAAGTCAACTTAACAGAGTCGACTTAACTTTTTAAGTGTAGACATAGCCATAGATTTTGAGACCAAAAGGGACTATTAAATTCATTTAGTTTGACCCCCTGCATAACACAGGCCAGCGAATTTCACCAGTGATTCCTCATCAAGTCAATAAATTCTGGTTGAGTTAAAGCATATATTTTGGATCTTGATTTAAAGACTTCAAGTGATGGGGAATCCATCACATCTTGTGGTAAATTGTCCCAATGGTTAATATCCTCATTGTTAAAAATGTATTATTTCTTGTTTGAATTTGCCTAAATTCTGCTTCTGTTACTGACCTTTTAATAGTAGTTTTAGCCCATGATCAAGTAATCTCTTAATATTCCCTTTGTTTAGATAAATAGATGGATTTTCTTTAGTCTCTGATTTTAAAGAATGCTTTCCAAATCTTGAATCATTCTTGTAGCACTTTTCTGAACTCTTTTCAGTTTCTCAATGCCCTTTAAAACTGTGAATAAATTCACTGGTAAACTTGGTTTACTGGTAACTATCACTAATAAGCAGAGTTAAACTAAAAATCACTTTTCTATGTGAAAAATCAGGTGCTTTACTGACAAAAACTAGTGATTATGGCAAGAAGTTAATGAAAAATTACATTGATGTCTATCTTTTCCACTTTGGTTACTTTGATCATTTGACATCATCTGGATGATCTGGTCAGTCGCATTGTTTCCTGGCCTACGCCATTCAGTTCCTCTCTTGCTGAACAGACCATTTTAAAGGCAAACAATATATAAAATGTTTTTGAAGGGAAGTTCTATTAAAATTCAGAACATGCTGTTTCTCATCAGAAATTGATTTCTTTTAATTTGTCAATTAAGAAAACCTCCCAAGTTGAATGTTCCTTTTAAATAAATAATAGTAATTAAAAAAGGTATCACTAAATCTATAGCTATGTTCCAGAGGGGAAGTGGGTTGCCACCCATGAAAGTTTATGCCTGAAGAAATTTGTTAGTTTTTAAGGTGCCACCGGACTTACGTTGTTTTTTCTATAGCTATGGAAACTTATTTTTCACTGGCTACCACATTGGAACTAGGGGCATCCAGACTTTGCAATTGTTCTCGGTTAATGGGAAAATTAGGAAATCAATTATAGTCAAATATGAGATATATCACTTTTAAAATGTAAGTGCTACATTAATGAGCCATGGGCCAAATTCAGGCCTGCAGGAAGTAGGGATAACTACTGTTGATTTCCGAATGATGTATATAGTAACAAATAAATATAAGTGCTTTTCAAGTTTAATGGAATGTTGAGTGGTCTTCAGAACTTTCACACGTGCTTAGGACAGAAGGCATTTTTTGTGGAAAGGAAAGAAAATCAAAGTTCTAGAGGAGTAATCTCACATAAAATATGTGCTTGTTTCTAACTTTCCAGATATATTGGTATTGACTCATGTCTGTTGATTTCTAATTTAAAACAGTTATTGTACTTTCAGCAGGCACAAGAAGCGTGTGAATGTCTTGATTTCATCATGCAGAGTGGAAATATGATATTTTCTATTTCTAAATCATTTTAATGAAAATCTGATTCAGAAAAGCTCTCTAAGGGGAAAAAAAAGCCAAATGTATCATTTAAATATTCATGCTTTAGGATAGCACCATATAAGTGGTGGACAGTCCTAAAACTGTTAGAATTTTGGGATACCCAAAGTCTATCCAAATTACATGAATATTGGACCCCATTCTGTTCTTCTTAAACAACCAGAACTTCTATGGGTGGGAATTAAGCCATCATTTTGCAAAACTGAGCTAAAAATATCACATGGATGACAGTATTCTTATGCTGGTTTAGCATTCCATTCCATGCCATACTCTGGAGATTTTTTTTTAAAAAGTATATGAATATTTCAGAAGTTTATGGTTGGTATGAATGCAGTTCTTAATAAATGCAAGACTGTTTTTTAATTATATCATTTTGTGCATATAGGGACAGAGCTGGAGAGACAGGCCACATGGTGTGCCCAGTGTATATGGGGCTCAACCTAACTCCAGTAACATGTGTTCCTAAATCACTTAGGTGTTTAAAAATTTTCACCATTAGTAGCCGAAAAAATGGATTTGCAGACATAACTTTAGACTCCTATTTCTTGAAATTTTTGGCCTAAATTTTTTAAAAATCATTTTTACCTGACTTCTGCTTCAGTTGAAAGTCAGAACCTATTTTTCAGATAAAACAAACAATCTGCCTCCCCCAACTTATCTTAAAGAATGATTTAATTTTTTTTTATTCCCACATAACACATTTTCTTCTAAATCAGACTTTAGCCAGTCATTTCCTGGCTCCCTTTCTTTAACTGAGAGAAGCTAGGGGCTGGTTTCCATTGAATGCCACTGCTTTCCATAGCTAGAGAGCCAGGTCAATATTGCAGGGCATTTCATGTCTGCTAAAGATTAACCAGAGCACTTCTGACCATATCTGGAGTGTTCTCTAGAAAATTTAAGTTTACAATTAAAAATCATTCACTCCTCTAACCCAGGCTTAGGACATCTAACTTCTCTCTCATTAGCACAAGCACGATATTAAAAGACCACTTCCTATTAGATTTTGTTTTGTTCACAGTAGCTATGGCATCTTTTTAGTTGGATTAATTGATATAGCTCCTAAACTAGACCTAAGGAAGACTGTGGTGTCAATTTGTATGCAACTAAAGTAGTTTGATAATTAACAGTATTGTGTCATAGTCTTGTAATTATGATATTTTAATTACGTTTATAAGCACAGTATCATTATAAATCATGTTGGGCGGCTGCTTGAAAAGAAAGTATACAGTAGTTGATGAAATTAAATACATACCTTAGATCAAAATTATGCAATTAAATGTAAATAACTAAAATATACTTGATTATTATGACAAGTAAACAAGAATGCCAAAAAGGATTACAAGATGCTACATGTGTATCTAAAGCTATAAAATTGTGGATATAGCATAGTCTTGGAGAGATATTACATATGATCTCTTTGAGAGCTACTAGATATGATCATATAATTAAATATTGTATAATTATAATTCAAACACACTAGGGAACAAAGTTAAAGTTCTGTGCGCAACCTTGATTTTGTCATTCCCTGACTTAACAGTGATGAACTGTAGCAATTCTCTTTATGTATTTTTGTTTTTAATTTGGAATAAGTAAACAATGTTTCTAAAGAGATACATAGGTGCAAAACTTTAGGGGCAGTCAGTGGAAAATAGCTTAAAGCAACTGCTGGAATAACTGACTGGGCACATAATATTTATAATTGAAAGTGTTAACAAAAACAGTCAATTGTTCAAAGACATCCTACTGGATGCCCAAAAAGCCATGATTTCACAAACATGAAAAAGGTAAACCTGACAAAAAATTAATCTTGGCAAAAAGGAAAGCTGTTAAAATGCAGAGAAAATCAGTATCTAAAGAATGGACACAAGAGGAAGTTAATGGCAATGAATATAAATTACGAGTTAAAAAATGTAGGCAACTGATAAGAGAACTAAAGGAACCAGTGAAATATAAATGGCTAATAAGAATGAAGCCAGTAAGATGACTTATAAAAAACATATTAGGCATAAAAAGAACCCTAGGTCAGACAAGGTCCATTGCTAGATGCAAATGGTAAAATCATAAACAGTGGTGCAGAGGAAGCAAAAATGTTCACTACATATTTCTGGAACAAAGCAGTAGGATCTATCCATTCCACATAACAATGTGGATGGAATACAAAGTTTACCCTCTGTAGCAAAGGAGGACATGAGGCAGCATCTGTTAAAATGAAGCATGTTCAAATGAAGAGACCAGGTCCAAATAGTTAACATAAAGATGCTAACTAAGCTGCTCTCTGAATCACTAATGTTAAGTTTGAACAAATCTAGGGACATTCTAAAGGATTTGAGGACTGCCAACGTATTTCCAATATTTAAAAAGAGTAAAGGATGACAATAAACTGAAGACTGGTTGGCCTGATGTCAAATCCAAGCAAAATAATGAAATCATGAATTCAGAATTCTTTCAACAAAATAATTGGAAGGTAAAAATATAATTAATGTCAGTCAATGTGATTTAAATGGAAAGTAGATCTTATCAAATAAAGCTGTTATCTTGTTTTGACAATATTCCAGATCTGGTTGAAAAAAAGGAAACACTGTAGGTACTAGGGTGTGGAGGGCAAGCATCAAGCCAAAAGTCAGAGCCAGTGATCAAGTCTGTGCCAGGTGCCAAGCGTCAGAATCAGAGATAGCACCAGAGGCAAGGCTATGAGAAGGGAACTTGAGTGAAGCAGGAAAGCAGAAACCAGGAACAGACGGGAGTCTGGGTTCAGGAGGACAGAAACAGGAACAAGAGGGGGAGGCAGGGCGTAAGAGTCAGGTAAGTAGGCAAGGTACACAGTAACAGCCAGCCAGGGATGCCTCTAGTTGTTTCTGGTTTAAATAAAGTATCCCAGCCAGTTGGTGGTGCTGGACATTTCCTTCTATCAGGAGGATGGAGCCCTTTGTAAGTTAGCATTTGCTGGCTTCCTTGTTCACTTGAGCTGGTAGTGGGCAGTTGTGCTCTGAGCACTTCCTGGAGACCTGAGTTTGAGGTCTGCAGTCCTTCACATCTCTCCTCCCTTAGTGCACCCTCCAGGCAGGTGCTGGCCAGATTTTCCAGGGTGCTTTTTGTGAAAGGTGTTCCTCAGGAATCTGTACTGGGACTAGTACTGTTCAACATATTGATAAAGGATCTGGAAAAAGGGGTAAACAGTGAGGTGGCAAAAACTGCAGATAATACAAAACTATTCAAGATAGTTAAGTCCAAAGCAGAGAGTGAAGAGTTACAAAGAGATCTCACAAAACAGTGTTACTGGGCAAAAATGTCAGATGAAATTCAATGTTGATAAATGTAAAGTAATGAACATAACCCCAACTATACATATAAAATGATGGGGTTTAAATTAGCTGCTACCACTCAAGAAAGAGATCTTGGAGTCATTGTGGATAGTTCTCTGAAAACATCCACTTAGTGTGCAGCAGCAATAAAAATGTTAACAGAACGTTGGGAATCATTAGGAAAGGGATAGATAGTAAGGCAGAAAATATCATATTGCTTTTTTATAAATCCACGGTACACCCACATCTTGAATACTGCATGCAAATCAGGTTGCTCCATCTCAAAAAAGATACACTGGAATTGGAAAAGGTACAGAAAAGGGCAATGAAAATGATTAGAGGTTTGAAACAGCTTCCATATGAGAAGAGATTAATAAGATTGGGACTTTTCAGCTTGGAAAAAAGGTGACTAAGCAGGGACATGATAGACATCTATAAAATCAAAACTGTTATGGAGAAAGTAAATAAGGAACTATTATTTACTCCTTCTCATAATAGAAAAACTAAGGTTCACCAAATTAAATTAATAGCCATAAGATTTAAAAGGAATAAAAAGAAGTATTTCTTCACACAACACACAGTCAACTGGTCAAACTCCTTGCCAGATGATGTTGTGATAGCCAAAACTATAATAGGATTAAAAAAAAACCCAGATAAATTCATGGAGGATAGGTCCATCAATAGTTATTAGCCAGGATAGGCAGGGATTGCTATGTTTGACAGAGGTTGGGAATAGCTGACAGAATGGATCACTTGATGATTAACTGTTCTAGTCATTCCCGTTGAAGCACCTGGCATTGGCCACTGTCAGAAGACAGGATATTGGGCTAGATGGACCATTGGTCTGACTGAGTATGACCATTCTTATATTCTTATGTGAACAGCTAAGTTAAAGTTGACTAAGGATGCACTTAGCGTATCGCAGATATTACTGAATAAAATATATTGTATGCCACTATTTTTCCTGAGAAGTAATCTTAGAATAAGAGATGATGACTCAAGTTAATTTCCTGTCTAAATATTACCCTGATCTTTATTAAATTTATTGCAGTCAATAAATATAGCACATGGCAACATTTGCTGGCAAAATCAGAAAAATCAATTTGATTTAGAAACAATTTGCTTTACATATCTGCATTTAATAATTAAGCAAATTCCCTCTTGGATGGATCAAGACAGGATCCATATATCCACAGAATCAAATCCCATGCTGGGAGGATCTTTAATGTTTGGATCCAAGAATACTTGGTGGGGGCCCAACGTCAGAGAGAGCTGGTGTTTGTCCCAGGGATTGGGGAATAAGGAGGGAGCACTGCAGGCATCCCCCACCTTGCTCAGCCTATTGGGGCATCTCCCTTATTTCTGCAGGCCAGTCCCACCGGAAGAAAAGGTTTCAGCCTGTGGTAATGTTGATTTCCTCCAACCTCAAGTAATAATTAGTAATTACCTCTTCTGACTCAGGTGACCCAAAGAAGACGGGCATGTATTAGACAGCAGAGAGCCCAGCAAACAAAATGACAAATCTGGGTGTGTCAATCAAAGCAGATGCAGGGGCTTTTTCTCAGCCTGCTGGTCCCTAGTCTCTACAATCACAAGGGCTATGTCTACACTACAAAAAGTTAGGTCGACTTTGTTAAGTCGACCTAATAAGGTTGACTTTAAGGCAACCTAAAGTTGACCTTATTAGGTCGACTTAACAAAGTGCTTCCCCTGAATGGAGACTCAGTAAGTTGACCTAACTGCCCTTAGGTCGACCTAATAAAGTGGACTTAAGCATCCACACTGTGCTTAGGTCGACCTAAGGAGTCAACCTAAGGGTTAGGTTGACCTAACCGGTGGTTCTTATTAAGTCGACCTAATCTTCCATTAAGTTGACTCAAGGAATTTCTTAAGTCGACTTAATGAAAGCCTGGTGCGTACAGGCACTAAGTTAGGTCGACTTAAGCCTCCTTAAGTCGACCTAACTTGCAAGTGTAAACATAGCCAAGGAGTCTCAGCCACTTGTCCAAACAGCCCAAAAGAGCAAAAGGAAAGTTCTGAAAATGCATAGGAGAAGGAAGTATGTATAACGGTCAAAGGAACAGAGACAGATGGAGGATGAAGGGCTTGGATGATTTGAAAGATCAGTTAAAATCCGAGGGGCCCTTAGGATTTCTGATGGGGACAGTGAAGAAGGAAGAGAGGCATACAGAACTCTGAGGGTCCAGAGACAGGAAAAATAGTGTGAAGAACTTGGCATGGGATGAAGATAAAGGGGAATGTTGATTCAGTTTTCACATGTGTTTTATATGTGGGATTTTGGAGGGGAAGTTGAAGCTGTTTTTTCAAATATTATATAAGTTTTGACATGTAATATATACCTTCTTAATGCCATTTCTTGGGTTGCTGATTTTTTGTGTTTGTTGTTTTTCCTTTTCTTTTCCTTTTGCAGTATGGGTGTATTTTCTGGATGTGTACTACTGGCAGATGTCATTAATGACTACTCACTCCTCTAGAAAGCTGCTTTATTGGACCCTCTTGTTCATACATTTGGGGTTTCTAAAAAATGTTTCTTCATGATTTAACAAATGGCTGACCCCTACCTCCAACAACTGAAGGAAAAAGCAATGTGATTTGACTGATGATTTTTGTTGTCAATACATGCAGAAAGACATTTGAATAATGTGTATTCCTGTGGATTAGTTTAAAGTTTTGTTCAGTATGTGTGCTTTTAATTGCTAGCCCAAATATTGTTAAACCTTCCTGGCTAAATCACTTATGAGAAAAAATAGAATTCATAGTAAAAGCAGCTCAGTTGTTTTCCATGGAAAAACTATAACAGAACACATTTGAAAAGAATTTGGTTTTAGTCTTGGATTTAGTCTGAATGCAATAACTCTCAAAGTTATGAAACTGTGCCAATGTTTATTGTATGCATTATGTTGCAGAAAGAGTTGTTCCTAACCATTCATTAAAACTATACTCATTAAATTTAAAGTTTGTGAGATAAGATGCAAACAATGAACATGCATTTCTGGGAGAGACGAAGGGCTTTCATTTGATGTATGACAAATCTCTGGTTTCAACTGAATTGGATCCAGGTTCCATTCTGCCTTAATTAGCCAGCCACTGGTTGCACACCCTTTTACAACCACAACATGATATATAATAAGAAATTATCTGGGCAAGTCTTGAGTAAGTCACTCGGTGCTTACTTTTTCATCTATAAAATGGGAATAATGATACACACTACTTTACAGTAGTGTTGGGAAACATTTATTGCACAGTTCAATGGGGTTTTGAGGTAGCAGTTTGATTGGATGCTGGGAACAGAACCTAAGGTTCAGTCAGCTGCCTCTGGGTGTCTTGGTTTTGGTACGCTCTAACAAGGGAATTGGTCTGAAGAGTGGACAGCCCAGCTATTACAAAGGATATTACTTTTCTTGATTTTTTTCCCCTTTACTAGAGGGGTTACTGGAGCAGTCTAAGAGTATGAATTAACCTTATCTGACTCTTTTTTACAAATTTACTGCTGGAACCCTATAATGAATTGGAACCACAAGGATGAGCCAGATTGGAAGTAGGATTGCAGCTGAGGTTCGAGGTTGAAGTCAGCTCATTCCTCTTCTGTTCTCGTTGATGAGCAAATATAACCACCTAATTTTCTAGTTATTCATCATGGGGCACCTCATTGCCTGCACTGGAGTAAATTTGAGAGTTAGGATTCAGCAGGACATGGGATGGATAAGGCCATTATGGCTGAATACAAGGCTGGTTTGGTCTGAAATGTTCGCAAGGCAAGTTTGGCAGGGAGCCAACAAAGCAGCCAGCATGGACAGGGCCTGGAAATAAAGTTGGTCGGGAATTTTCTAATAAAACAAAGGTTTTGTCAGAAAGAGCCAATCTTTCTAAACCTAAATGTTTCACAGAAATGTATCAGTTTCAACAAACTCCCAACAAAACATAGCCAGGTTTCCCTTGGAAACCTCTCTGGTTTCTTGCCAGCTCGCCTGACAAGTTTCTGGAAGTTCAGGCTTTAAGCATTTGCAGCTCTGGAACAGTCCCACCACGCAGACAGGTGACAGAGGCCTAGCTCCCCAGCTCTGAAGTTCCTGGCTCTGTTGCAACAGCCTGGGCTTTTAGGATCCCAGAACTAGAGGGAGCCACGATCCTGGAAGCCCTGGGAGGCTTAGGCTGAGGTGGAAGACCTTGCAACTTGGGTTCCCAGGAACAATGTCATTTGGAAACATTCAAAACAAAAATGTTTCAATTATTTTCAGAACTTTTTTCCCTCTTCAGACTTTTCCTTTTGTGGGAAATTTTGAAAATTTGACTTTTTTATTCTGAAACAGTACTATTACTTTTTCAAGAATTTTGGAATTTCCCATTGAATAGATTTCAAACTTTTGACTAGCTCTACCCAGAAGAATGTGAACTGGAAGGAGGCCAGAGTCTTTTCAGATGCAAGTGATTTCAGATGCTGGTGACAAAGGGAAAATCAATGAGCCTTTTTAAGGATGATGGAAGGCACTTGTCAGATGCAAAGGCTGACATCTGGCTGTGGGGTTTAGGGATTGGATTGGGTGGGAAATAGATACCAAGCAGTACAGGAGTGCATGAGCGGGGGAGGGTCGGGGTGTGCAACCATGCTAATTGCTGGTACCCCCTGCATGAATAAACACTAAAAGGAACAGCTCCCAGAGGTAAATGAGACCCATGATTTTTTTGGCAGAGTTTTGCCTGTAAGGAGAAGAGAAGGACTGAAGTCTTTGTACTATTCCCTGCCCCCCCTTCTTGATTTAAAATCACTTTCACTGTTCTGCCTTTTGGCATCAGTATCTTTAATATTTCTCAACTTCCCATATGTTAACTCAGGAATCTCCAACTAAATAAATAAATAGAGGATTTCCTGTGAAATTGCTATATTACCAGAATAAACACTGGTGTTTTATAGTATTGTAGTTCTGTAAGTATTAGTATGCTAAGTGGATACATAAATGCCTATTAGAGTTGCAAGTGCAAATGCGAACATCTTACCCGTGTAATTCTTTTTTACATATAGAAATGTATTATACTCCTATTGCATTCTCTGCCCTTCCAAATAAAGAATTTCTCTTGCAGAGGCACCCGCCTTACACCTTGTTTAGTCCATTACACATGTGCAAACTGAGTGCGAACAGATGGAGATAAGATGACAATTTCCTAATTCAAACAGTATTGCAACCAACACAGTGGAATTCTATACCAGATCTCATCTTGACAGGTGAAGAGGAACTGATTACAGAACTAAAAATTAATGGCAGCTTAGGTACAAGTGCGCATGGCTCGATCACATTTATAATGTTCAGTCAGAATACAGTCCAGCCCCATGATATATACACTTGGTGCATTAAAACAGCCCATAAAGCTGAAAACAGTTATGAGCCAAATCATCTAGGAGGAAGAATGTAATCAATCATAAAAATGTGAACGATAATTGGGAATTATTTAAGGATACTTTACAGAGTGTCTAAAAGGCCAAAATCAAGGAAGAAGGCCATATTGATTTAAAAAAGAAAAAAGAAACAGCTTGGTTTAGAGGTGAAGTGAAGACAGCTGCATATATGAAATGGGAATAAAAGTAATGAATATAAATCAGAAGCTAGGAATAGTTGAGAACTTGTAAGAGTGGCAAAAGAACACAGAAAAAGCTATGGCCTAAGAGTTAAGGACAATATGTTTTTTCTAAGTATATTAGAAACAAAAATCCTAAGAATAATGCTGGTCCATTACCAGAGGGAAATGACAGAATTTATCAATCATAATAATGCAGAAAAGGCAGATGTGTTAATGAATATTTCTGTTCTGTACTTTGGAAAGACAGATAATGCAGTCATCTTATATGCCAGGGGTAGTCAAACTTACTGCTGGATAAAACCTTCTAGCCAAAGGGTTATCAAACATTTTTGTGCTAGGACCCTCTTTGAAAATATTTCAGGCTGTGATGACCCCGTCCTTCCTGGAATACATGGCAGGAGTGGCTGACAGCTTGCAACCTCCCCCAACCCCAATAACCTCACAACTCCCTGAGAGGTGATGACCCCCAGTTTGAAAACCCTTGTCTAGTCCCATCATCCTGCCACAGGGAGATGCTCTAAGCTCCCCACAGAAGTCTGGTAGCTGGAGAATGGGTCGAGGAACATAGGAGGCTCTGTAAAAGAGTTCAACAGTCACAGTCTGGCCACCCGTGTTATATGATAACACTTTCTCCATTCCACTCATATCTCTGAAGTATGTTAAACAACAGCTACGAAAGTTAGGCATTTTTTAAATCATCAGATCCAGATTCCTTGCATCCAAGACATTTAAAAAAACTGGCTGAGGAGTTTGCTGGACCATTTATGCTGATTTTCAATAAGTGTTGGAATACTGGGGAAGTTCCAGAAGACTGGAAGAAAGCTAATGTTGTGCCAATATTTTAAAAGGGTAATTATAGGCAAGTCAATCTGACAACAAGGTAGTGGAGTAGCTAATATGGGACTAGATAAAGAATTACAGGAGGGTAATATAATTAATGCCAATCAACATGGATTTGTGGAAACTAGATCCTGTCACACTAACTTGATATCTTTCTTTGAGTAGATTACAAGTTTGCCTGGTAATTGTAAAAGTGTTGATATAATATATTTAAACTTCTTTAAGAGATTTGACTTGGTACTGAATGATGTTTTGTTTAAAAATACTGGAAAAATAAAAAATTAACACAACATGTTAAAGAAATAAAACCAGGCTGATACACCTCAAAATGTAATTGTACATGGGGAATTATCAAATGGGTATGTTTCTGGTGCTGGACACAAGCAAACATTGTGTGTTTTAATATAGCTAAATGTAAGTGTATACATCTAGATGTAGGCCACGCTTACAGGATGGGGGCTCTACTCTGGGAAGCAGTGACTCTGAAAAGATTTGAATATCATGGTAGATAAACAGCTGAAAATGAACTAGTTCACAGTGAGATGTTGTGGTCAAAGGAGCTAATGTGATCCTTGGCTGCACAAACAGGGGAATATCAAGTAGGAGTAGGGAGGTGATTTTACCTCTGTATGTGGCACTGCTGTGACTGCTGCTGGAATAGCGTGTTCAAATCTGGTGCCCACAATTCAAAAAGGATGGTGATAAATCGGAGGGAGTTCAGAGAAGTGTCACAAGAATGACTAAAGGTTTGGAAACCTTGCTTTAAAATGATCAACTTCAGGAGCTCAATCTATTTAGCTTTACAAAGATGATGTTAAGAGGTGACTTGATTACAGTCTACATATAGCGACATGGAGAACAAATTGCAGAGCAAGATGCAACACGACCTAATGGTTGGCAATTGAAATGATGTAATTTCAGAAATAAGGCATCAATTTTTATGGTGAGAGTAATTAAACACTGGTACAATTTACCAAGGGTTGTGGTAGATTCTCCATCACTAACATTTTTTAAATCAAGATTGGCTGTTTTTCTAAAAGAGATGCTCTAGGAATTAGTATGGCTTGTGTTATGCAAAAGATAGACCATAGGTTCACTTTGTTCTTTTTGTCCTTGTAATCTATGAAAGGTTATCAAACCAAAATGGTAGTATTCTATACCCACATCATAAAAATGAATACACAAAGGAAGGAATCAGGTCAAACAATTGAGTGTAGAATAAACATCTGCAATGTTTTCTTTAACATTTGTGAGTATTTGGCTCTCCTCAGTCCATAGTAACTACCACAAATCTCCTGAATTACTCAGCCAAAGAAAGTGATCCCTATCCAGAGTCAATTCCCTCATAAGCAGCAGAATAAGGCAGTGTTTGCAAGTCCAAAAATGGACCCCTTTTACAGGGGCAAAGTGTCAAACTCTGTCCATCCTAACCCCCCCCCTCCTCCCCCAAAAAACCACCAAGGAGTCTTGTGACACTTTTAAAGACTAACACATTTTTTTCTCACATGAGCTTTCGTGTGAGAGATCCCACTTCATCACGCGAGATCTCTTCCATGAAAGCTCATGTGATAAATAAATTTGTTAGTGTTTAGAAGTATCAAAAGACTCCTTGTTTGTTTTGCTGAACTAGGCTAACCTGGCTACACATCCGGAATCCATCCATCCTGAATGCCACATAGCCTGTTTTAAAATGGTCACGTATTGAGATTGAATAAACCTGGGACATTATAATTTTCTCCCATTTCTTCACCCTTAGAAATATTTCTCTTTTATGCTCTTGTATTTTCTGCCACCCTTGCCACTTAGGAGTATTTTATACTCCATGCCCTTGTATACACTGCCGTTTTTTTCTTTGCTTCCTCTCCTTTCAGCCTATCACTGAACTCAATGTTATTTATTATTAATCGACTCCTGGGACACAAAAATTGTCCTGCCCCTGGATGTTTTCTCTCTCTCTTCTGTTTCATTTTCTGGCTTGGTATTCTATTCCCCATTCTTTCCTGTCTCCCTCCTACACAGGGCTGCCCTGGAACGTGTGCCTTCACTGGTTTCTCTTTCCCCAAAGTCTCTCTCCCTCGTTTGCAAGTATTCTCACTCAACCACTCCCCTTCCCCTTTCCTTCCCAGCTGGGTTTACTACAGTTCACCCAACCACTCCACAGAATTCTAAAGGATACTTGTTTTTTTCTGTGTAAAAAGTAATCACCAACAAAGTTCTGAGTACAGAAAATTCTTTTAACTCCTTCATACTTGGAATTTCAATTTTGCTGGCTTGACTAGAAATTAAGCAATTTGATTGATTATGGACACTTTCTCTATAATTTTCTTACAGAAATACTTTAAACAATTCAACATTTTGCAACATATATCACTTTCCTTAATTTATACTGTATCATTCATATTTCTGTACTTCTTCTCTGGTAAAGAAATATATTAACCTATGGCTCTACATTTATACTGATTTTGGCACTAATAATCATAAACAAGCACGCCAACGATACTTAAAGATAAAAGAAAAAGACACCATTTACTCTCCAAAAAATTTCCTTTTCCACTTTGTTGGTGCAGTCAGGAAAGTAAGAGTCATTAAGACCTTTGTCTCCATGGCCACTGTAATTTTAGTTCAGTGGGATTCCAAGGAATATGAAAAGATTTATTAATCCCCCAAGGCCTGTAAACAGGCTATTTTCCCCTTCTTCAGCCTCCCTAGTAGGAGGAGTTTTTCATTCTCTAAAATCCTCTTAAGAGCTGAGGCAGTGGAATTTTAGGCCTCAGATTTAATAAAGGAATTCTTTTCCTTTGGGTTTGCAACAGTGGGAAGATGAATAAGAAAGTTCAAAACCCAAAATGAATATAATCATTTCAGATTTTATTTCTGTTCAGATGACCAAAGAAAGTGATGGTTAACTTAATGATGTGGCAGCAGTACATAACCAAATATATTTAAGTTACTAAAAAGTATGTACTCTCTCATTAATGAGAGTTTAATTTAAAATGACAATTTACTTCCATATCGCCAAAATGTATTGCAAAGATTTATTTGTACACGTAATGAACCATAACTTGCAGAGCTGTACTAGAGTCCATACATCCTTAGAGCTCTGCATCCCTATTTAACTTTTACTCCGTTTGAAAGGTAATTAATTCCAGCCATTTGTTTTGACACCTACTTGTCAGACAGCCAGGTTTATGCTATCGTATATATATAAAAAAGATACAACACTGAAAACTAGAGTACCATTCTTATAAGACATTTAAAACCAAAAAAGTTAAATATAGGTCTGATTTATGATTGAAATGACAATATGGAGGTGTTTTTCCATGGACCTATGCCTAAAATTCACAAAATTGGGCATATAAATGGCCTATATAATAAAATTGCAATAATTTTATTATGTGTACCCAAGAAAATACAGAGCTTTAAAAGGACTTGATCCAGTCTCCAGTTCCATAGCAATAGTTTTGTGCTTGCAATTAGTTGTAGATACAAAACTGAAGGCACAATTAATTACAGGCGGAAATTCTAATATTGAATTATCTGACTTTTCGTTATAAACATGTAATTCAAGACAAGAATTTACACTCAGTTTTGCTCTTCTGATGTGTCTCACACTAGCTCCTGTTAGAGTCAGACACTTGATTAGATGGACCTCTGGCCTAGTCTGATTCCCAATTTTATAATACAGTATTTTGTAATCAGATATCTGACTGTACAAGCACTCATACCAGTTTCCATTTGTGTATCAGCTTACAAAGCACACATACTAGAGCTACTCTGCACTCAGAACAAAAAAAGAAACAATAAATGTTTATGGTCAGAATCTTCTCCAGAAAAACCTGTGCAGGAGATATCTCTGCATGATTCCCTGTTCAAAACTTCCACTAGATAATTCCATGGGAAAAGATGAATTTGTCCCCAGGGAGTAGGCAGGAAGTTCAGTCAACTAATACCAATTTTAGGTGACCTGCTAGGGGCAAGGGCCATCTATATGGAGACTCTGTGCCCTGTATTGCTAGCCTCTCTCCTATCCTTCTCTCAACAAAAACCCAGTCAGAGTTTCCCCTACCTACAGTTGCCTTTAGTACCTTCGCTGAAGTGAAAGTTCCATAATACAGAAGGGATCCACACGATGGATGACACAGCCTTAGACAGTAATAACTTTTGAGTGGATTCCCTGCTGATTTCCTAGAGGTGGAGGGGAGAACAACAGGAACAACACACTATACCCTATCCTTTTTCAAGCCCCAATGGTGCATTCTCTGCATGGCCAAAAGGAAGGAGATCAGTGTCAAAGAAACTCCAGTTCCCTCCTGGAGACATTCTCAAGACACAACTTCATAAACTCTAAGGTCAGAAGGGACCAATATGATGATCTACTCTGACCTCCTGCACAATGCAGGCCACAAAACCTCACCCATCCATTCTGTAATAAAGCTCTAATCTATGACTGAGCTATAACGTGCTCAAATCATATTTTAAAGACTTGAAGGTAAAGAGAATCTACCAGCAAGTGATCCGTGCCCCATTCTACAGAGGAAGGTAAAAAAGCTCAGTGCCTTCGCCAATCTGCCCTAGGGGAAAATTCCCACCCAACCCCAAATATGGAGATCAATTAAACCCTGAGCATGTGGGCAAGACTCACCAGCCAGACTCCCAAGAAAGAATTCTCTGTAATAACTCAGAACCCACCCCATCAAACGTCCCATCACAGGACATTTGCATACGCATATCCAACATAAGTAGTCAAAGATCAGTCATTTGCCAAATGAGGCTGTTCCACCATCCCATCCCATCCAATCCAATCCAATCCAATCCAATCCAATCCATAAACTTCTCAAGTTCAGTTTTGAAGCCAGCTAGGTATTTTGCCCCCACAGCTCCCCTTGGAAGACTATTTCAGAACTTCATTTCTCTGATGGTTAGAGACCTGAATCTAATTTCAAGTCTAAACTTCCTGATGGCCAATTTATATTTAGTCTTCTGACCACATTGGTGCTGAACTTAAATAATTCCTCTCCCTCTCTGTATTTATCCGTCTGATGTATTTATAGAGAGCAATCATATTTCCCCTCAGCCTTCTTTTGATTAGGTTATACAAGCCAAGATCTTTAAGTCTCCTCTCATAAGGCAGGTTTTCCATTCTGTGGATTATCCTGGTAGCCCTTCTCTGCACCTGTTCCAGTTTGAATTTATCTTTCTTTAACATGGGGGACCAGAACTGCACACAATATTTCAGAGGTGGTCTCACCAGCCCTTTTATAACTGTACTAACGCCACACTATCTCGACTGGAAGTACCTCATCTGACATATCCTAGGACCACATTAGCTTTTTTTCAATGCCACGTCACATTGACAGTTCATACTCATTCTGTGATCAACCAATATACCTAGGTCCTTCTCCTCTGTCGCTTCCAACTGATGTGTCCCCAGCTTATAGCAATCCCAAAATACATGACCTTGCACTTTCCACTATTAAATTTTATCCTATTTCTATTACTCCAGTTTACAAGATCATTCAGGTCTTCCTATATGATATCCCCATCCTTCTCTATATTGGCAACACCTCCCAAATTTGTGTTATCTGCAACTTTATTAGCACATTCCCACTTTTTGTGCTAAGGTCAGTAATAAAAAGATTAAATAAGATTGGCCTGAAAACCAATTCCTGAGGAACTCCGCTAGTAACCTCCCTGTAGCATGACAGTTCACCTTTCAGTATGACCTGTTGTAAACTCCCCTTTAACCAATTCCTTATCCATCTTTCAATTTTCATATTAATTCCCTGTCTTTTCCAATTTAACTAATACTTTCCCATGTGGAATGGTATCAAATACCTTACTGAAATCAAGCTAAATTAGATTCACTGAATTCCCTTTGTCTAAAAAATCTGTTATCTTCTCAAAAAAGGAGATCAGGTTGGTCTGGCATGATCTACCTTTTGTAAAGTCATGTTGTATTTTATCGCAACGTCTTTAACGATGTCCTTAATTACTTTCTTTTTCAATTTTTTTCCAAGACCTTGAATACTACTGAGGTCAAACTAACAGGTCTGTAGTTATCAAGATCACCTTTTCCCCCCTTTCTTAAAAATAGGAACTGTGTTAGCAATTCTTCAGTCATAAGGTACAACTCCTTTGGGTCATTAACTGTGTTATGATCTTGGCCAGACAGATGAAACTACTGATGCAGAACATAATTTATTATTAAAATATAATTATTTTATTACCATTAATTATTAATATATTGAAAAGATACCGTATTATAAATTATAGACTCATATAACATTAGCTCCTTCAGGCTGGAAGCAGGATAAGGCCTTTTGTGATTGGTGTTATACAAACTTCGAGGTAGATACGGTCTTGCCTCTTGAGAGTTTACATTCTAAGATGCCAAACTACATGATCAAAAGACAAATAACTTTAAAGTATAAAATTTGTAATCACATAATCACATAAATTGTAATCAGCTTTCCCTCTGCCTAGGCTTTCTACACTAGCTGATATCTTTTAAGCAGCATGCCCAAAGCAAGTTTTCAGAAAGGATTTGGAAGAGTAGCAGCTCTGGGAGTTGGAACATTCCTATAAGGGCCCAAGGGTTTCAAATCTGCATCCCTGGGCTCCCACGGTCATCCCACACTGGCCACCACTAGGCAGCTCACCTAGCACTACTGGATGTAAGAAACTAGCACACTGCTGTCCCCTCCCCAAGATGCACTGCCCACAAGGATCCTGACTGGGAACAATGACTGCTCCCATTGATTGGCCTGACCATCCTATTTAAATCATACTATTTAAGGAGGCAGAGGAAGTTGTCTAACAAAATTCCTGAGTGGCTGCTGTAGGAAATTTGACCTTGGCTTCATTCTTAGACTCTAATTCTGGTTCTGACCTTTGGCTTGAATTCTGCCTATGACCACTAAGCATGACCAACTCTGCTCCAGACACTAGGTCAGACTGCCCACATTCCGGTTCGGACAATTCAATGCATACATAATGATGTTAGAAGGAAAACCCAAAGACATTTGTGGTGGAAACATTCAAACAGATGTAGAAGGCTGTCCTTGTTAATAGAGCAGAAGAAGCAGGAGTGATGCAGTAAGACACAAGTGTTGATAAATAGGGCGGTGCTTAATTTTTAAAGGATTTGGAGACTAAGATAAGAAACTTTAACTCAATATAGCAGAATGTGAGAATCTGAGCAGACACACAGGAAAAGAGTGATATGGTCATGTGACTGGTAAGGATCAGTAGGTTACAATTAGTTCTCTTCTAAAAAGTTAATATTTCAAAGTCTTTCCTGAAACCAGGTTTTGGGCTTTTTTCTCCTTTGTGGAAATGCAATTGTATAAGAACCATATAACTATTCATAATAAATATTCCTGCCTTCCCATTTTCCCTGGCTGCAAAATAAGTATATATATACTTTCAGCAGAAAAGGGAAATATTAACTTATACATATTTTCTAGTTCACATTTTCTGGTGGATTTATGCAATTACAAACATGTTTCTTTGGATATATTGTAGTCGTAGGGATACTTTTAAACACAATATGTCACAGTTCAGTTTTATTTAAAGCCTGTTTAAAAGGATATTTTATCTACCTGTGGAACAGTTAAACATGGTTCAATTCAGGTGAAAGTCCTATTGGAAACGAATAAAGCAGTAATCTCGTGCAATAATGCAATTCCAGTAGTTAAGGATTAATTGTTTCCTTGGATACATGAATTCCTTCTGAAGTGAATCAGAGTTACCAGTGGATATCTATGGTCAGAATTTAGACCCCAATAACTTCCACTCTTGCAAATGAGATAAAAATTTAAGTATTTGAAATGTTTTTCTTAATAAATAAATATTCTCCTAAACTCCCATTTCACTAGTTTTGGCCCACTGCAGAGCCTGTTACAGGCAGAGTACTTGTTACACTAGGCCCAATTTATCTTCCAACTGGATATTAATTTTTCAACTACAAAAAAGTATACATTATTCTGAAATAGAAATGCATATGATATATTTTGTATATGTAAAGCGTAGTATGGAAAATATGCAGCTTTTTTAAAAAGAGAAACTGTTCATAAAGTGTATAAAAATAGTTCAGAAAGAGAGAGTTAGGTTCCATGGATAACAGGAAAAATTAATCCAGAAATATTTTACCATAATATTCTGTGCTAATGTAGATGATACTGCTAAGAAAATTGAATGAGCTCCCCAGTATTTATTTTATACTTGTGCTGAAGAGCCTGAAATGAAAACCACTGCTGGTAGTTGTCGAGAATCTATAACAATTCACTTTCAAAATCATACGGCAAATTACACACTTAAATCCTACTAAGAAAAAAAAAAAAATCCTCAGCTGTGAGACACTCCACTCCATAGTTTGTTAGAAGTACAGTATGTTAACTTCCTGAAATGTTTCTGGTTTACCCAGAATAACAAAGCCTTTATGACTGACAAGATTACAAAGTATACTTTCTTTAGTTTAAAGAGGAGACAACTGGTATGCAGTTGACAAATCAGAAACGTCCTTCATTCTTATAGTGGTTTAGGAACTTTCAAAGTTCTCTTGTGACTATGAGGATTTCAATTTCTCTTCCCCCAAATCAAGATTTTAATAAAGTGCACATTGACACATTAAATACAGATGATTATAAAATCTCCTCCTCTAGTAGAAATGGGAACCCATGCCCAATCCAAAAACGCTACCGTGCAAATGAATATTCCTGTGTAATTTCTTATTTTATTGCCTGGTTAAAGAAAGGACTAATGTAATAGTTTCAATGGTTAATGCTTTGCTGAAATTAAGAATAACATAGTTTTTTATTTGTTGACAATGTTGTCCAATTTTACAGAAATCATTTATAATACATACAGATGAATTAGCCATAAACAATAAAAAACAGAGGGCAAGGACCAAAATGAAACAAATACAAGATTAGGGAAGATACCTGGTACCAGAGAATTTTCAGTTTTTCAGGCTGTAAGCACATCTTCCCCTCATTGGTGTCTCCTCAGATCTGATGGCAGTCTTGCACAGGGTCCTTGACTTTGGTGCCCCTCGTGGGCCCTCATTTGGACCTGCAATGGCCTGTCTCAGCCTGAACCTACTCCACCTCTGGGTGTTCTGTAGCTTGGCCCACCAGCCAAGTCAAATAAAGGCTAAACCTTTTCCAGGGGAGCCCAAACAAGTCTAAATAAAGTCCAAACTAATCTTAAAACTAATAGCCCTTCCATCCCTGATGCTTCACTGTAGCTCCCTTATTGGCCCTACAGCAGAAGTCTAACCTGTTCCTGAAGTGTTCGTCTCTCATAGTTTCCTGTCTGTTAAACCCTATCCCAGAGCTTCTCTTCACCAACAAAACTGGTGTCCTCTGAGTGCATGCACATGCACATGCACGCTTATTCCCCGACCCCCATTGGGGTACCTCAGTCTACTTATAAGGCCTCTTTCTTCCTCCTCTGTCCAGGAGGCAATTAGTTAATTACCCCCAGGTGAGAAGCATGACTAATTGGGGTTCTTTCCTTTACCTTGCAGGTGATGGAGGTTAAGCCCCATCACACAAGCCATATGAGAAAGGAGGATTTATAAAGGAGTAATATTAGAGGAGAGGATATTATAGGTCCTGATTTTGCAAGGATTTATATAAGGTTAAGAATGTGTATATCTGCAAAGCCGCTTTGCTATGAAGGAAAACACATATGTAAGTCTTTGAAGAATCATATGACTAGATTCACAGAGGTTCTTAGGCTCTTAAACCCCAGATATAAATACCTAAACATGGGATTAGGTGACTAAACCCCAGTTTTAAGCTCCACTACTATTTAAACTGCTGCCTCACTTAAGCATCTGGATGCCTATTTCCTGCCTAAGTCTCAGGGTATGTCTACACTGTGGGTTACATGGTGATTGATCCCAGATGGACTCTCAAGTTGACGCTGGTAATCTACCTCCCAGAAAGGAGTAAAGTTGCATTGACAGGAGGGCGTCTCCTAACGACACAGCACTGTGAATACGCCAGGGTACTTTAATGTAAGTACATTGGCAGGTGATACGCAAGCTTGCGTATCTCCCATGGACAGCAGCATAGATCAGGTCTCAGAGTAATTCGCAAACCAGGGGAAGACAGGCATCCAAATGTCACCACTGCATGTGGAGCCTGATCCAGCTGGCTTTCTCAGGAAAAGGAGAAAGAATCATTGGAGCAGTGGGAGTGGATACTGAGTCTTCCACATCCTGCATGAGTGTTCTAACCAGAAGGGCATAGAGTCATTCTCATGATTGTGCATGCTCTCTGGCCCAAATGACTCTAGATATTTATTCACTGTAGAAGGTCTTCAACAGGAGTCATTAAGGGAGCCACACATCAAAATATTGCATAGCCCAGTGGGTAGGGTATTCACCTGAAAGGTGCTAAGTCCCTCTTCAGAGCCCTTCAACTGATCAAATGGAGGTGGGATTTGAATTGTGGGTCTCCAGTAGTACCGAGTCAGTGTTACTGTGCTAATTTTAATTTCTGATACCCTTCTAATCAAGATGAAGAAAAGGCATGATTTATTTACAGATTGATGTTGAATGTCAACATCCCATGTTGTATTTAAGATTCACTAATGAAAAACCAAAGCTGCTGCATAAAATCAAGTTATACTGAATAGTTGTAGACCTAAATTTAGGGCCTAATCATATAGTCCTGACCTAAAAACTTCATGAGGAGTCTTCATTGCATAAAGACTTCAGGACTAGAGTAGTAGAGGATCATCTCTGTGGTGCGATGTTTATATTAAAGGGAACATCAAGATTTGTGCAGAAAACAAATATAAGCATTGCAAATGTTTTCCTAACACCAAGTTTTACACATATGTTATGCCTATTGTGTTAGAATCTAGAAGTTCATTGAATAGTCATTAATTAAGCCTAATAAACTCACTTTGAGGTAGGCATTATCATACCCATTCACACCTTGTTAAACTGAAGTAACAGTTACTGCATGACTTGGTAGTAGAACCAGGAATAGACCTCTGAAACCTTATTCCCAGCCCTCTGTCTAGAGCTGTTAAGAATTGTGAAACATTTTTCCCCGTTTTCCCTGAAAAAAATTTTTATAAAATTATTTCAATCAGCCCTACTTATAACTGGTGGAGTAGCGACTGAGCTGAAAAGATATGACAGATGATCTTCTGTGCCAAAGGATATCCATTCATACTTTTTATAATGAAAAATAAATCAACTGCTATGAAATAGAGCAAGAAAGCATAATCAACAAACACCTAACTGAAGAGTAGCAAGGATCTATGCTAGATCTGCCTCCCTAGCAATATGACCATAAGGATTACTAAAGAATGCAAATATTCGGTCAATGAGCTAAAATTTTGCTAAAGACAAACGGTTCCCCTAACAAAATAAACAAGAAACATTCTTTGCCAAATATTACTTATATGTTTTCCTTAAGTTTCCTTGCAAAACTCCATACACTGAGCTAACAAAAGCTAATTTCATTTATTTATATGAGGAATTATTTTTAAAATTAATGACTGACTTTTTGTACATAGTTCACTTAAATGCTAGTCCCATCAAGTTGCCACTTGTGGTAATTAATTTTTACATATTGCCATCTTTTGAGCTAATATTCCTTACAGTTTTCATTATCACCTCATTATTCCCATTCTTTCCTCATGAAGTCATGGTGACTAAAAAATGTTAGCAGAAAACTTCAGCCTTTTCTTACTTCAATCCCTGCCCTCCTCTGGGGGAATGGGTTATTGCATCATAATATACTGAGATATCTGTTAGCTAATGCTATGGGCTTCATCCTACTTCAAAGCAGTGATATTAAAGGGTCATTTTCCACTACAAGGCAGGTGTATTTTTATTAGCTCTTTTTTCAAAATTGCTATGACTTCACTTGTGGATATTCCGCCAACAGCCATTATTGAAATCTGGACTATAATTGGTAAGGAACATGCAATGTCTGAAGCAGTAAACCAATGTTACTACAATCCTCCAACTATTGACTGGAACCAAGTGTTACATCATTAAAGCTGAATTACAACACACCCATGTGTGTTTTCCATGTGTGCTATTTTAAACAATGGTAGAGAAAACCCTGGCTATAAATTCACAGATCCCCAATTTGTTCAAAATTCATGAACAATGAGAACTGTCTGACAGGTCCTGCTGGCTCTCTTTTAGTAAGAAATGTCACGCACCATAATTAAATGTCTGTTTGGCTCTTACTAGAGATGGAAATGCTAGCTTTATGTTGTAAATTTAAACAACCTGTCACAAGGGGAGACTCCACATTTATGTAGTTTGGGAAAGCATATTCAACTATAATTGCGCCAGGAAAAGATAAATAAACTAATGGAAACTGCCCTATTTTTTAATTGGTTTTGCACTGGGAGCGGCGGGGGGAGAGGAAGAAACAATCAGGCAGTGTGGTTATGGTATGGCTTTCCTTTGACTTGGCTTAGATTTCTTTGCTTTGGTGGCAACTGATAATAGGTTACCAGTGCCTTCAGTCGTGCTTCTTGATTTTCTTTTGGAGATTAACTGAAGGAGAAGATAATTAAGTGATCATGACTATATAAAGAACACAGCATTGACAAGTGATGATAAAACAGCAACCAGCATTCAACAGAAATGTTCTATTCACTGCATTTAGCCTTGGTGCTATCCAAGTGGAAATATTTTGCTATCACACTGGTATGCAGAGGCTGTTATAGTTTAAGCAAGTCCTGGAATTCTTTCTATTCAACTTAAGAAATTTTACAGTGCCCAGATTCCACTGGAAAATATTTGGTCACTCATATGCTTGGACCAAAATTTGTCACCTGGAATAGAAATCAGGGTAAACCTGCCAGCATCCTTATTCAGACAGGCTCTGCAAATATATTTTAGGCTAGATCTCTGCCAAATAACTTGTGTCTGGCCAACACAGCCTTTCAAATAGTCTATGGATATCATTTGCCAATATTCATTATGCCATGTATAGGTAAATATTTTTTTTTTAGCTTTTACATCTACAATTTTAAAATTATACAGTAGCAATTCATTTGCATTGCACATGTTACCTGTTTTCAGGTTTAGGTGCAGTAGCCAATTACAACATTCACAGTTCTCTTTAGTAGTATAGCAATATTTTTCTCTTTACTTAAAATAGATCATTCCATGCCAAATGCAAGAATTTCACACACACACACACACACACACACACACACACACACACACCCTCCTATGGAGAGAATACTAAAGGTTCACAACACAAGAAAAAAATCACAATAAATGTAACAAGTAATCCAAATATTTGGTGATGCTGCACTGCTCTATGAGCAGCTAATAATTATAGCTGGCTTTTAAAATATTCCATCCCAAATTTTAATCAACCAGTATTGTCTTCTACCAATGTAAATCTTTGCATAGACTATAAATGATGTAAAAACACATCACACCTCATTTCCTAATGGTGAAATCCTGTGAGTACCCACTGTTTTTGAATTACTGAAAGATTATTATTTGCTTACCTTCCTTCTGAGTACCACTGTTTCACTTTTCTCTACAACCCTCGCAAGATATTTTCCAACCTACCTGACAAACTATGTTGCTCTCTGCTCTCCCCTCCCCTTTCCTCTTCCTGTGCCATGTCTCTTTTCAAAACTTTACCATTTCTCCTTTTCCTCATCTTTTGCCATAAGAAACAGCCTTCCAGTAACCCTCTGCTTCATCAACATTCCATCTATTCCCAAATCATTAGAAAACATCTCTTCTTCTGTGTCTATATCTTCTCCTAATTTCTCTGAGGTAGGTACTTTTTCTTTGTTATCTCTGTAAATGTACTGGAAAGTATTTTGGGATACCACTGGTGTGAAAGATCTTTTTCAAAATAAATTGGTATTGTAATGATTAAAGATATAAGCACATCAGTACTCCATTTAGGACTGTAAAGGAGTTGGAGAAGTAGAGAAAAGCAAAGGATGTTTTAAGTCATCTTTGTATTATCCTACTTTCTAAGGCAGGTGGCGCTGGTTTCCCCCTAGCATTACTTAGAGAAGCCTCACAGCTGCTCCAGTTTGTCCCTGAATGTAGCATCTCCGTAAGGAGTCATTATTCTGTTTGGAGGATCTGTAGAGCACAATCCACTGTGGCCCCATGCCAGAGGAATACTCAGTTGACTCTGAAGCTCCTTTGTACTGACAAAGCAACAAAATGGGACTTTATCTTAGGCCAAGTTCTGGCCAAATCTCCAAAAAAACCTCATACTTATACTCTTTGGAACAAATACTCATCAAACGTAAATCAACACAGCTCCAGTCAATAGGGATACATGTATTTAACCCAGCTGCGAATATGACAACTTCTCTTTACAGAAAAGGAGAACCTCCTTTTCACAAATGAATTATTATTTTTTTTTGGTTCACTCAAAACATTCTTGCCCAGTTTATTTCATTATTTATTTAAATTAACTGCTGAACTGAAGGTGTTAATGAGCTTGTGAAGCTTTTAATTGATAAAGGAAACAAAATTATTTTAAGCAGCATATTGCAATGGTACTGTATAAGGTATATGTCCTTACATATCTTCTCATTTGTGTCCCAGTCCTGCTGAGTGTTGATCATCCTCAGCTTGTACTGAGGTTAAGTAGTGAATTGCCAGCATGTAGCCAATGGGAGTTAAGGCTATAGAACCTCCTAGCACCATCCTAATAACAATATAATAAGGATCAGGCCCCCTGAGGTACCAAAGAAAAGTAAATAAAAGAAAATGTATCATTTTTTCCACTAAATATTTTGAACAGAGAGTAGAAAATAATTGTGTTACTCAATAACTGAGTTACTTTCTACCACTGGAGACAAGTATTTTGCAAAGTTATTTTTCTTGATATTGAGTTTATTACACTAACTAGAAGGCTAATAACTTGGATGGCATTATAGATGGATTTATTGATAGCAAGAAAAATTAGTAGTCATCAGGTTGCCTTACTAGCCAAAAAAAAAAAAAAAAAGGCAGGAAACATGATAACTGAATTTCAAAGGATTCACCTATTTAAAACAAATACTCTTCAGTGTATATATTGAACAAAAATTTTTCTAAAAGGTGCATCTCCCATTAATGTAATGATATGTTTCACACAATACTTAGCTTTCTTTCAAAATTGAGCAGTCTGAAAATGCTGAATGAAAACCACAGCAATCACAGTAATGGAGGACTGGAAGGAATCTTGATAGGTCATCTAGTTCAGTCCCCTATACTGAGGCAGGATTATATTCTAGAAACCATCCCTGACAGGTATGTGTCTAAAGTGGTCTTAAAAACTCTAATGACTGCAATTCCACAACCTCACTAGGTAAGTCGGTCCAGTGCTTAATTACCTTTATAGTTAGGAAGTTTTTCCTAATATCTAACCTAAATCTCCCTTGCTGCAATTTAAGCCCTTACTTCTTGGCAATTTATCACCCTCCTCTTTATAACAATATTATACATACCTGAAGACTCTTATCATTCCCTCCCTCCAGTCTTCTCTTCTTCAGATTAAACAAATCATTTTTTCAATCTTTCCATGTAGATCATGTTTTCTAGACCTTTCATCATTTTTGTTGCTCTCCTCCGGACTTTTCAAGTTTTCCCCCTTTCTTCCTGAAGCGTAGTGCCCAAAACTGAACACAGTACTACATATGAGACTTATCAGTGCTCAGTGGAAGAATTACTTCTTGTGTGTTGCTTATTACACTTCTGCTAATACATCCCAAAATGAGATATTCACTTTTTGGGGGGGAGGGGAGTGCGGTTTGTTTATAATGTTCACTTTTTTTGCAACAGGATTACATTATCAACTCATATTTACTTTGTGATCCACTATAATTTCCAGATGCTTTTCTCCCTAGGCAGTCATTTCCCATTCTTATTTCTACAATTGATTATTTCTTCCTAAGTCTAGTACTTTGCATTTGTCCTTATTGAATTTTGTCCTATTTATTTCAAACCTTTTATCCAGTTTGTTAAAATCATTTTGAATTCTAATCCTGCCCTCCAGAGTGCTTGCAACCTCTCCCAGCTTGTTGTCATCTGCAAACATTATAAGTGTATTCTCTATGCTATTATCCAAATCATTTATGAAGGTATTGAATAGAACCATATCAAGGGCAGGTCCCTGCAGGATCCCGTTTAATATGCCCTTCCAGCTTGACTGTGAAACTTTGATGACTACTCTCTGAGCATGGTTTCCCAGCCAGTTGTTCACTCATTTTATAGTAGTTTTGTCTAGGCTACATTTCCTTAGTTTGTTTATGAGATGGTCATGTGAGATTGTATCAGAAAACTAATTAAGTTAAGGTATTACTGTTTTCTGTCTATCCACAAGGCTTGTTACCCTGTCAAAGAAGGCTATTAGGGTGGTTTGACACAATTTGTTCTTGACAAATATGGGTTGACTATTACTTATCACCTTATTATCTTCTAAGGTGCTTACAAAATGTTTGTGTGGGGTTTTTTTTGCTCCATTATCTCTCTAGCTTCCAAATTTAGATGACTGGTTTATAATTCCTTGGTTTGTTCTTATTCCCCTTTTTATAAATATATGTTATATTTGCTCTTTCCCAATCCTTTGGATCTCGCCTGCAAGAATGAGCTCTAGCAAGCTGGCACACCTTAAAAACAGCAGTATGTGAATAGTCACACTTGCATAATGTTATAATTACACTTGATGGCAGCAATAGCACATAGTGAAGACTACAAACAGTGTATGCAATCAGCACAAATCTCAAAAAGGTTGGGTTTCCTTCTTTTTTTCTTTACAAAAGCCAAAAGGCCTCTGAGTATACAACATATTTTAATTATACACTTCACAGTGACAATTACCATGAAAGAAAAGATCAAAGTCTAATGGCACAGCTGGCAATTTGAGGATAATTTAAGAGATGGACTGGTGGTATCCATTTTGTTTCAAGAAGGACTGCAGTAAAGCCTCCGAACTGTAACTAAGAAATGCCAGAGAAGAAAAGCCATGTAACACTGTAAACTGACAGTCAATCATTAAGAGAATCTGTAGTTTTGAATCCTCCAGACAAATTATTATTATTATTATTAATAATAATAATAATAATAATGATAATAATAATAATAATAAACATTCCCAGCAGGCTTGGACAAGAGCAAATGCCTATTAGATACACTACAAACCAAGGATCCAATTTCACATCCTAATTGTTCAAGGCACGGAACACAGCAAATGTAATGTTAGAATGGGCCTACAAAAAGACAAGCCATGGTCCATCACACTGTCCTCCAACTCCAACTGTGTTTTTACGAAGACACGAGTAATCGGTTTGCATTGTGGGGCAGCTAGGCAGGAAGCATGTAATGTATACAATGCAGAAAATGTTCTCCAAATCCAAAACACATCTCAGTATGCCTCCTTTGTGGTGTTAGCTGCAGGGTATGAACTCTCCAGGATTTCAGGGAGTAGCATCTCATTGCTGCTTTCCTCCTCAGAAGTGATAGCAGCAAGGGCTTAATGGGATACACATGTCCTGCTTCCCCCCCACACTCCTTATTACAGGCCTCATTGGCTCTCTGTCCATGTGGCCCTCTACCCTACAGCAATAAAGACTTTCTTTTAATCCCTAGTGTGCAATGAGTTGCTTGTATAAACCCCATATCTTTTTTTGTTTCTCAATTAAATTCAGAAATCCCAGTCTGTGCAATTTGTTGTTCCTTCCAGTGTGATTTGTCTTGTATTTGTCAATAGCAAATTTCACCTGCCATTACCCTGTCCATTTGCCTAGATTTGTTAAGGCATTCTGGAGTTCCTCATTTCTTTAGTCTTGACTAACCTGAATTAATATTATTTCATCTGCAAGTTTTGCCTTCTCATTAGTCACAACAGTCTCAATTTGCATCCCTGGGGCACCGTACTGCAAACCTTTTGCCATGCTCAAAATTGACCATACTGCCCTACAAGTGGAATGACTTCCTAACCCCAGTGCTTTAAGCCTCTATTATTTCCTCATGACTCACTTCTTCCTCAAGGGCCATAAACACCAACACTTAGGTCAGTCAAGTGCATTCTCCACTCAACATTCTATAAAAGAGAACCCAAGAAAAAACAAGCTGCTAACATTTCCCCCTGAGTGTCCAAATGTGTGTCTTTTCTTACCCACATCTTTCTTTTAAACAGCAAGATACTTCTGGATGGTACTGTAGCAATTGTACATACAACTTTACTCTAATTGTAAGATCTATTGTAAATAATATGTGGAACGCAGGGCTGGCTCTAGGCATAAGCCAGTGAGGCACTGGCTTCAGGCAGCAAAGGGAAGGGCGTCGCGGAGCCGGACCCTGCACTCCAGCCCAGGGGTTAAATTTTGCTGGCCCAGAACGCCGTTCTGGGGCCCACAAATTTGTCAGGCCAGCGTTCTGGGGCACAGAAGATTTGAGCAGAACGCTTTTGCCGTCCTGTCCTGCTGCGGCCAGGCTGGGGAGTTTCAAATCACCCACCCTGAGCATGCTCAGACTGAGCGTGCTCAGGGTGGGAGTGGCTGGCTGGCCAAGGAGTGGCTCTGAGTCTGGCCACGCCTGCAGCTCCGGGCCTCCAGCCAGGTAAGGGGGGCCCGGAGGCTGAGAGGAGCAGGGAAGGGTCACGGGGGGGAGGGGCAGAGGAGCAGGGAAGGGGCTGAGGGGGTGAGAGGAATGGGGGGGGGGCTCAAGGGAGGGAAGGAGGAGTGGGGAAGGGGCCCAGGGGAGGCAGAGAGGAGCAGGGGAAAACGGGATGGGGGGGCGCCAAAGCAAAAGTTGGCTTGGGGCACCACAACCCCTTGAGCTGGCCCTGGTGGAAGGTGATAAAATGTTACACTATCCCATAAGAACAAATGTTAATAAAAAGTAAGTCAAGTTGCTTTCAGTCATACATATTATAAACATGTGCAAAAGAACAAGACAGAGACTAGTAAACAAAAAAGCATGTTGATATCATTCAAGGACTATGCTGAAATCATGCTTAGTAAAGACAGAAGATGTGGAACCAGAAATAATGAACCAAAATTGGTATGCTGGATATTAGGCCTAACTGGGGATAAAATAATTAGGGTATGGGAGATATTCCATCCACCATTCCTTGTCTGGGTCCTTAACAAAAGAGAAGAGCAGATGGAGCTATTAAATGAGCTTCATCATCATGGCAGCTACCCTCACCATCTCCTGAGACCCTGGACCTTCTATGCTCTAATCCTAAGGAATGTCCTGACAAAGTCAGTCATAGAATCATAGGGCTGGAAGGGACCTCATGAGGTCATCTAGTCCAACCCTCTGCTAAACGCAGGACCACTCCCCCTAAATCATCCCAGCCAGGGTTTTGTCTAACCGGACTTTAAATAACTCCATAGACGGAGATTCCACCACCTCCCTAGGTAACCCATTCCAATGCTTCAGCACCCTCCTAGTGAGAAAGTTTTTCCTAATATCCAACCTTGACCTCCCCAGCTGTAATTTGAAACCATTGCTCCTTGTTCTGTCCTCTGTTACCACTGAGAACAGCCTAGCTCTCTCCTCTTTGGAGCACCCCTTCAAGTTGTTGTAGGTTGCTATTCTGCAGACTAAATAAGCCTACTTCCTTCAGTCTCTCCTCATAAGTCATGTGCCCCAGCCCCCTAATCATTTTCGTTATCCTCCCCTGGACTCTTTCTAATTTGTTCACATCCTTCCTGTAGTGGGGAGCCCAAAACTGGACACAGTATTCCAGTCCAGAGGGTGGGATCAAGATGACATTACTACCCCTACTAACTTCAGCTGAATCCCAAACATTACCTGAAATTAAATGGGAACTGACTTTATCAACTGCAGAAACAATAACTGCTCCAGTCCATCTCAACTAACATCTTTTTTTCCCCAAAAGGGCAGTTATTAACATCTCAAAATCAGAGAAGATGAGGACTGGTAGGGACCTCAGGAGGTCATCTAACTCAGTCCCCTGCACAAAGCAAGACCATCCCCAAATAAATCATCCCAGATAAGGCTTTGTCAAGCCAGGTCTTAGAAACCTCTAAGAATGGAGATTCTACCGCCACCCGTGGTAACTCATTCCAGTGCTTCACCACCCTCCTAGTGAAAATGTTTTTCCTAATATCCTGTTTTTCCTAATATCCTACCACTGCAACTTGAGAACATTGCTTCTAGTTCTGTCATCTGCTACCTATGAGAACAGTTTAACTCCATCCTCTTTAGAACCCCACTTCGTGTCGTTGAAGGCTGCTATGAAATCTCCCCTTACTCTTCTCTTCTGCCGACTAAGTAAGCCCAGTTTCTTCAACTTCTTCACATAAGTCATGCGCCCCAGCCCCTAATCATTTTAGTTTCTCTGATACTATGTAGGACACTATCAAACCAAGTTTTTCCTCTCTAAAACACCAACAAAAGGAATAAGAAATATTGTAAAAATTAAAGCAGTGAATTTGCTGCCATCAGTGAGGACATATTCACATTATACCAAATTCTCAACCTTATTTAATACTCTTTAATGTTAGACAGTGACTGGGTTAACATCTTTGATCCATATGGACTATTCAACATTTTAACTCATTTTTTGTTTTTTTGTACAGTGCTAAGCACATCAGCAACACTTATAAAATAAAAATAACAATATGACATTCTTTCAAGCATTAGACTATATGCAGCCTAAAGCCTGAATTCATCCCCAAATGAAAAGCTCCAAACATTAAATTGTCTCCACTTCCTGAAAGGTATAACCTATGCTATCAGCACTGATGGGATATGCCTCCAATCTGCCTTCTAAGAAACACTGTCTAATACATGTAGTTTTTTCAGCTGTAATTTGCTTTTGTAAAGGGTTTTATGGTACAGATTACTGCTCAGTAGAAAGCAAACTAAAATCATGAAGACCGTGTAATTTCATCCGTACAACCAGTTACAGATCCCATATAGGGATCAAAATACAAGCAGAGGGTGAAGTAACTAGCTGGGGAAGGTTCCTGTGGACAAGCCAAGAAAGCAGACCAGTTTTGGTTGCATGCTGTTTTCACAGCTATAATTTTTGTTAGTTTTGTAATTTGATGCTTTTGATTTTTATTTGATGCTAATAGGTCCTGAAAGCTGGAGATATTATACAAAGCCAAAAAAACAAACCTGGATCCACTAAAGATTCTGTTTTTCACTTTTTTAAATCTCCTCTAGTCATTGAGCCTTCTGGCCTTCAGCAGGGGTGTGCATGCAGGGAAGGTGGAGCAAGCAGGCGCATGGGTCCCCCCACTCAGCAGGGGCACAGAACTCCACAACTGAGGTGGGGACAGTGAGGTCCTCCTGCCCTGGGCCAGGGTGGGAGATGACAGCTCCTTTGAACTCGGGGTTAAAGGGAGAGAGTCAGCTCCTCCAGTAGTGGGGAGAGAGCCAGCTTCTTAGGCTGCCAGGGGAGAGCAACCTCCACCAGCTACTGGGAGGAGCAAGGAGGGAGAGCCAGCTCCACCAAAGGGGTGGGGAGAAGGAAGCCAGCTCCTCCAGCCACGAGGGGCACAGAAAATGCCCCTCCAAAAATAGCCAAATTTTTATTCCTGTGCATATCCCTAGCTTTCAGTGACAGATCTACTGATGATAAGTGGCATATAATGGTTAGTTATTCTCATCAGCACTGGGACGAACAGATGTGAATCTTATCTGTGTGGATTTTATAGGAACAATGATAAATATAATTATAAGAACTTGGTAGAAATTAGTAAATGCTTAAATACAGAGTAAGCTATGATTATTATAAAGACAAAACTCTCTTTCTAGGGGCTAAAGTAGAAAAGCACAGGTTAAGGGAATGAATGGAAAATAAGATTATATGAAAACATGTTATTGTTTACTTTTCTGGTTGTTTATTTTGCAAAATTCACTGATTGTAGTGCACCATAGGCACAGTGCTGCATACACAGAGCATGATTCCCTTGTAGGGCCTCATCCAACTCCTACTCAAGGCAGTCAGTGTCTTCCTATGTTCTTTAATAGGAGTTGTGTCAGGGCTACATACAGACATGCTTTACTCTATGAGTCACCTCACTGATTTCAAGGGGACTACTCCATGAATAAGGTATTACTAGACATTAGTAGGGATGACATAGTAAGGCCCATAAGTAACAAAACAAATAATAATAGGGTGTTCTTGAAAGCAGAGCTAGATTAGAGACACGTTTCAGAGGAGAAGCCATATTAGTCAGTTTCAGCAAAAGAAACAAGAAGTCCTGTGTCACTTTTAAAGACTAACAAAATTATTTATCGCATAAGCTTTTGTGGGATAAATAAATTTCTTAGTCTTTAAAAATGCCACAGGACTCCGTGTTTGTTTTATTAGAGACATGGGGATATTCATTTTATAGTGAGTTATAAAAAGGAAGATGCATAACTCTTGACTTTCAATAGGTTATGCTATTTTGTAACCTTAGGAAGAGAAGGTAATCAACCATTCCCTTCTGACTGTAATAAGGTGCTCTTAAAGAAGAAATAAAGTGCTCTTAAAGAAGAAATAAGGTGCTCTTAACAAAGAACCAATTTTTCAAATAGAGTTCTAGTTTTAAGGGCAAAATTGACAGTTGTACTTGGATTAGTCATGCAGTGTAAATTGTATTAAAACCTCCAGGAATAAATGATGGAAACATGGATCAGGGAATCTTTGCTATCTCTTTCCAAATCTATTTCCAAGAAACTGAAGTGTAGAAAGTCCTACACTCTCTGCACTTACCTTTTAATATCAATGTATTACTTTTCCTTGTGCTCAGTAACATTCTGAGTACACTGGCAATCACCAACTTAGAAAAAAATTGATTAGAATTTCAGTGTCTGAAGTCTTGCCAATGCGGAGAGTTATACAGCTTGAAGAGATTATATATATATATATATATATATATATATATATATATATATATATATATATATATATATATA
>ML685787.1:4840077-4863894 GCA_007922175.1 Pelusios castaneus
ATATATATATATATATATATATATATATATATATATATATATATATAAACTACCATGATTTTAACATGAGTAAGATATTACTAGACCTATTTCCTCACCACTAATGGGAAAGCTCTTGATTTTCATGGTCAGGCCATGGTATCACTTAGGGACAATAGTGAAGGAAAATGCTAAGTTGGATCTTTCTTGTAGTTATCAAAATCAAAGAGGCAATGTGCATACAGCACTGGAATTTGAACATGACAGGTTGTGTGGATCTTGATTGTTCAATTTAAAACATTGACATAGGGGATAGGACAACATAGTGGCACGACTCTGCTGATTCTGACAGAGGCCCCAGTAGGGTGTCAATAAATCTGTGTATCATGATAAGTTGGATGTGCTTTGGTCATTTGATCCCAACATATACCTGCAGGGGAACATCTTTGTCTCTACTATAAATGGTTGAACATTTTGGTTAAAAAACTTTTCAGTGAAAATGACTTATTTTTCAAATTTCAATTTAAATTTTTTGCAATTTTCCAGTTTTTCAATGAAGATGAAAAAACTCAGTCATCCCTACCACTTTACCTCCTTTTCTGAATGTTCTTTTCCAGTAGTAAATTGAAAGGGAAATGTGCAAGTGGAGGGAGACATAAAAAGGAGAGGAAAAGAGAAGAGAAAGTGGAAAAAATGAAATACCCCAAAAACGCATTGATTTTTTAAAAAGTGATTTTTATAAATTTAAACTTACCACAAAAAAGATGTACCATTTTTTCTAGCTCTAGTCTCTACAGTCCTTGTGCAATTACAAATATGTAGAGATTGTATTCAGTAGAAGCAGGAATAGCTAGCTCAGAGTGAGAAACTCAAAGAGCTCAAATGTATTTACCTTAAAGACCAGGATAAGGGGTGACTTGACAACAGTCTATAAATATCTACAGTTATGGGGTCTCCAATCTAGCAGAGAAGGTTTCACATGATCCAGTAGCTGGAAGATGAAGCTAAACAATATCAGACTGGAAATAAGGTATACATTTTTAATGTTTTTAGAGTAATTAACAATTAGAACAATTTACTGAGACATGGTGGATTCTCCATTACTGACAATTTTTAACTCCTGATTGGAAACCTTTTAAAAAATATATTCTGTAAGAATAATTTTGGGGAAATTCTCTGGCCTGCGTTATAGAGAAGATCAGACTAGATGATCACAGTGGCTCCTGCTGGCCTTACAATCTATAAAAACATCAGCTTATTCCATTATTTTGAGGTATTGAAACTGTAGAACTGTAGCCTTTGTCAATAATTCCCTGCCAAGATATTATTCCACCTCAGGGGTCAACAACCCTCAGTACATAGGCTCTCTCCGAGCGGCACGCAGGGCTTCCAGCCCTGCAGGGCTGCTCTTGCCCAAAGCAAGTTCCACATGGCAGCTGCTGCACTGCTTCCAGCTCTGCCCCCTCTCATGTGGACCGAGAGGTGCCCTGGGCAATATATATCTTTCAGTAGTGGGAGGGTCTACCCTGAAACACACTGGCCGGTGGGCACTGGCCTTGCAGCCTGCTTGTCAGCCCTTACACCCCCTGCTTACCTGGGAGCTGGGGCTGGTGAGGCTTTTTAAATCTCCTGCCCTCAGCATCTGCGGGAAATGTAAAATGCTACTCCAGTATGGCAGCTGTAGGACCCCCTGGGTGAGTGTACCGAGGTGCTGGGGTTGGGGGGCATGGAGCGAGCCTGAGGTGGCAGGGGCCCACAGCAGAAGGTGGCTCCATGACCAGCAGGGCTGGCAGGGGTTTGGGAGTGAGAGGTGGTGGCACTCAGGGGAAGTGGAATTAGCGGGGGTCCCAGCCACACTGCTCCCCACACTCCCCTGCCCTGCTATGCTCCCTTGCCATCCCACCTCTATTCTCCCTTGCCACCCCTGCCCTGCCACACTCCCCTGTTCTGCCATGCTCCGCTGCCACGCCTCCTCGCCACTCCTGCCCTCCCACCCCACCGATCACTTTTGCTCTCCTTTTCCCTGCCACGCTACCCTGCCACTCCACTCCTCCCCTCCCTGCCATTGCTCCCTGCTCCCCCACTCCCTCCAACCCCACTTGTCACCAGTACTGGGAAAAGATCAGGGAGCAGAGTCGGGCAAGTCCCTTCAAAAAGGATGCTGAGCAATGTTCCCACTAAGCTGCGCGGGAGCGTGGCCATGCAGTGGCCGTCGCATACCCGCACACCTAACACAGAGACCTGCACAGCCTGACCCCATGTCTCTTCTCCCCAGCCCGATCCCCGTGTCTCTTTTTCTCCCCAGCAGCCCAGCCCGACCCTGTGTCTCTTCTCCCCAGTCCGATCCCCACGTCCCTTCTTTTCCCCAGTCTAATCCCTGCATCTCTTTTTCTCCCCAGCCTGACCCTGTATCTCTTCTCCCCAGCCTGATCCAGCATCATTTCTCCTCAGCCCGATGATCCCCAGGGCTGTAAAAGCTATGAGTGATTTCTCAGTTTGACACAAATATTTATATTTGTCATCTCTAAAAGTGTGTATATTCCAGAAAATATTTTCAAGGGTTATTAGGAAATATCTTCAGACACTAATTGCTGTTTTCCTAAATTATTTTCTTGTGGTTGTTTTGCTTTATTTATCTTATGAGTTGATTTATCTAAAAATAATTTAATTATGTGTGTGCATGTTTGTAGTTATATGGATAATACTTGGTAGCAAAGTAGCACAGTCTAACAATTTCATCATCATATTCCAACACCATCCAACTTTTCTAAAAGTTACAGTAATGACAGTAATATAAAAACAAAACAAAAAATCCTCCCACTAAATTACAAGGCATGGGGCAGGAGGGAAAACTGTTGCTTCTGTGGTGCCATGCCTCACAAATTGCTGCTCAGTGAGTACCATAACTAGCTCAGCTGCATCATCAGCTTACAGGGAACACTGTTGCTGACCCCTGTTCTGCTTGATAAATTAGTCTGTGTTATATAAAGCTCTCTCTCTTATTCACTATTTAGCAGATCCAATTAAACAACTAGCTCTTTGGAAATTTGGCTTTAAGTGACACAGTGAAGGGATGATCTGCCCCTGAAGGAAAGGCTGCCTAGGTCACCCCATCCCTGTCACATGGCATAGCTCCTTCAAATATTTGGTGGATCTCATCTACAAAGAGGGAAGACAGGGAAATGGGCCTGGGAATAAGTAGTGTTTGGGAGAAAGTCAATTCCTGTTTCCAAGGTGCTTCAAGAGGGGCAGTAAGTGACTTTGGGGAAGCCCCTCCATAGATGGCAAGGAAGAAGCTAGGAGGAATGCCACATCTAAAGTAAGGTTAAAAGAATTTGCAGTCCCAGCAAAGACACCAACAGATAGGACTAAGAAAGGAATAGCCCAGGGAAGTGATGGAGGAATTGAAGGAACAGTCCTTCGCCATCTACAGCAGGCTGAAACCGAGAAGATAAGATGAGCTTGGGTTCCTCTTCTTCTGTCCCACAGCAAGAAAGGAAGTACAGACATCAAGAGTGAAAGAGCCCAAGAACTAAAAGTTCCAGATGGAGATTGAGGGCTGGGCATAGAGGTCCCTATACTTTGAGTTTTCTTATTTGGGGACTTTTTTGTTAACCCCAGAAGGGGAATGTACTGAGAAGTGATCAGGCCAGAGAGCAATCCATGAAAATGGCAGACCGTTTTGGAACTGGGATGGAAAAGAGGGTGCAGAAGAGGAAGAACCCTGGCAACACTGTTTCTGTGCATGTGGGACTTGCTCTGTGGCAAGAACCTATAAGAGACACTAATAACACAAAAGCACCGATTAATTGCCAGTATAATTGGAAATGTCAATGGGGAACCTAATTAAACCAGCAGTGAATTTGACCTAAAGAGTCTATATCAGGGGTGGAGGTAGATCAAGGACCTCCTTTTGCCTTCTCTGTTATAGTGTACTTATCTAAAACTCACAGAAAATTAAATAAAATAAATAAATAAACCCATCCATGTGGAAAAGTCTTCCTGAACCTGCTAATCATTTTTCATACATGCAAGATGACAGAATTCTGCCTGAAAGGTTTTATAATCTAATTAGATTATTTGCAAAGAAAGGAGAAAATAGAGAGAAGGAAAATTGTATCCTTTCTTTTCTTTCTAAATTTGTTTATTAAATCACACATTTAACTACCACGTTTTATTGAAACTTAATCTCTTCCCATTTTCTGTAGCCAGCATTTCTGTAGCCAACAGTGGGGGAAAAAACGAATCCATGCCAGGGATTTATAGTCATATGAAGATGTGAAGCAAATTCAGGTAACAGCAAAAGATAAAATATAGCATCCTCTTCTCCATATAACCTAAAATTTCCGATCTAGAAACAAGCATTGCCAACTCTATATTAGCACTCAATCAGCAAAGTAAACAATTTAATCTAAGAATTATACAGGCTCCACATGAAGATAAACCAAACCAATTCTGTCAGGACAGATGGGATCACTCTCAAACTCCATGAGGGGTGATTCCATTGTTTTGCCTGTCTCAAGTGAGGTATTAGTAAATAACTAGGGCTTTGTATATTCTTTTTCCCTCCAAACACCTATTTCCAACTTTTAAACATACAAAGTGTTTTGTGTGCTTTGTGTTTGGAAACCAGTTGTTAAACACATTTGCTAATCTTCTTTCATCAGGCAGTTATTTATTTGGCATTGGCAACAAAAGGAAACTCTGTTAAACATTCTTTCTGCCTTGCGTAATATTCAAAACAAAAAAAAAATAAATAGAGCATTGTTGTTTTCTCTCTGTTTCCTGACTCTAAACATCATATCAAACAGATCTCCAGGAAAGGAATGACAAACATGGCAAGGCAATAAATGACATGATCACAGAAACTACAACAGCGTGATTCTAGCCGATCGATCCATTGTGCAAATTAGACAACAGGCATTTAGCTGGTTTAGAAATCAGTATGCAGCTGACCAGATATCATGAAACAGCTCTCAGACTCTATAATTATTTTAGGTGCTGTTATTAGGCAAATAATTTAAAAGAGGTATCAGTCTGTCTAGGAAGGAGTACTGCAGAAAGTGATCTGGGTGTCATAGTGGACCACAAGATAAATATGAATCAACAATATACCACTGTTGCAAAAAAAAAAAAAAAAAAAAGGCAAACACCATTTGGGATGTATTAACAGGAGTATTGTGAGTAAGACATGAGAAGTAATTGTTCCGCTCTACTCGGTGCTGAGTAAGCCTCAACTGGAGTATTGTGTCCAGTTTTGGCCACCTCATTTCAAGAAAGATGTGGACAAATTGGAGAAAGTCCAGAGAAGAGCAACACAAATGATTAAAGGTCTGGAACACTTGGCTTATGAGGGAAGATTGAAAACACTGGGCTTGTTTAGGCTGGAAAAGAGGAGAGGGGACATGATAACAGTTTTCAAGTACCAAAAAGGTTGTAATGAGGAGGAGGGAGAAAAATTATTCTTCTTAACTGCTGATGATAGGACAAGAAGCAATGGGCTTAAATTACAGCAAGGGAGTTTTAGGTTAGACATTAGGAAAAGATTCCTAACTGTCAGAGTGAGTAACCCCTGGAATAAGTTGCCTACGGAGGTTGTGGAATCTCCATCATTGGAAATTTTTAATTGCAGGTTAGACAAACACCTTTCAGGGATGGTTTAGATGGTACTTGGTTCTGCCATGAGTGCAGGGGACTGGACTCAATGACTTCTCATGGTCCCTTCCAGTTTCTGTGATTCCCATTGTCTCTAAGCTGTCATTTGCATTGTCAATAACTAACTAATGGACATACCCTTTTTATTAGAAAAAGTAATAAGTAGCAACTATCAATTTTGTCATCTTTGCAGTTAAAATTGATCGGGACCAAGGTCTGGGTGGGCCTGCATTGGCCCTAGCCCAGACACATTGGCTATGTCTACACTTACTAAAGTTAGTTCGAATTAGTTAATTCGAACTAACTAATTTGAACTAATTTTAGTTAGTTTGAATTAACTTAATTCGAACTAGAAAAATTTAGTTCGAACTAAGCAAGTGCTATTCATGGCACTTGCTTAGTTCGAATTAGCGAATTGCATTGAGTTCAATGGGCCGGTTAGTTTGAACTAAGCAATTAGTTCGAACTAACATGGCTACATTGGTTAATTCAAACTAACTAGTTTGAATTAACCCTTAGTTCGAATAGCATATTCAAATTTATTAGTTAGAATTAAAGAAGCCCTTAATTCGAATTAATGAAAGCCTAGTGTAGCCATGGCTTAAGTTAGTTTGAATTAAGCTTCCTTAATTTGAACTAACTTGCCAGTGTAGACATAGCCTTTGAAAGCAGGCCCATCCAAATGATTGCTTCTGTGGCTAATGCTCCACTTAACTTGCTACCTCAGCAACGTGTGGGGCAGCTTAATTTCTCAGTCAGTTGTTTTCCCAAACTTCCTGCTTCTGGTCACATGGCTGGAAGCTGAAAGTTCAGGAAGCAACCAGCCAAGAATCACTAAGCTGCCCAACACTCCAGTTGACATGGTAAGCAGAATGATGGCAGCAGCTGATTCTTTGGGCCTTGACTTTGGATTCATTTTTGCTGAGTCCAAACCAGACTATGCCATTTAGGCCATAACGCAAAGAACCTATGTTCATGTTTTGTGTAGTTTCAGGTATAAGTTTTCACTTGAAGAAAATTATGATTTGGGAAGCTGAGATAAGGAAAATTCAGTTTTGTGGACTGGCTTCTTCTGGTTGTTTCACTACTTTTTTTTTTTTTTTTGGTCTTATTCGGTCTGTATTTTTAATGTACCTGTCATGGGTGGCTAAAGCCTGAGAGACAAACTTTTTGTTCCAGAGGGGTAGCCGTGTTAGTCTAGTTCAGCAAAACAAACAAGGACTCCTGTGGCACTTTTAAAGACTAACACATTTATTTATCATATGAGCTTTTAATCTTTTTGTATTTGCCTATTTAAATAAAATAAAATAGGCAACCACTTACTTAAACGTATCTGCTCCAAGTGTGAGACACAGATGGTTCCTTTACTGACCAAAGCAAGTACTGCTAATGCAGAATGGCTGAAATAGTTCACTAAGAATTTGTGATGATGAAAAACAACTTTTCAAACAATACAAAAATTTCCAAGAAATGTTTGACTTTTATGAATTATTTTAAATAAAAAATCAATTTTTTTTATTTGGCTAATGTGGTTTTTTTTAACCAAAAATAGTTAAAAAAAACAAACCAAAAAACCCCCTGTAATCAATTTTTCATTTAAAAAAATACTGGGAAATGGAGCCAAAAGAAACAAAACCAGAAAACTTAAAAGCATTTCCCGCATGAAATAATTGGCATTTATCAACCAGCTCTATGGATTCAGAATCCGTACAGCTGTGAAAAGATAAATAGATTTGTGTATCCACAGCAAAACTGTCCTCCAAGGCTTCAGTCTTGTGAGCACATCTGTACAGACAGAAAGCTTCACCTGTGTAGTGGCAGTAGAATAACTAAGGCATAAGTGAGGATTGCTGAATCTTTATTACTTGTGTGTTTTAAGAGGGAAAAAGGAAACGCTGCTTGATTTCCAGAGCTGAAGCATAGCCAACAATTAGAAAAAATTATACTTTGACTTATAAACCAAGCAAATTTGAAAGAGAAATTATCAGGGAAATAAATATGAAACTTCACAGTGTCATTTTTACAGAGAGACTTTTAAGAGGCTAACTGTACTTCAATAACTCCATTTTTCATGGTTGTTGACTTCATTAACTTAATATTACATAAGTCAAAAAATAACTGTCTTGGGCTAAGAAAGGGCACAAACAGAAAGGATCATTACCCTTATTAATAGTGGTTTTCACATATATTAAAGACAATAAAGTGAAAAATATAATTTTTAAATATGGATAGATGGCATTTATATCATTGACTGTTTCCCTTTCCTCTCTCTCCCCCCATTATATTTGACAACAGGGAAGAATCTATTGGGTTTTTTTTTTCAATTTTTACTCAATGTTTCTGATTTCTGTTAGGCCTGCCTTTCTCCTTGACTTGTCAAGCAATTAAAAGTAACAGTAAAAGTAAAAGTTCTTTTACTGCTAAACCTACAGCAGGCAGCTCATCCTTTTCATTTTATTACAACCACTTGACACAGTCTAATGATTGTAAGGTAATTGAAAAGATCCTGATAATAAACCACTAGTTTACTTTTTTCAGATGAAATAAACATATAATCCAATTTAAACCTCATTTTAGTGGCACATTAGATGGTCTCCAACTTGCCTTGATTTTTATTTTATTTGATGACTGTAAATAAATCCTGGAAAATTCCTTCCACGATTTTACCACCTGAAACTGCAGCTGTTGGCTGACACTATCAAAGCCTCGCAATTCCAAACTCACGTGCAAATCTCATCAAGTGCAGACATTTCTAATTGGTTCCAGAAGTTTTTCTTTTTGCTAAGATCAGGGGGCAAAGGAAGAATAATGAGGAGCTTTTAAGTGGGGGAGGAGGAGGGTGTTGAGCTTGGGGACTGGAGATTTTAAAAAGCTCCAGCTTGGCTGCTCTGCCAGAAATGCGGAGCAATTTTACGGTCAATTGGCCAGAGCATCTGGAACCATACATCATATTCTTTAGTTGATGGTTGTGAAGCCGACTCATGCACTAGCTCAGGCTAAAACCAGTAATGACTCTGCTGTCACACCTAAGTGGAAACTAACTTAATCTACTGCCCAGTTTAACTGTGACTTTTTCTAAGGGACATTATTCCTTTTAGAGCAGTTGTCAAGAATATTAAAAGTCCAGTCCACTGAATGCTCATGACACACTATGGCAGACTTTTATGAGCAAAGCTAACATATAAAATAAAGATTACAACTTGTGTTTGTTTAGTTCCATATGTGTTGACAAGACTTTTTATCATGAGGCTGTAGGGTTTCCTTCTATCCCTCCTCTTCCTACCATCATTATTTTTAAAATACATTTCATATGCACCAGCCTACCTTGTTAGTGTATGGAAACTGCTTAAATGTTGAAGTCATAAATCACAGCCCAGGGTAGGGGGTATTCAACCTAATGGAAGCCAAATATGAGATATACTGCTTTTTGAAATGTGGCACAGATGATCATAATGAGGGGCAGAGGAAAAATTCCACCGAGCAGAAAACTAAGGCTGATGTGGAAATAATTCCTTATGTGTAAAAGTTTGTTTTAAGTCAACTTTCATAAGTCTCCATTCTAATGCTGGTAACCTGCATTAGCCAACAGGGGAGATAACAGCAAGTCTTTGCATGATGTAAGAAGATGCATGTCACTAGTATGATAATATATCATTCAGAGGGACCACTGTGAGATAGGTCATGCAAATCAGTACTTTAAAAATATATACCCATTGTATATTTTGAGCCAGATAAATTAGCTAACACATTACTTAGAGACACTGGAATTGCATACTTGATCAGAGCAGGAGTCCATCTAGTTCAGAATCCTGTCCCCAATAGTACTCAGTACCAGTTGTTTCTAACAAAGATGCAAGAACTCCTGCAGAGGGTAGTTGTGGAATAACATGATCACAAGGAAGTTTCTCTCTAGCCTTCATTAGTCAAAAGCTGATTTATGTCCTGAAGTATGAGGTTTTGCATACCTTCCAAAACTCTTCTTTTGCTTGAATCTTGAACCCATGCTAGAGTCAAATTGAAATGAAAACAAGAAATACTTTATTTTAAAATGTTGTTTGTCGTGTCATTGTAGCCATGTTGGCCCAGGATAACAGACACACAAGGTGGGTGATGTAATACGTTTTATCAGATAAACTTCTCTTGGTGAAAGAGACAAGGAGGAAGAGTTTGGTGGTGTCAGGTAATGCTAAGGCTTAAGCTGTCCAAAAAACTTAGGCCACAGGATCAGGGGTTTAAAAAGAGAGGAAAAAAAAGAGCCAAAGAGCATAAAGATGGGAGAGACCACAAAACTGTTAAATTAGATAAAGCTGACTGACCGGTACAGAGGGCGGGCTAAACTAGCCACAGAGAGAAGGGGGAGATTAACAGACCCCCGGCACTTTGGCTAGATAACCACACAAAGAGGAGAAGGATCAGAGAGGCCTTCTGACAATCAAGACAAGACAGCTGGACCTCTGAATTGGAAAAAAGCCACGTCACCGCCGTTTTTGAGCAATAAAAGGAGGTCTGTTGGGGGGACGAATTCAGAGTTATTTGTCTCAAGTTAAACTTTGAGGCAAAGTCTCTGGTATTTGATCAACCCCATGAGCACTCCCCACCCTGCTCTCCGTGGGATGCGGACAAACCGGGTGCAAGCACCAGGAGCCTGGCCAGCTAACAGGAAGATCGGACCAGCAGATCTGACAACAAAGGAAAGGTAATTAAAGTAAAGGGGCTCAGAGTAGCGACTGGCTTCTAAGCAAAAAGTAACACAAAAAGTTTTGAGGTTTTTCCCAGCTTTATGCTGAGACTCTTAGGTAAATGAACAATAGCAGCATCAACCTTGGGTTTGGGGATGATGCAGGAATTGGGGTAGGTATAGGATTTGCTTTGGGTATAAGTGTGTTAGCATTTCTGCTTCTGTGTGTGTGTTTATAATTGCTCTTATTTTTATCAAAGTTGTGTCAGAGAGTGTGTGTGTGAGGAACCAATGACCAAGTCTGAGACTATATCCTGTGTACAGCTGCCCAGGGTCAGCAAAGGTCCTAAAGCAAGAGTGCACAGGTGAACCTCATGACTCATTGGATCCCCTTCTTGTGTGAGTGCATAAACGGGCACCCTCTGTGCTTGGTGTCCGTGCTGCTATAACTCTGCTGCTGGGGGGAGGAAAGTGTGAATGGGGGATGACAGCAATGCAATATACCTGGGCATGATGTCACCGGCCTTTGGGAGATTCTAACTAGTTCAGAATGAGGCAACAAATTTTCTTAGAAATAGATGTTATTATAAGTACGTTAAACCCATCCCCTACACTCTACAGCACCCTTCCACAGATCAAGCCTCAGCCCATGATATCTAACTGTCTGACAAACGACAGGATGGTGATTGACAATTCAAATTCTCCAGCACAATGGAGCTGTCCACCACAAAGGTAAAGCTCATCCATGAAGCAGACAGAGTCTTCTTGAGGCTTCTCTCTTAAGTCCTGTGGAACCTCTTCCACAGCCCCCACTTGGAGGATAGCTTGCTGGACTAGAAGTTGCTCATGAAAAGGATCCCTGAAGAGGGACAGGAGGTAGGTGAGAGAGGAGTAGAAATAAACTGAAGCACATAATCCGCTTCTAAGGTGTTCAGCACCCAACAGTCTCTAGTGATGTGGAGGCCATGCTGAGCTGAAGTGGCACTTGTAGTCCATAAATAAAGGGATCACAGGATTCAGCGACACAGGAACCGGTATAACAACCTTGGGCATCCCATCAAAAGGACTGTGTTGAGTATCCAGAATGTTTAGGTGGGCCAATAAAAATGCCAAGGTAAGCAGAGTGGCTGTCTGCACCTAAAACTCCTGTTTCATTTCCTTTGCAGGTCTTGGTGGGATGGTGAATCAGGAGGGCTGCTAAAGCCTATAATGCTTCCTCAAAATTGCGTGGGTATATAGGGCCAAAGGTTTGAGAGTAGCTCTGGAGTCCTTCAGCCCATGGAGCTTTGTATCTGTCTGCTGTGAAAACTACAATGTCTCTTAAAAAGGGAGGTTTTTAGGGACTACTGGACCTCAGTCTGGAAACTGGAGGACTGTAGCCATCAGCTCCTATGCATAGCCATTATGGAGGTCATGAACCTGGCTGCCAAATCTGCTACATTCAGTGCGACCTGTAAGGAGGCCCTGGCTATTGCCTTCTCCTCCTTCACCAATAAGAAGAACTCCTGCCTGGACTCTTGGGCCTGGGCAGCGGATATAAAAGGCTTGGGGAGGCTAAACCTTCTGAAGCAGCCACTGCCAGAAGCTCCATGCTGCATCTCCACCCAGCTTCACCCCAGGCCCTCCTCCCAGTTAGTCCCTACCTCTGAGGGGGTGAGCGATGCGTGGGGGATGGGTTTCAGGGGAGTGTTCTGAGACTCTCACCAAAGGCACTTCGTGCCCAACTTGTGGTTGGTCTTTCAGGGGCTGGCACAGGGTGCTGAAGGGCCACAGGACACTGACTGGCTGCACAGGTCTAGAGGAGCATCCTAGAATCATAGAAACTGGAAGGGACCATGAGAGGTCTTCAAGTCCAGTCCCCTGCACTCACCAAGTACCAAGACCAAGTACCCTATTAAACCATCCCTGGCAGGTGCTTGTCTAACCTGCTCTTAAAAACTTCCAATGATGGAGATTCCACAAACTGCCTAGGCAACTTATTCCAGTGGTTAATCACCCTGACAGTTAGGAATTTTTTCCTAATGTCCAACCTAAACCTCCCTTGCCATAATTTAAACCCATTGCTTCTTGTCCGGCATGCCCCCGAGCAGCTCCAGAAGCAGCAAAGAGCCTGACAAACCTCAGTACAACAAGCAGCCCACGCCTTGGGCAGCTGCAGTAGGGGAGAACTGGGGGCATGGCAGAGAATCAGCATGGACAAATGCTAGCAAACGGTGCCAAAGGCAGTCCCAGATGCGGGGTGCTCCCAAAACACCTTGGGTGAGGGACTGATTTTGGGGGCCCTCCTGGAACAATGCAGAAGGCAAGGGTTGCAGTGGTTTTGCCTCAGTGCAGCTATGGGGATACACACACAACGCTGTGAAAGCTCTAGTTCAAAAACTGAATGTGCATATAGAATAAAATATCTTCTTTTCCTTCTAGATCTTGACTGAGACACCCTGTTAGGGCAACATGAGGAACCCTGTCATATCTTTGAGGTATGTTTATACTGCAATAAAACACCCACGGAGGGCCCGTGTCAGCTGACCCGGGCTTGTGGTGTTTGTACTGATGGGCTATAAAACTGCAATATAGATGTTTAGGCTGGAGCAAAAGCTGAGAGACCTCGTAATAGGGGAGTGTCCCAGGGTCCAGCCTGAGCCCTAATGTTTACATTAAAATTTTACAGACCTGAAACCTGATCTCCATGAGCCTGAGTCAGCTGGTGCAGGCCAGCCATGCGTGTTTTACTGCAGTGCAGACAAACAAATAGTTTACTTCTTCTGTAGTAAACAGAGGACTTGATGTATCCAGTACTATCAGTTTGGCAATTTACATGCCCTATATTAACTTTAAGAAACTACATCTACTCTGCTTTTTCATACTCTGTTGTGTCCACTGACAAATTACTTGGATCACACTAGCTCTTGTGGTATTTTTAAAGAAGACATCATGAGAACAAACTGTTCCTGAGACACTGCTAGCCAGCAAGTACAAAATAAGAAGAAAGACTAAAAGAAAAGTGGACAAGGAAGCCATCAATTGGGAAGGCCCAATATAAGAAAAAGAGTGAAAAAGACTGAAGACAGCAGAAAGAAATAACCAAAAAGTGAAGAAAAAGGAAGACAAAAAGAGTTACAGAAACAGTTAGAGGATGAAGGGAGTCAATATTTTAATGGGAAAAAACCCAACAAGAATGAGAAACAAAATGGATGTTTTAAACTTTAAGATTAAGAGAAAATAATTGCATTTTATTTATTGCATATTTTTGCACACCGAAGTAGGAAACCATACAGTTACCCAAGAACTAATGAGGACAATGTTCTGCTTTCCCTGTACCTTATTTTACTTATATTTACAGCACACACACACACACACACACACTTGTGAGAATGATAGTGAAATATTTACATAAATCAAGGCTTTATTCATATAATTCCCATTGAGTTGCAAATGTATTTCAAGTCAGGTTATAAATAAATCTTCTGTGATGGGATAAGTATGTCACACAGGCCATGAATGGGTTAAAGTGGGGCTAAGAGGCCAGTTATGATACCTAACTGCACCAAGACAAAGAGACAGGCTTAACTGATCATGAAGTAGAGCTGGGCAGGAGCAAGCTGCTTAGTATAAAAGTATACAGGAGAAGGTGGAGACAGGGAGAGTCTGCAGTCCTTATCTGGGACTGGAAGACACTGGAGCAAACTCCTCTGGATGACCTGACAAGTGGGTCTCACTCTGTTCCCGGAAACCCAGACTGGTAAGTCTTTCTGGTGAACAAATAGCATACGAAGCCCACAAAGGAACCTTCAGCCAGTGTCTTTATGATTTTTTTTCCCTTTGTGCTCCAAGTACAATATGAATTTAGCAAGGTTTAGCTTTTTATACTGCTTGCCTTCTCTTAGTTATCCAGCTGGTGAGCTAATTTCCTTATTAGCTTATCCCACTCTCTTCAAATGCAAATGATCTCTTCTAACTTTCCAAACTATCTCCTCCTCTAACCATACCCAGTATCCTGGGTACTCTAAGGCTATGTCTACACTTGCAAGTCAATTCGAATTAAGGAAGCCTAATTCGAACTAACTTAAGCCTTGGCCACACTAGGCTTTCATTAGTTCAAATTAAGGGGTTCCTTAATTCGAACTAATAAATTCGATTGCTTAGTTCGAACTAACCCTTAATTCAAAATACCGTATTTTTCGGACCATAAGACGCACTTTTTTTTCCCCAAAAGTGGGGGGAAAATGAGAATGCGTCTTATAGTCCGAATGCTGTCCAGCAAGCAGTGTTCCCGCCAGGGGGCGTTGCTGGATAGCAAAAAGATCCAGGGCTATGGCCCTCCAGCCCACTCCCTGCTAGCCCCCACCCCCTGGCCAAGCCACTAGGCCACTCCCCCAGTTCACAACCCCACACACACTCAAACAAACCCACACCCCTGCCGGACGGGGCAGGCTCGGCTGGGGTTGGCCCCCCTGTGACGCTGTCAGGATTTAAGGAACTATTTATGATATTATTTTGTATTAATATGTGACGCTGTCAGGGTTTAAGGAACCATTTATATTATTTTGTATTAATATTTTATGATTGTTATAATCCATAGGAACTATGCCATGTTTGGTGTCTATAGAAAGGTAATAATTTGTGGGGAATGATTATATAGTTTATGTGTAGGATTTGTATTCATATTAGAAGTTAGGAATATGATTGTTATATTTTAACTTGTGTAAGGCTGGGAAAATTCCCCAGACTGAATGTCTACCTGGCCATTGTCTCCTTAATGGCCCATTAAGGAAGCTCCCCAGTATAATGGGCCGAAGAAGAAAACCTGTTGAGCCACTAGGACTTAAACATGTCTCTGGAACTATTCCTCTGAGACTGAACAAAGGATTGAGGCCCACCCTGGTGCTGGGTGTTTACCAGAGGAAGAAGCCTGCAAACTCCAGAGGAACAAACCTGCAAACTGCTTTTCATGAACTTTAAATCATTTGTATGTATGTGATTCGCTTTGACCCTTTAACATCTCTCATATTTGCTTCTTTCCTTCTCTCTTTCTTTTTCTCTTCGCCTTCCTTTCTCTTTCCTTCCTTTTCTCTTCTTTGCCTTCCTTTCTCTTCCCTTCCTTTTCTCTTCTATTTAGTTTACCGGTACTATTTGGTTCAGAATATTTTTTTCTTGTTTTCCTGCTCTAAAAACTGGGTGCGTCTTATGGTCAGGTGCGTCTTATGGTCCGAAAAATACGGTAGTTAGTTTGAATTAAGTCAATGTAGCCATATTAGTTCGAACTAACTGCTTAGTTCAAACTAATCAGCAGATAGACCTTCATGCAACTGACTAATTCGAACTAAGCAAGTGCCCTGCATGGACATGGCTAGTTTGAACTAGCATTCTAGTGGGGCCTTGCTAGTTCAAATTAAGTTAATTCGAACTAACTAAAATGAGTTTGAATTAGTTTGTTCGAATTAACTAATTCGAACTAGCTTTTGTAAGTGTAGACCTTGCCTAAGTGACCAAAGTGCTGGCTTCCAGAAAGCTCTATGCATAGCTGCTAAAAGTACCCTATCACAGCGTGGGAAGCAAAATAAGCAAAGGACAATAAATTTATATTTAAGATATATCTGTTACACTAATTCAATCAATGTACACAATTTTTTTTTTCCAAATGCTAGGCTATTTATACTTAAAAAAACCCCATCATAAAATCTATAAAACATGCTTTAACTCCGACACATATTGATTTAAAAAAAAACCACTATGTTTTTCAAATTAAGGCTACGACACCAACATAACAACTAACAAAAAGCTCAAAACAATTAATAAATAGTGACACTTCACTAAACAGCTTTAAATTTTGTCTAATCACTATTGTATCCTCTCCTTGGGGAAAAAAACACACTAGAATAATGGGGTTTTTTTCCATGGTGACACTACCTTTTTCCCAACAGCAGGCAGCAGAATAGGTACCTTTTCCAGAAACACCTAATCAATAAAGTCTTGGGGGCCAGTTCTTCAGCTGGCATGAATTGGTGTAACTTCACTGAAGTTGACACGACTATGTCAATTTAGACCACTTCAGGATCTGGCCTCAGATCTTTCTGTTTCTAAACCAAAAAATATAGATGTGCCCTGGGTTTTAGATGAACTCTCTTTTGCTGAGGGAAAGACAAAAAAAATTTTGAACTGCTATTGTAAGTCACTATGTCTAATGCATTCTTCTTAAATAACTCATTTATACTAAACAGCTTATTGCTTATTACCTTGGCATTTCATAAAGCTATCATACAGTCAAATGACTGCCTTAGAACTTGGATCCTTCAGATCATCATCTGGCCAAACCCAGAAATCAACTTTATTTTTTTAACCAATCTCTCAATAGTGCAGTGAACCATTCATAAAACCAGACTCGCAAAGCCCTAAGATATCCTCATCATTAAACCAACCATGATTTCCTTAAGAGTGTGGTGTAGTTTGGACACATAAGCCAAGTATCATTTTAATGTAAAAAAAAATATATATATATATATATATATATATATATATATATATATATATATTAGGAAAACAAGTGCAGACAAAAAAACAAAAGTCATACACAGTAAACACAAATGTGTCATATTGAGGATGTGCAATCAGGCAATACAAATTTAATCTCAACACCTAGATAACTGTGCATGCCCCTTCGGGTTTGTTGTCAAATCGTGCAGAATAATTAAGATCCTGGAATAAATTACACCTAGAGGGTGAGCGGCACAACAGGGCATTTCTTTCAAGTTTTATGGCCACCAATATATTATTTTTTCTTAGCAGGATAATACACATTGTTGTCCCTGACTTTTTTTTTTTTTTATTTGATACCTTATGTACCAACCACAATTAACAATTTCCCTTAGAGTGAAGTATCAAAATGAATGAGAAAGAGGACTAAAGGCTAAGAAAAAAACAAAATTCTGATCAATTGTATAGTCAAAATATATATCAGAAATATACACTTCTAAAGGCAACCCAGAATTTTAAATTGGCAAAATGATTCATTTTCTGAAAAAGAGAAAAATGTCTAGTGAGTCTAGAGTCTACAAAGTACATGCACCATTCTTCAGAACAAATATCTTACCTCATAAGTAAATGCCAGGGAAGCAAAGTATGTTTTCAGGTAACCAAGTTTGTGAAGAGCTAGAAAAACTGAGCAGCGGACAGCTTCCAAACTAGCTGCTTTGGGCCTACAAATAAGAATTAAAATTAATGTTAATTCTTTTCTCCTTCACATGTTGAGTACTCTAAGTATTTCGGTTGCAAATAGGAATGTAGAATGAGGCACTGATCATAACCTGTAGTTTATATGGAAGTGCAACAGAGTTTGCACTACAAGCCTGATTTAAAGTTTACTGCTTAAAACTTTAGCTCTGAATTTCCTGGATTAGTACATTTGGTTTGGGGATCATTTAGCCATCTTGGTAATATGTTCTATCTTAAATTACTGATAGATGCTTTTTCAATCTCAATTCTATTTCCATGTAGTTTTTGCCTGGGAAACTATGAATAAAGCTGTAACTTGTTAAATCTTACTGGTGGAATAAATTATTTATTTTGAAAGAGTAAAGACTAAGAATGGGGTACAGGCTTAAATTATTCAATTCAGAAATTTTCATATTTTTTCCATCTTGACATCATTCTAAGTTTCTTTTATTTACATCTATCCACATTTTTAGTTGCATAAATTCTGAACCTCTGTACACTGCCAGATTTTGTTCCCATGCTGAAATAAGCAATTTAGTATGTAAAGATCAAAAGTATTTACCTCTGAATGAATAATGAATGTCAAACAGCACAGGATTGTCACTGGAATGTTAAATAAAGACATGACTACGTATTTAAATATAATTTCTTCTAGATAGTATTCACCCTGCCTGAAAACTATTTCTTTTTGGAACTACATTTGTTTTCCATTATTTACATTAGTTATAAGCAGTCCACCAGTTCACAAGAAGCCTCATTGTCCCAAGCAGGAATACACATGGCGGTGGCTACTATTCATAAGGGCTTCACAATTTCGTCTATATATTGCAGTGTGCAAGTATGAAATGGAAGCATTTGATTAACATTATAATCTTTTGATACTTATGTGGCTGCCATAGTCTGTAAGTGATTGTGGTAGCCAATAGATTTTTTTTTTCTCAGCCAGGAAACAAGAAAAGAAAGAAAATATTTCATGTCTTGCCTTTGCTCCATAAGGAAACCAATGGAGGTCAATGTCAGGATAATGTAACCAATCCTCAGTAGAAGAGTTACCTGTGATAATGTCTGTTAAAACAACAAAGAAACAAATTACTCATTTAGGGTAACTCTCTGAAGGGATATTGGGTTCTAAACCTGACACTGGAGCAGCCTGAACTTTCACTCTCAATTATATATTGGTGTCTGCTTTTAAAGGAGTTTGATACTTTGAACTTTGTATCTAAAAAATCATGCCGGATTCTTCAAGCTACTCACAAAATGTCATTATTGTTGTTTCTTGGAAACTCCAGAAATCAGATTCTTCCCCAAATAACTCTTCTTATATGATTAGCCTTCAAAATAAATCTTTTTAATTTTGTTTTTTTTCTCCTGAAATTATTTGAACCCTTTATGCCTGTACCCAAAAAGAAAATTGCTATTTTTTCTAAACCAAAATGAAATCCTAGCCTGCTCTTTTTCCTGTTCATAATGTCATTGCAGCTTTACAGTTGTTCTCTAGAGGGTACAGGCAATAGAAAACAATTGTTTAAAAAATTAAGACAATGGGTGGAGTGATAATATGTTAGTTTTTCAACAAGAGATCAAATTAATTTCTTTCCTTCATGACAATTCAGCACTTTGGTCCCAGTTCACTGAAGTACTTTACCTCATCTTTTGACTTCAAAGAGATATAAGGCCAGGGTTAAATTTAAGTGTGTGCCTAAGTGCTTTGATGAATAGGTGTCTGAGGGCTTCAGTCCTTAAAAGCAATACAAATGACTACTGTAAACATAACTCAGAAAAAGAAAAGACAACTTTTTCAGTTTCAAGACTGAATTTTCATATGGAATTAGCTCATTTTCTGCACAACACATTTGCCTTTCAGACTATTAAAATGCTATGTAATTATACCATAAAAGATCATTCATTCCCCAGAACCTCCTCAGATTTAATCAGCTTTGAAAACCTTTGGGTTTTTGTTATAAAAAATCCACATTTGTGGCACATTGTGGAGTTGTATAAATTTTGTATGATCTGGCTAGCCACAGGGTTTGTGAACTGCAACCTCAAAATTTCAGACACTGGAAACAAATGAAAATCCATGAATGTATGCTTGGAAATTTGAGTTCAATAAATTCCATCCTGCAACATCACCACCTCTCCTTTCATGGGTGTCTCCTACCCCCCAAAAAATCTAAGATAAGCATCTGTGGGGATGGGAAACTGTTGGAGGAAATTCTCAAATTGTATAGGTGTGTAAACTTCCATGGTCCATGTTTCCAGAATACATTAAACTATAAATCCAGGCTGGAATGGGTTCTGTTGTTTTACTGAACAATCAGAGAGCATCTATATCAATATCATTAATAAAAATTATCAAATAAAAAAAACAGATTTCCAACCATGAGATAACTAAAGAGCAGTCTAATCAATTTACAAACCAGTACACACTTCTCATTACTATCAGCAGTCAAGCTGCCCTGCTTCATAGATTTATCTCAGGGTGAATAAAAATGGTGATTTAAAAAAAAACATGGAAATATTTGCAACAAATCCCATATTGTAATATATTAAACTTCCAGCGATCAAGAAAGCAGAAATGCTTTGTCATGGTATATCCGCCATCAAGGCCTGCAGTTTGAAGTTGGCAGGACTGATTCTCCTAAGTCACACAAGGTTTATTTAACACAACATATTGGAGCCTGCAGGAGGAAGTCTCCCAGCTCAGTCTGACAGACTAGGCTTACTCACCCCACTCCCTAGATTTAAGAATCCAAGCGGCAACTTCAAAGCTTTCTGTACACACCTATTTTTAGGAGGCTAACTTGCGTCTACCTAGTTCAAGTCTATCAACCCAAACTGGGAGGCTTTTTACAGGCTCCAAAATGCTTTGTTAACATACCCTTAGGGGCATTTGAAAAATATGCTCAAACATGGCCTTAGAAGACTTTCACAATGATTTTAACATTTTGAAAGTCTAACTAACTTTCCATGGTTAACATTGAAGCAATTTGGTTTTGAAGAGATCAAGATGTAATGCCATTCTGAATAAAGGCTTTATTAAAAAATTACTCCCTGATCCCACAAACATTTTGTACGTTTAAATCTAAGCACAAGGAGTCCCACTGAAATCAACAAGAATATTTATGTGAGGAAAACTGCCAATCAGCTTATGCTTTTCAAGGTTCAGAACCTCATCATTTTTGCCTATATAAATTATAAAATTCAGACAAGATATCCTAGCAGTATATGCAGTTAAAGGAAACCCAGGATTTATAATTTAATTCATTATTAATTGTAATCCAATGTTATAATAGCACAACTTTTCAAATACATTTTACAAAGCTTCAGCCTGACTTTAAAAATCAGTAAGTAAAAAATAAAGTAAATGAAATCAATGGTTTACATTACATTGACTTAAATTGCTCTGCTATGATTTCTTTTCATATGTCATTACACAGAAGAGCAATTAATGCAATAATGTACTGCTTCTTTTTGACTTACCCATCGGCAAGCATCTCTCGTGTTTTAATCCTCTTGGGGAGGAAGTATGGCCCAGAGGTTGGATGACAGGACCACAAGAGACCTGATTCAATTTCCTACTCCACTACAGAATTCCTGTGTGGCTTGGAAAGTCACTTAATCTCTCTTGTGTCTCAGTTCTCATCTATAAATTGAGGATAACAGTACTTTCTTACTTCACAGGGGTGTTGTGATCATTAAAGAATATGAGGTGTTCACATACTACTGGTCATTTGGGCCAGATAAGTACTTCAGATAGAAACAGAATTGCCAGATAGAAATAGAATTGCTACCACACAGGGAATCAAAAGTCAATATATTAGTGTGTTTATTTCTCCTTTTAGATGTATAAAGAAGCTCTCAAACTATTGCTTCACAAAAAGAGGGAGAGAAAAAAAAATTTCACCCTCTTAATGGTTTGAAATATGAGGTATACTCTATTACTTAGGGTGTCCTCATAAGAGCTGGTTGAATTTTTTTAACTGCAATTAACAGGGCTCAAAATGAAGACATTTTTCATTTTTTTCAAAATTTTCCATAACTTCTTTGCTAAATTATCAACATTTTTGTTTACCAAGACATAGCTTTAAAAAGCCAAAGGCAAAATATTTTGCAAAAAATTATATTTTGAAAGGCATTAACAGTTTTACCTGTAATTTTTTCCATGAAACCACTTTTCACCTGAAAAATTCTGAGCAGCTTACTCACCGCTGTTTGATGGATCTGACATGATATACAGAGGACCTAAATAATGGTGTAATCTAAGCTTGTAAACTAAACTGCAGATTTTGCTTCCCCCCCCCATTTATTTGGGGAAAGGAGAAAATACTGAAATTCAGACTGCATCCTGTGAAGATTTATAAACATGCATAATTTCACTCATGCGGATAGTCTCCTGCAGTGTGTGTGTAAATCTTTGCAGAATTGAGGACCTCAGTCATCCAAGAATTATTCTTCTGTTCTCCCTCATCTCAGTTTGCAAAGGGAGAATTAATTACAGTTTAGTTTTAACTTGTGTGACGGCTAGGTTCCAGCAAAGAGAAGGGAGTATAGATATATTTCTAATGTAAAAACATACAGGCAAGAAAAAGAACAGAGGAAGTCTTTACATATAAAAAACAATGGACTCAAAGGTAATTAAGCTTTTAGCTATGTATGAAGTTCACATATATAAAGCCCTTGCTCGTAAACAAAAATAAAGAAGGGGGAAAATGGTACAAGCTTTTTTACAATTTTTGCTTCTTGGACTGCCTCCCCTCCCACTTCCCCCCTACACCCTTAGCACTTCCTGTTGATTGGGAAGTATAGTATGTAACAAATCTATATCCTTTGTCAAACTTGATGCTCGCCCTACATTTGATAGCATAGTAGCCTGTAGATCACTATTATTTGAAAGTCAAACCTCTCCTTATGTCTTATGGATGTAGACATGCTGAAAGCAATTCATTGTCAATGAAGAATACATTACTGGGCCCCACTCTTCGGCTATGTCTACACTTGTGTATTTAAGTCGATTTTAACTAAGTCGACTTAGTTAAGTCGACTTAGTGTGTCTACACTGAAAATTAAAGTCGACTTAGGGGGGAACTTACAAAGTCGACCTAGAGCTTCCACACTGGACGCTCTAGGTCAGGGGTCCTCAAACTACGGCTCGCTCTAGGTCAGGGGTCCTCAAACTACGGATACGGCCCACCAAGGTCATTTACCCAGCCCCTGCCCATGCTGCGGCCGCGGGCAGCGCTGCGTCCAGTTCCCCCAGGGCGGAACAGGCAGGCTCAGGCCCGGGGCATGTGCGTGCGCCTGCCTGCCTGCCCCATGCGGCTGAGGCAGCGGGGTGGCTGCGGCCGGGGCAGGCTCCCGGGCTCCCACCCGCCGGCTGCCTCGACTTCCCGGCCCGGAGCCGACCCAGCCCCGCTCCGCCGACAGCCTCGGCCTCCCAGCACGGGGCCAGGATCGGTCTCCGTTGCCAGGGTCTGCTCTGCCCTCCCGGGGCCGCGTTCGGGTCCCCGCCAGTGTTCCCTCTAAGCTGCGCAGCTGCGCAGCCGCGCAGCGGCCATTGCAACCCCCACGCAGCACTGAGGGACCCCTGCACAGGACGGCAGCCCCCACCGGACCCCCGGGGCTGCGGCTTTGCCGCGGCAGACCCGACCTGAGCCCAGCTTCTGGGCTGGCTCTCCCCGCCCCCAGGGCGGAGCAGGCAGGCTCAGGGCTGGGGCATGTGCACGCACCTGCCTGCCTGCCCCATGCGGCCAGGGCAGCGGGGTGGCCGCAGCCAGGGCAGGCTCCCGGGCTCCCACCTGCCGGCCGCCTCGACTTCCCGGCCCAGGGCCGGGGTCGGCTTCGCTCCGCCGACAGCCTCGGCCTCCCGGCACAAGGCCAGGATCGGTCTCCGGTGCCGGGGTCTGCTCTGCCCTCCCGGGGCCGCGTTCAGGTCCCCACCGCCAGCGACCTCGGTTTCTTTCTTTCTTTTTTTTTCTTCTTTCTTTCCTCTTTTCTCTTCTTTGCCTTCCTTTCTCTTCCCTTCTTTCTCTTCTTTGCCTTCCTTTTTCTTTCTTCCTTTCTCTTCTTTGCCTTCCTTTTTCTTTCCTCCTTTCTCTTCTTTGCCTTCCTTTCTCTTCCCTTCCTTTTTCTTTCTTTCCTTCCTTCTCTTCTTTGCCTTCCTTTTTCTTTCTCTTCTTTCCTTCTTTCCCTTCCTTCCTGCCTCCTTCTTTCTCTTCCTTCTTTCCTTCTCTCTGACTTTCTTTTCCTACCTTCTCTCTTTTCTTCCTTTCTCTTTTTTCTTTTTCTCTTCTTTG